>SJXQ01011984.1:24848-37569 GCA_006408695.1 Aepyceros melampus | reverse complement strand
TCCAGGCGCAGCAACGCCGGCCACGCCTGCCGCTCCGGGAGAGCTGAGCAGCGGGCTATGGGAGACGGCGCCAGGACGCTCAGGGCGCGGAACGGCCGCGGAGCAACAGGCACCATCACCAGGTAACTCTGGCAGCCAGAGAGAGGGCTCAGATGGGCAGGCGGGCGGACAGGCGGGTGAGTCAGCAGTGAGTGGCAAAACCCAGCTTTGAGCCGAAAGGGCGGGCAGAGCCTCCGTCTCCCGGCAACTGCAGGCCTGCTGGCGGAGGGCCGGGAAGGCGCTCAGGGTGGGAGCGGAGGGACAGGACGGAGGCGTCTGAGGGAGAAAGGGGCCCCAGAGCAAGGCAAGGGCGCAGCTTCCACCCGGGAAAGGCAACACGGGCACGGCTGCAACCCGGCAGCCACGCTGCCCTGATCTTGGTCACGCTGGTTCCGAAACACCACGTGGAGCTGAAACCCTGTGAGGCTTTCCCAGAAGCAAGGCTGTTAAGAACCGCGGCCGCAGACCAGCAAGGTCCGGGCCAGGAACTCTGCTGATGCACAGGAATCTCTCCTTCCCTGGGACCCAGGTCTCTTTGGAAAGGACCCGACTCCCAAGCTTTACCTACCACGTCCAGCTCCCCGTCATTCCATGAACATGCTCCCTCCAGAAGCACTCTGCCCAGCCCATGGCATCCTGACTTCTGTATCCTTCCCATTCTTCAGTTTCCTTCTACTTCTCTTTTTAATCTCTCTAAATGGGATCCCTTCTAATGGAAGTCCCTGTCACCAAGTTCTCTAAATACGGGGCATTTCTATAAACGTGGGTGGTTTCAGCTCCGGCTTGTCAGGCTCCTGACTGCCACTCCCCTCCATGACTTCACTCTTAACTCTTGACATCTCAGGGTCAGCTCAGATCTCTTTCCTGAACTGTACACTGGTACCTAACTGGCTGTTGGACTTCTCTTCTAGGAAGACCCTCAAATATGAAATTTAAATCCAAATTAAATCACCATCTTCTCACCTCAAGTTTCTCCTCCTCACGTGTTTTCTCTCTGGCTTCCCCCGTGTTTCTCAAATCTAAAACCTCCCAGTTATCTTGGACACACTGGGGTTCCCCCACCCTGCCCACACCTCATTTATCAGCAGCCAAATCTCCATTCTCAATCTCTCTAATCCATCCTCTCCTCCCTCCACTCCCCTTGCAAGCAACTTCATTCAGGCCCTCATTTGTCTCACCCAGATGACTACTGCAATAATGTGTCTTATCCATCTTACTTTTCAATTCAACATACCTCATCCTTCCACCCTGCTTGCCAAGAACAGTTCTCTAAAACGCTAATGTCACTAATTCCTCCCCTGTGAAATATCCTTTACTGATCCCTCCACAACCTTTAGATGACAGTAACAGTAATTACCTCACCACCACCAACAGGAACTAACGCTTACTGAGCACTTACTCTTTTCACTTTCCTGTGCTGAGTCGCTTCAGTCGTGTCCGCTCTGTGTGACCCCGTAGACGGCAGCCCACGTCCCTGGGATTCTGCAGGCAAAAACACTGGAGTGGGTTGCCATTTCCTTCTCCAATGCACGCAAATGAAATCACTTTCCTGTGAAGTGGGTACAATTATCAGCTCCAACTGACAGAGGAGGCAACAGATATCAAAGGAGCTGTCCCAGGTCATAAAGCAGGTTAGCAGGTGGCAAAGCCAGGATCCAACTCAGAGCCACGCTCTTAACCTCACACAGTGACTGCCTCACCTAGACCCCCAGCACACAGCGGAGGCTCTTCCACCTCTGTGGCTCATCTCTCTGCATGTTCGATTTTAGCCATCCACCCCTCTGGTCACACCAGACTCACCGGCGATACCCCAAACACCCCAAAACATGCTCACATCTCACGGATGCCCTGCTGTTTGGAATGTTCCTCCTGACCTCCTATGCAGGTTAACCCCTCTTCGCCTCTTACAAAACTCAGTCAAGACATCTGCTGGAAAATGCTCTTCAGGACCGAGGCTGTCTCACTCCTTCCGCATCACAGGACTTGATGAATGAATGGACTTTGCTGTCAGTGCTGAAGAGCAGGCAGATGCTGGTATCTCCGTGTTAAAGAGGAAAACTTTTAATGCGCATCTGGTTCCTTATCGGTACTGCTGAGTGTCAGAAGGCTGCTGCAAAGTGTGTAGAAGTCATATTTCTTAGCACATAAAATCCCACCAGTTAATTCATTACATCATTTTCTCGTAACTGATTTTTCTTTGCAAATAGCTTGTAATCTGCCTTCAATGGATAAATCTTATGCAAAGTTTCTAATGGAATGGTGCTCTCATCTCTATTTCAGTGGGTAGATTTTATTCTTAACTGCAAGGGAATTTCTTTGTGTGTTATTTATAAAGCATCAAATTTAGGGGAAAACCCACACTTTCAAAAGAGAGGTAAGAAAAAGGGGGGGGGATTTAAAAAGAAAACCTTTACTGGATTGTTGAATTATAAAAAAAAAGAAAAAAGAAAAACAAAAACTCAACTCAGAGCTTAATAATAAAAGAGAAGACATGCTTTTAAAGTTGATCATCAACGGCGCTCCTCTGCATGCGACCTGGAGAAGCTTGTGTTTAGGAAAGTCACCAGAAGCTACTGACTGACATGGTGAGGGGGGAGATCCCAGAAGGCGAGGGCTTGGCACCGTCGTGTTGGGGCCCGGGGCTCCAGCCTGGGTCAGGAAACCAGGCCGACACAAGCTGCACAGAGCGAGGCAAAAAAAAAAAAAAAAAAAAAAGGTAAGGGGAAGGCTAGAAGACACTGAGAAGAGGGCAAAAGCAATCATTTAGACAGAAGGGGGCAAGAAAATCAGAATTTATTTCCCCAAGGAAAAAAAGACAATGCCATTTAAAACAATTATGAAAAGTCATTTATACTAAAAGCACACTAACAATAAAATCAACTATTCAATATTGGGGTGCATGGAGCACAAATATGACAGCAAATCACAGTTTTATCCTGACACTGAAAAATACTCACCAGAGATGCAATACGCTATTGCCTGAGAATATACTTTTCTCCAAACGGCCTTTAGGCCCCAGCACTTTGAAAGGTGGGAAACTTTCCAAGTCCAGAAGTAACACTTAGCCAGTACTCTACACTGCCACTGACTTTAGTTTCCTATTTCCACAACATTCACTTGAAATACGGTGCCAGCATGGAAAGACGGGTTTGATGTAATCACTGTGAAGAGAAAGATGTGTGCTCAAGGTTGTGATACAGGAATCTCCCCGGCCTGTAGGAATCCAGGCTGATTACACTCCGACTGGAAAAAGTGGTTTTCATCATTTCTTTATTCATCAACAAAGAAAGTGTCTCACTGCAGGAAAAGGTAATATGCTCATTAACGTGCAGGATAGTGATTTTTTGAAAATGGTATCAAACCAAGTCCCTGAATGTCTGACCTCTCTCCTATCCTCTCACTTATCTATTTGGATTCCTGGCCATTCATGAGAATATCTGCAGTTACTAATTATCCATTTCAATACAAAGCACCCTTTTCAATAAAAGTCTTAACCAGTCACTTCAGTTAACAGTCATCCCTTATTACCCTCTTAAAAATTGTGCCTCCCAGTTTCAATCATGTAAGGTGTACTGTCTTGCCTTCTTAACAGAACTTCATAATACTTGGCTAATTTAGAACATTTGTCCAAAGATCATGGAAATACTGCACAAGAACATTCAACCATGGACCAAAGGGCTGTCAAACTGCTGACAGGACACTGGCTTTCGCTTTGCAGCTCAGATGAAGCCACCTGTGCAGGACCGAGCAGAGCCAGAGAGATGCAGTCGGAGACTTCACTATGGACTGACGCTCTTTATTCAGGCTTCTTTAAAACTTACATAAAATAAATATGATAGAGCAGAACACAGATTTTACATTAACATTTCGAGAGAAAACTTGAGGTTTAAGGGCAGAGTCAGACTGGCCTGCCCTCGGCTTCTCTTCCTACTCAAGTGCATTAGCATGCTTAAGGACTGACATTTTACTTGCAAGCGAAAACAACGTAACTGCACAAAATTTGTTTCAAGCAAATCCAATCATCCCACAAAACTCCAAAGAAGTACAAACCAACCAATAATTACTAAGCACTCGCCAAGGCAACAATGAAAGCAAGCCGGTCTCCGCCTGTCTGGGGAACAGCTGCAGAGCGCCTCTGGGGCCCCAGGCCCGCAGTCTACTGCCGCTGCGGACTCTCCCCCTGGGCGGAGCACTCTCCCCCCTGCACCCCGGCTGCTGGCCTCGGCAGTAGTAACCAACGCTCTCCCAGACTCCAGGGGCGAAACCCAGGCTGCTTTCACCTCACACCCTGCACCTTCCGCCATCCGCACCAGCAGCATCCTGCACCTTCGCCCCCTCCACGCCCCACAACCACCAGCAGAGTTGGTTCCTGCCCATGAGCCCCCTTCCCTCACAACTCCGGCCACAGCCAACTAACCCCTCCCTGGCCCTCCAGCCTGCACCTCGGGCTCCATGTGACCCCACCATGGGACGGGGGGAGGGGACCCTCTTCCCAGCCCACTTAAACTGGTGACTTTCTCTGGAACATTCCAAATCCACGGAATAGTTTTAACAAGAATACCTTGGCTTCCTAAACCTAGGGACCATGAGCTCTGTTCTAGATTAGCAAGCTTTTATAGATGTTCAAGAATTTATCCTTTTGGCAATAAGTTTTATTCCAATACTTCTGAATATACCACAACTTGCCCTGCCTTGTCAAAATTCAAATAAATGCTGAATACTTTCTTTTGATTGCCTTGAATCATCATTATTAAAGGATATGTAACAGTATAATAAGCGATATTCATGAAAATGTCCTCGGGGAGTTCTGAGGTCCCAGGCTGACGGGCTCCCATGTTATGACTGCCGCTTCTGCCAAACCCCAGAGCTTGCACTTAAACACTCCAGCGTCTATCCAGGTTATTCAGTGGCTTCTACTAGCTCCCTGGCTCAAAGCTGTATCTGCAGTTGACAACACTGCCTGATAACCAAAGCAGTGAGAGGAGCCTGTAGCTTTCATCTTTCTTCTGTTCCTTGAGACGTACCTGATGCTTGAGATGTATATTCAACTTATTCATAAAGCGTTCAGTTCAGTCACGTCTGACTCTGTGCGACCCCATGGACTGCAGCACGCCAGGACTCCCGGTCCATCAGCAACTCCTAGAGTTTACCCAAACTCATGTCCACTGAGTCGGTGATGCCATCCAGCCATCTCATCCTCTGTCATCCCCGCCTCCTCCCACCTTCAATCCTTCCCAGCATCAGGGTCTTTTCCAATGAGTAAGTTCTCCTCATCAGATGGCCAAAGTATTGGCATTCCAGCTCCAGCATCAGTCCTTCCAATGAATATTCAGGGCTGATTTCATTTAGGATGAAGTGGTTGGATCTCCTTGCTGTCCAAGGGACTCTCAAGAGTCTTCTCCAACACCACAGTTCAAAAGCATCATTTATTTGGTGCTCTGCTTTCATTATGGTCCAACTCTCACCTCCATACGTGACCACTGGAAAAATCACAGCCTTGCTAGTCAGACCTTTGTTGGCAAAGTAATTCTCTGCTTTTTAATATGCTACCTAGGTTGGTCATAACTTTTCTTCCAAAGAGTAAGCATCTTTTAATTTCATGTCTGATATCACCATCTGCAGTGATTCTGAAGCCCAAAAAATAAAGTCTGACACTGTTTCCACTGTTTCTCCATCCATTTACCATAAAGTGATGGGACCAGATTCCACAATCTTAGTTTTCTGAATGTTGAGCTTTAAGCCAACTTTTTCACTCTCCTCTTTCACTTTCATCAAGACACCCTTTAGTTCTTCTTCACCTTCTGGCATAAAGGTGGTGTCATCTGCATATCTGAGGTTACTGACATTTTTCCTGGCAATCTTGAGTCCAGCTTGTGCTTCATCCAGCCCAGTATTTCACATGATGTACTCTGCATAGAAGTTAAATAAACAGGGCGACAGTATACAGCCTTGATGTACTCCTTTTCCTATTTGGAACTGCTCTCTCGTTCCATGTCCAGTTCTAACTGTTGCTTCCTGACCTACATACAGATTTCTCAAGAGGCAGGTCAGGTGGTCTGGTATTCCCATCTCTCTCAGAATTTTCCACAGTTTATTGTGATCCACACAAAGGCTTTGGCATAATCAATAAATCAGAAATAGATGTTTTTTTGGAACTCTCTTGCTTTTTCCATTATCCAGTGGATGTTGGCAATTTGATCTCTGGTTCCTCTGCCTTTTCTAAAACCAGCTTGAACATCAAGGAGTTCACGGTTCACGTATCACTGAAGCCTGGCTTGGAGAATTTTGAGCATTATTTTGCTAGCATGTGAGATGAGTGCAACTGTGTGGTAGTTTGAGCATTCTTTGGCATTGCCTTTCTTTGGGATTGGAATGAAAACTGACCTTTTTCAGTCCTGTGGCCACTGCTGAGTTTTCCAAATTTGCTGGCATACTGAGTGCAGCACTTTCACAGCATCATCTTTCAGGATTTGAAACAGCTCAACTGGAATTCCATTATCTCCACTATCTTTGTTCTTAGTGATGCTTCCTAAGGCCCACTTGACTTCACTTCCAGGATGTGTGGCTCTAAATGAGTAATCACACCATCATGATTATCTGGGTCATGAAGATCTTTTTTGTACAGTTCTTCTGTGTATTCTTACCACCTCTTCTTAATATCTTCTGCTTCTATTAGGTCCAGACCATTTCTGTCCTTTATTGAGCCCTTCTTTGCATGAAATGTTCCCTTGGTATCTCTAATTTTTTTGAAGAGATCTCTAGTCTTTCCCATTCTGTTCTTGTCCTCTATTTCTTTGCAGTGATCACTGAAGAAGGCTTTCTTATCTCTTCTTGCTATTCTTTGGAACTCTGCATTCAAATGGATATATTGTTTCCTCTTCTCCTTTACTTTTTGCTTCTCTTCTTTTCACAGCTATTTGTAAGGCCTCCCCAGACAGCCATTTTGCTTTTTTGCATTTCTTTGCCATGGGGATGGTCTTGATCCCTGTCTCCTGTACACTGTCACAAACCTCATTCCATAGTTCACCAGGCACTCTATCAGATCTAGTCCCTTAAATCTATTTCTCCCTTCCACTGTACAGTAGTAAGGGATTTGATTTAGATCATACCTGAATGGTCTAGTGGTTTTCCCTACTTTCCTTAATTTAAGTCTGAATGTGGCAATAAGGAGTTCATGATCTGAGCCACAGTCAGCTCCTGGTCTTGCTTTTGTTGACTGTATAGAGCTTCTCCATCTTTGGCTGCAAAGAATATAATCAATCTGATTTCAGTGTTGACCATCTGGTGATGTCCATGTGTAGAGTCTTCTCTTGTGTTGTTGGAAGAGGGTGTTTGCCATGATCAGTGCGTTCTCTTGGCAAAAGTCTATTAGCCTTTGCCCTGCTTCATTCTGCATTCCAAGGCCAAATTTGCCTGTTACTCTAGGTGTTTCTTGACTTCCTACTTTTGCACTCCAGTCCCCTATAATGAGAAGGACATCTTTTGGGGGTGTTAGTTCTAAAAGGTCTTGTAGACCTTGTTAGTTCTGTAAGGTCTTCATAGATGCGTTCAACTTCAGCTTCTTCAGTGTTAGGGTCAGGGCATAGACTCGGATTACTGTAATATTGAATAAAACAAAGTGTTATCTTTTCAAATTCTTTGAAAATCTGTGAAGGCAGTGACTGTATATGCAATCTGTTTCCTATTATTCCTATATAATGTTTTATCATCAAATTACTAGCCTCACACAGAATTTATTTTAAAATTAGCTGGGAAATAAGTGTACTTATGAGCTTCCCAGGTGGTGCTAAAGGTAAAGAACCCATCTGCCAGTGTTCGTAGAAAGGAGACCCAGGTCCGATCCCTGGGTTGGGAGATCCCCTGGAGGAGGGCATGGCTGCCCACTCCACTATTCCTGCCTGGAGAATCCCATGGACAGAGGAGCTTGGCAGGCTACAAGTCCACGGGGTCACACAGAGTGGGACACGACTGACGCAACTTAGCATACACGCAAGTGTACTTCACATAGGACCACGACTGCAGTAAAGGACTTACAGGGTGCCTAAAGTGGAAGAAAAGCCAGAGAACTTACGTTGTTGCTAAGAAAGCATTAAAGGTCTGCATGCTTAGTTTTCTTCCATGTAGGTGTGTGTGTATATATGCACTATATATAACTGGTCTCAAGGGGAGTCGGGAACTATTTACCTTCATGGGTCAGAATTTCTGCAGCCACAGAAAATAGCTACCTTCCAAACGGACATCAGGGATCCATGGCATGAAAAAAACACGAGCCGGATGGCAGGGCTGTGATACCTGGCACCGGACAGCAGAGGTGTGGAAGGCCTGGTGTTGAGAAAGGGGTCACTACCGAGGCGGGGAGGGTCGGCCCCCACAGCCCTGGGCCTTCCACCCTCCCCCGCAACCTAAAATACCGAGAGCATTCGGCCAAAGTTCAGGATTTCACA
The DNA here is from genome assembly GCA_006408695.1 of Aepyceros melampus. Classification (NCBI taxonomy): domain Eukaryota; kingdom Metazoa; phylum Chordata; class Mammalia; order Artiodactyla; family Bovidae; genus Aepyceros; species Aepyceros melampus. The sequence goes on along the minus strand of SJXQ01011984.1, from coordinate 29,086 downwards.
AAATCTGAGATACACTCTGTGCTGCTGCTGCTGCTAAGTCACTTCAGTCGTGTTCAACTCTGTGCGACCCCAGAGATGCCAGCCCACCAGGCTCCCCCGTCCCTGGGATTCTCCAGGCAAGAACACTGGAGTGGGTTGCCATTTCCTTCTCAGTGCATGAGAGTGAAAAGTGAAAGTGAAGTCGCTCAGTCGTGTCCAACTCTTAGCGACCCCATGGACAGCAGCCCACCAGGCTCCTCCGTCCATGGGGTTTGCCAGGCGAGAGCACTGGAGTGGAGTGCCATTGCTCTCTCCGACACTTGTGTGCTAGGTTCTTCAAAAACAAAAGCACTGTTTGGCTTTCAGTCAAAAACAACTAAAATTACTATTTGAGTGGCATATAGCTACATATACACACAAAAAAACCATCTCAGATTTTTCAAGCAATGAATCTTTCAAGATAGCAATGTTTCTTATGAATATGAAATGTTCACCAAGAATGTTTGTTTCTACGAAAACAAAAAGTCTTGCACATACTCACTAGTGCCCAAGGAAAGAAACTACCCAGTGTGGCTCAGACTCCTAAAGTATTATTCACAGTCAACCCTTGTCTCCCACATTTCCACGTGTTCACCTGACACGGAGTCAGAGCCACCCTCCCCGACTGGTTTACTGCCTTGACACAAGCCTTGATGTGGCTTTGTTTAATTCAGTTTTATGGGCTTCTCTGCCACCATGACAACATCTCCTATGATGGGAAATAAAGTTAGCACCCCAATGGCAGGTTGAAGCTGGTTCTTCACTCTCTCCTGATTTCCTAACACCAAGTTGAAAGGCCTGGAAGAACTGGTTCCCTTTGCATAAACACAGAAACAGACATAAGAATACCAACGGGGAAAAAAAGAATATAAGATATGAGAAGTTTCTGCATACAATCAAGCAAGCTAACAAGGAAACAATGGAATGTAAATTCTGGATACTCCCCACAAAATCGTTCTTTACTGTGATTTTTAGGAAGCTTGGGCCAAAATTCTTATTAGTTTGCACTCTTGTGAACACGTAAAACTAATGGCTGCAAGAGAAAAGACAGGAAGGAAAGAATGGGGGTGGCCAAGAGATTCTGAAAGATTTTACTTGCCTACAGTCCACATAAAAATAATTGGAGTTAACCATATTTCAAAAATCGAGAGCAATTGCTAAGCAAAAAAAAAAAAAGAAAGAAAAAGGAGAAAAGACATCCTGAGTAAATCATCTTCTCTTTGGAATCCAGAGTATCTTTTCACATAAATCTGCCTGTTTTAGGTTTATTCATCCAGTATTAAAAGCAGAAGCTGTGCCTTATCAAGACTTGCTATGGTGATTTTAAACTCAAGATTGGTTTTTAAACATATAAGATATAGCAAGCTTTAACTACAATTCATGGTGACACACCCCAGTAGACCGAAGGAGAACAGACCTAGGTTTAATTTAAAAAAACAAAAACTCACTTATCCATCTGCTTGTGAAGGCTCACCTGAACCACATAAAATGATGCTCTGTTATAAACAGCATACAGAAGGGGAAAGCTTTCCACTTTGCTCCAGAAGGCACAATGCCAGGACGAAGCGAGAAGGACAGGGGCAGAGGAACCTGGTGGGCTACAGTCCACGGGGTCGCAGACGTGGACACGACTGAGTGAGTGAGCACACACAAGCTGGAACACACTGCTTACCCCTCTGTCAGTGGACACGTGGGGTGCTTCTACCTTTTGACTACGGGGTATAATCTGTTATGAACATGGGTTTATAACTATATCTTCCAGATTCTTCTTTCAGTTCTTTGGGGGTATATGTATGCTCAGAAGTCGAACTGCTGTATTATAAGGTAATTTTTATTTTTTTTTTAGTAACAAACACATTATTTTCCATAGCAAATGCACCATTTTATTAATATAGTCTCATCAACAGCACCGGAGAAGGCAATGGCACCTCACTCCAGTATTCTTGCCTGGAAAATCCCATGGACAGAGGAGCCTGGTGGGCTGCAGTCCATGGGGTCACTAAGAGTAGGACACGACTGAGCAATGTCCCTTTCACTTTTCACTTTCATGCATTGGAGAAGGAAATGGCAACCCACTCCAGTGTTCTTGCCTGGAGAAGCCGAGGGACCAGGGACCCTGGTGGGCCACAGTCTATGGGGTTGCACACAGTTGGACACGACTGAAGCGACTTAGCCGAGCAGCATCAACAGCGCACATGGGTTCCAATTTCTCCACATCCTCATCAACAGTCCTCAAAATACAGATAAAATTCAACTCACTCACCCAGTTTTCGAGACTCACCACTCTTGCCATGCCAAATGAAGGTATGGTTTTCTCATCTCGAAAACAGAGATGCTGGACAGCACACTCCTTTCTACTGGAAGCTCCAACAAGGTCCAGGGAAAAGACACGGCAGAAACTTGCGGGGAAAGCACCGTGCACCGCTGACGGTGAAGGCGTTTCGGCACTCGGGGGAAAGGTTTTAAGCTAGGCGCTTTCTGACCATAAGGAAGCTTTCTTCGCCTCATACACCACTTAGGTCTATGTTACTGTCATTTTCCTCTCCAAAAAGCGATGCTACACATCTTAATAACAGGATTAAATTTTACTGTCTAGCTAGGTCAGTCTTGCTTAACACCACCTCTGGAAGTCACATCACTAAGTTAGAAGAAAGCACAATTTTCTCCATCTCGGTCCCTAAGCACTGCTCTTGGTTTCTGCTTCTGCTCTAACAAAGAGAGCAACTGTTCTGCCCCTATAAAGACTACTGTCTCTTTTCTGGATGATGCTGAATACCACTTGTAAATTGTATATGTAATTAAATTGTGGAAACTACTGTTTAAGGCAACCAAACCGAGGAACACAGTGGGAATCTTAACACTGCTTCAGCTTCTACCCAAATCCTCTCGGTGCTTCTGATGATGGTTACAAGAGCTTTAAGCAGCTCTTTCTCTGCAGACCGCGACATCAGCCCGGCAGCCGCTGCGCTGGGGCTGCTTCGGGCGAGAAGCGCTGCACGTCAGAGCTGCGATCACGTGCCTGCTCTCCCTCCCCGCCATCCAGACACTGTTTAGTGAGCAATATAAACAATACGTCAATTAGAGTCCTTTAAAATTGAGACTCAAACAGAAAAACATATCAATTATCTGGTTTTCCATGTTTCAGAACCACATAATTTTGGAGCTGTGATTTATTTGCTTAAGTTATAAATAATGAGTTTCAAATTATTCTCCCCTCCTCTAGCACTTAGGTTATATTAAGCTTTTTCCGCAAGTATATGTATTTTTTCTGACTTCATGACTCATTTTGCCCTGAGCAGACCATGCTTCAGTTTCTTGATTATGGCAAACTACGTCAAAAAAGAAACCACAATTACTGAAGTCCAAAAAGAGATTCCTACAGTCTTCTGCTGATTGTGAAGCGTCAGTGAAAGTAGATTTGTGCCCTGATCCAATTCACTGAGAAAGTCAAATCAGGTCTAAGTGAAACGACAGGAGAGTGTGGATCCACCGACATGACACACACTGTCTGCTGTTAGCCGCGCAGCCAAGTCCAATTCTCTGTGGCCCCACAGGCTGTAGACAGCAGGCTGCTCGGTCCATGGGGTTTCCCAGGCAAGAAGACTGCAGTGGGTTGCCATTTCCTTCTCTGACACACCGAAGCAGGCTATATCCCATTTTCTGAGTCGAGTGAGAGGTCTCTAGTGATCACTTCCTCATTTCTCCAGCACACAGACACGTCTGTGGCTTCAGCAGTCTCCGAGTTTGCGCCCACCCACTTAAATGCGAGATGAACTGCACTGGAGCGCAGACCGTAAGCTTCTCTTTCCTCTAAAGACGAGGGTTTGTGGATGAGGCCACAAAATCTGAGTCATGACTTTACCACGGCTCACCAATTTCTATTCCATCACCTTAAGGCAGGTACTAAAGTCAGAACCTGTTCCCGTTTTCTCTCTCAAAACCAGCTCAGGGTGAGAACGGTAGTCACACGAGAAGCCTCTACTCTCCCTTTGAGAGGATGCCTCAGCAGCAGGTTTCTTGACCGTGAAACTACTGGCACCGGGGCTATCTGAGTCTCTCCTGAGGTGCTATCCTGTGGGTGACGGGCCACTCAGCCGTCCGTGACAAGAGACGTCAGGAACAACCCCCTAGTGTGACAGTCAGAGACGACTCACAGGAGGCAGAACGGTCCCCAAGGGGAGCAGCTGCCTCTGAGACGGTCGCTCTCTGCTTCCACACGA
>SJXQ01011984.1:0-10655 GCA_006408695.1 Aepyceros melampus | reverse complement strand
ATGAAGGCTTTGGAGCTGAGGTGAAAGATTCAGTGACCTCCACACCTGTGCGCCCACCCCTCACCCCAGCAAAGCTTGGAGCTAGTGAGAAACAGCCAGGAAACCAGACAGACGGAGACAAAGACATCAGCTTTACTACCAACGAAGCCTGGGCTGGACAGGGTGGCCCAGGCCAGCCGCCCAGGCAGCCTCGCTGCTGTCCCAGCCCTGTGGCTGCTGCTGTCGGGCTGCCATCCACCCCGTCACCTGCCTGCAGGGCCCGCCCTCTAACCCCGAGCGCGTGACGGGGCAGGGCCCCACGCAGACTGTCTGCAGGACACGAAGAGCTGGACCCTCTCCTGCCCGAGGGAGGTGGGCGTGTGCGCCCCCGGAGCCCAGTCCCTGAGGAGCAGCGCAGACACACTCTGCACCAAGGGCCGCACCCTGCAGCCGGCAGAAGCTCCCAAGTCCCCACACTGCTCTCTCAGACTGAAACGCTTCCCTCTCACTCCGTCCAAACCCTGTTCACGCACATTATTCACGTTCTCTTCAACCCTCCTATCTGCAGAAATCTTTGCTTACTAAACACTAGGTGACAGGGGCTTCCCTAGTGGCTCAGCAGTAAAGACTCTGCCTGCCACGGACCCAGCGTCAACCCAGTCCGGGAAGACGCCACAACCCCTGAGGCCGAGCTCAGCGGTGGGAGCCGCAGCTCCAACGTCCAAGCGCCTGGAGCCCCAGCTCCGCCTTCTGCGTGAGGAGCCCGGATACCCCACCAGGGCAGCCGCAGCCAGAGAACCGCTCAGCACACCAGAGTGGAGCCCGCAGAGCCGTGGAGACGCGGCACAGCCGAAACTACAACAGACAGAGTGTAACGCTGCACCCTGTAAGTCCACGCACACAGCCACAGAGCCTGTAGCAGACCTCTATACGCCAAAGGCAACAAACAACGGAGGGCTGTTAACTCATTTGCATTCTTCTCTTGGGATATTTCAAGACATGTGACCCGATGTCGTAGATATAATGATGCTTACTAATATCAATGCACACATCAAATGTTAGTAAAGCTTAATTTAAGCGTAAACACAAGTTTTAACATTTTCTCCCCACATCCAAATGCACGTATCTGCGTTCTCCCTATAAAGTGAGCACCCCTCTTTAGAGACCACCACCTTCAGCAGAGGGCTTCCCGGGTGGTGCTCTGGGTAAAGAACCTGCCTGCCAGTGCAGGAGATAGGAGAGACTTGGGTTCAGTCCTTGGGTCGGGAAGATCCCCTGGAGAAGGGCATGGCACCCCACTCCAGTATTCCTGCCTGGAGAATCCCATTGACAGAGAGGAGCCTGGTGGGCTGCAGTCCATGGGGTCACGAAGAGTCAGACACGACTGAGCAACTTCACTGTCACTTTTCACTTTCATGCTTTGGAGAAGGAAATGGCCACCCACCCCAGTGTTCTTGCCTGGAGCATCCCAGGGACAGGGAGCCTGGTGGGCTGCCGTCTATGGGGTTGCACAGAGTCGGACATGACTGAAGCGACTCGGCAGCAGCAGAGGACTCAGCACTCATGCACACACCCCGCCAGCAGCACAGAGGGACACCACCGCTGAGCTTTAAGAACGCTGTAACTGGTAGAAACGTGGAGACAGAAACGCTGAAAGACTCGAGCCCCGAAACAGGACGGTGGTGACGAACGTGACGAGGCTGCGCGTGTGGTGACCCAGGCGTAACACAGGACTTGGGAAAAGGCCAGAGCTGGCGGCCCAGAGAGAGGCATGGAAGGAGCAGGCAGAGCTCGGTCCAGGGAGAGGCACGGCAGCAGCAGACAGAGCGCTCGACGGCGTCCAGGCGACACTCCCCAACGACAGAGCGAAGGTCGGCATTAACCAGCTGCACTCATCAGAAAGAAAACCGCACAGACAGCAGTTTGAAGGCAGGGCGCACAGCCGGAGAGAGCCCTGAGAAACATTTATGTTAGAAGGACAAGGGGAACGGAGACTAACGAGGGCACGGAAATCGTCAACACGACACTCAGAAAGAACGGGCGTGGCAAGCGGCCTTAGCAGCACAGGCAATGGGAAAGCATTTTAAAAGGATGAGATGCTCTTCCGTGTCACAGACTGCCGATAATTACAGGAGACAAGAGACAGGGCCATTATCAGTGGCCGTGACAGATGACCAACAATAAGGAGCACGGGCACCCTCCTGAGCGTGTGCCACTTGCAGGCACACTGTTCCAAGAGCTTTGCAAGTATTAACTCATTTAATCCTCCCCAGAATCCAATGAATACGTATTATTACCATCCCCATTGAGATCACTTCCATAATAAAGGCAGAGTCCAGACTGGATGAGGCTGAGAACAAATCAGAGTTGAGAAAGAAGAGGGTAAAGGATGTTTGCTTATCCAAGAAAAAAGGGAGACGAGGGGGAACAGGAGCAGGAGCTGGAAAGGGGTTTCATTCTGAGGGGTTTTGGTTTGTTTTAAGATGGAGGTTCTCTGAGCCTTTGAAGCGTTGATGAACTGAAGTGACAGAATCCAGGTCTGCCCAACAGGAAAAACATCCAAGGCCACTGAGAACAGTCAGGTTTAGAGAGAACAGGAGTGCGATCTCGAGCATCCAGAGAGGAGGCAGGAAGGACACACGGGAGAGGCTGGCGCAGGGTACCGAGCGGGGTCACGGGCCCAGCAGGGTGACGGGCCACACCGGGTCCCAGGGCCACGCCAGGTCCCAGGCCATGCGGGGTCCCAGGGCCACGTGGGGTCCCAGGCCGAGCGGGGTCCCAGGCCGAGCGGGGTCCCAGGCCGAGTGGGGTCCCAGGACCACGCCGGGTCCCAGGCCACGCGGGGTCCCGGGGTCCCAGGCCAAGCACGGTCCCAGGGCCACGCGGGGCTGACTCGCACGCAGGCACAAGGACAGGGCCCAGACACAGTAATCTGGGAGGGATGGGCCGTTCCCGCAGGTGTGCCTGCATCCCTGCCTCCTGCCGCTGCAGCCCGTGGGCGGGGGGTGCAGCCCTAGTCTGGTACAGACTGACGAGGCTTCCAGAAGGTGCACTGCGTGCTGGCAACCCACGGACGAGGCAGAAGCCAGGGCAGCGGGTGCCCAGGACTCCACAGCAGCCTGCTGGGGCATTCTCTTCCCCCTCCCCTCCCACCAACGCCCTGCTCCCTCCTGAATCCCAAGATGTCAGACAACATGGGTCAGGCCATTACACCACAGTTATTTCAGAAGCAGTCAGAATCAGAGAGAGAGAAGCTGTTCAAAGAGCAGTGGAGCTGGTACCCACACCCATTCACATTTGAGGGTCCTGGGATGTCAGGTAAAATTTGTCCAAAGACGCCCAGCTGGGAACATGGTAAAACCAAACTTCAAAACCAAGTACATCTTCCTCCCAGAACAAGAAGAAATGCGATTGAAGATAATAAATGCTACCATTTAAGTCAGTGCGTACTGAACAGAAACTATGAGATCTTTACTAGGTCTTAGATCATCTGATCATAAACGAGAACACAACCGAGTGTTTCTGCCACAGTAAAGGCAGAAAGTCTAAGGCCAGAAGAGCAGGGAAGAACCTGCAGCAAGAAGGCTCGAGAGCAGGACTGCAGACTGCAGGTGCCCATGGCGCCGGCAAGAAACAGAAAACGCAGGCGATTCAGTGGAACTGGGGACAGGGAACTGTGTACATCACGCGAAGAAGGAGCTATGCTTCCCTCTATGCAGAAACGCGGGCACATTGCCAAACTTCCTGCTTCTTTCTGAGAGAGATTGGAAATAAACTCATTTTTTAAAAATACTGACAATTTTTTAGGCATGTCCTATGGACCACTAGCATCCACTCCCTGGACCCGCGAGACAGGAGTTACTATCTGTAGGCACCACTGTGGTTTTTGACAGAAACAGAAATAGTCAAGTATGGAACCCAAAGCGCGGGGAGGTGAGCTCACAACTCACAGCTCAAAGTGCAATGAGAACAGGGGAGACTACGGGGTGAGATCAGTCACGCGTCTGTTTCCTCAAAGCTGAAATCAGTTATTAGCAATATTCTTCGTTCTCCTTCTTCAGCTGTGAATCTTCCCAAAGTTAAAGAAAGAAAGAGAACAAAGGAAAGAGAGGGAGGGAGGAGGAACAGACCAGCATAGAGGAACGATTCTAATGTCCAGGCACAACCTACTCTCAGGTGGTTAAGCCACCAGTTAAGGAAACTATAACATCACCGATTCTGAATCGCTTAATATTTGGGCAGTGGCGGGAAATCCCAGGCTTACACCACCTTCTCAATAAATTTCTAACATTTCAGAAGTACACTGATGTTCCTGAAGATACATACAAGTGTATACATAATAGTTCTGAAGCAACATAAAAAACGCCATTAAACAGGATGATGAAGCTAGATTTCCAATAAGTGAAAAATAATTTCATCCTGTAATTACATTTAGATACTCAGGAGGCTTGGATGTTGACAGCCAAAAAAAATCTAATTACCAGACAGGGTGAAAATGTAAGAGAAACCTTTAACAATTAAATTTATATTTTTCCCAATTATTTAGTATTTTGATGGCTGTTGACTATAAACACATATTTGAAGTCATTCATTTTTAAAACCAAAATGGAAAGATCCCCAGTTAACCCATCTGTCTAATAGATGCGAAGAGGAAAGTACTTCGGGGTTTAGAAAAGAGATAAAAAACCCAGTAACCAAAAAATACCAGTGGGAACCTCACCAAGGGCCAAGGAAACTCATCATCAAAACCAGGACACTGCGCTGCGGGCCAGGCCAACCTCGCACACAATCAGTCCTTTTCAACTCAGTTCTTGATCTTAGCCCACGGAGCACGGCCGAGAGAAAGTAAACCTTATCAGTGTGTGACAGTTCAAGGAAGATCTTGAAATTTAAAACAAATATTTCATATATTCAAGGGATTTTAACAAGTGTTATTTAAACAAATGACACAAATGAGAACATAACCAGTACAGTTAATTCTTCCTATCTCTCAGTGCATTCCAAATCGGTTGCAGTTTCAAAGAAACCTGTTTCAAAACAACTCAGCTGCGAACATGACAGCATCTCAGAGTGTGAAGCAGCCCGGGAGTCAGAGTGTGTTCTCCCTGGACGGCAAACGGTGGCTTTTTAAGCAGCCCAGGAGTCAGAGTGTGTTCTTCCTGGACGGGCAAACGGTGGCTTTTTAAGCAGCCCAGGAGTTAGAGTATGTTCTCACTGGATGGGTAAATGGTGACTTTTTAAGTTTGCAAAGAAAACATTTTCCCAAGCTTTCCTTGAGGCCTCAAGACAACTCTCTTTACCTATGACTCTTCTGCAGGAGCATTCTCATAACAGCAGGGCCACCTGATAAACTCCACAGCATCACAAACACTCAGACTTACAGGCACGGGACCCTGCAACACATCAGCTAGAACACTCTGTCATCCTACTTAGGTGACGCTTAAAATCAGCTGTAAGTTACCTCAAGGACTATTTTCTCCATCCTCAGTATTTCCCAGAAAGTAAGACTCAAAAATTCTACTAATAAAACTTCCATATAAATCCTGTTTTGACTTATAAACATCACGTTGATTCTTATAAACATCACATTGGTATCAAGACACAAGATTTTTCCTTTTCTCTTGGTTTATAAAGAAGTGGATTAAACAAGAGCCTCCATTCTGCAGAGATTTAACCTTACAACCCTTCTATCACAAAATCACCATATGAAAAGAAGTTAATTTGCACTCATTCCTCAGAAGGAAAGAATTTTCATAGTTGGGAGGAAATAAAAAGATTGCTTCTTTTTAAAAAAAAATAAACTCTTAAGGAAATAGTTCATTCCAGTTGTATAAGTTTTCCACAAGCAAAATTCAAGGGTAGACCTTAACTGAAATTTTCTTTTCTGCAATGGATTTACTAAGGAAAATAATAAACTTAATAGCAAGATGTTTCAGCTCTGCCTCAGACCAATTCACTGAAAAACATCTAGAAAGTTAAGATACCAGCGGCTCTTCACTTCAGCAAAAAGAAACTCTACTTTTTTTGTCGTTGTTGGGTAATTATGGGTTTCTGTAACTACACAAAAAAGTAGAGAAAGAATAAAGATTATGTTTTTGTATTTTTTTTCATTTAAACAGATAAGTTCATCAAAAGTTTCACTAAAAGTTAAAAGTTCTGTTAAAGATAAGTTTCACTAAAAAAGAATAAAAATGTGGAAGAAATGCATAGTTCTGACCTTCCTCTCATTTTTTCTAAGCAAGATATAAACTATACTGAAGGAAAGAAAGGGAGAAAAGCTAAAAGAAAAGATGAAGACGAGACCAGTGGTGTAACAGCATGGCTGAGTACAGAAAGCTGCCCCTTTATTAGGCATGCATGCGCGCGCGCGCGCGCGTGTGTGTGTGTGTACACACTAAGATACTTCAGTCCTGCCTGACCCTTTGCGACCCTATGGACAGCAGCCTACCAGACCCCCCGTCCATCGGGTTTTCCAGGCAAGAACACTGGAGTGGGCTGCCATGCCCTCCTCCGGGGGTCGTCCCCACTCAGGGGTCAAATCCACGTCTCCTGCAGCTCCTGCACTGGCAGGCAGGTTCTTCACCACCACGCCACAAGGGAAGCCCCGTCAGCCACATAGTCTCCATCAAGTTACCCTGCTTCTCTTTGCCCGTGTTCTCATCTTGGAGATGAATGTCGGTTCACTGTCCCTGAATGAGGTGTTCATCTTATAAAAAAACAACCTATGCATCAATTTCCTGGATGACAAGGTGACGCGGGTATGATTTACTCTGATAAACACACCCTGAAAGGTTAAAATAAATAAAAAAGAGTTCACCACTACAATCAAGTAATTCTGTCATCCAAGTAATAAATTTTCTTAGAACCGGGAAAAAAGATAACTGCTATCTGATAATAATGGACTTTACATTCACAGAATATTTTTCAAGTACTTGGAGAAGAAAAGCATTTTACACTCATGGAAACCAGTTCATGGGGGTCAAACTGCAAGCTGTCTTCACCATTCTCTAATCTAGGAGTATTTACTTTGAAGTGCCCATAATCTGGAACTATCCACAGCTGCAAACTAATTGAACTTACTCCTCTCAAACCCTAAACACACAAATGAAAAAGGCCTTACTCATAAAAACAGGTACCTTAAGGGTCTGGAATCAAACAGGCAAGATGAAAAGGATTTGCAAGAAGCACTACTCACAGGTTGATCTGTTCATCCAAGCCTGCAAACAGGTGAAAGAGCAAGCCAGGGAGGAAGGCTGAGAGCTAAAAGGCAACGCTGGAAACAAGCGCGGGGTGACCCAGAGCAAGTACCAAGGCAATCAGGTGTCCTCTGCCAGGAGAGGAGCTGCAGGGCTGGCCCCTGGAGTCCTGCTAAAGAATCAAGGAAAAACAGCAGACATAAAGCCCTAAGGAGGGAAAGCATGCTCCACCTGGTGTGCGGCACAGCCTGCCTCAGGGATCAGCACCCTTCCTGGGCATCTCAGAGGCCGCACAGAGGAGTGAAGCGCAACTCTACAAGAACAGAACAGAAACAAGGTTTTCAGGAGTTAAAATGCGGCCATCTCATCAAAATGGGTTGAAGTTGGGGCTGCCCCGGTGGCTCAATGGTGAAGATCCTCCTGCAATGCTGGAGACACAGGAGACATGGGTTCAATCCCTGGGTCGGGAAGATCCCCTGGAGGAAGGCATGGCAACCTACTCCAGTGTTCTTGCCTGGAGAATCCCAGGGACAGAGGAGCCTGGTGGGCTGTAGCCCATGGGGTCGCGGAGAGTCGGCCACAACCGAGCGACGGCACCAGCGCGTCGGCAGACCAGCCTGCACTGGAGAGGCAGGGAGGAGCTGGGACACATCTTCTCCTAAATCTCAGAGAAACATCAAGCCTTATCTGAAATACAGCAGGAAAAGTCGCTACAGCATTACTGATGTATCTCTACAGAGAGCGAGAAATGAATAAAAACTAAAGTCACACTGGAGTCTTATCCCATCCAAGCGAAAACTGAACTTGCAGAGATACTGGAAGCAATGGCCCACTTCTGGCTTGTTTAGTGTAAGCAGCTGATCGGGTAGGAGATCTAGAAACAATGATGCCACTGAGGCCTCTTCTTTTCTGCAATGCATTGCCCGGCCCAAACTGCAGCGCTTGCCATAGAATGCTGACTTTTGTGGAAACAGTCCTGTATCTGCTCAAGTATTTGAAACATAGGTTTAACGGTTACTTCTTGGCCACACGAACCTCCATTCTCCGTACCATTTTACACTTACTGAGAAATGACTATGTCTAGACAGATGACTCGGCCTCTAGACAGATGACCTAGACACGTGACCATCACCTCTGGAGATGAAAGCCTCAGCCACAAGCACCCAGGCTGCAGAGGACGTGGCCGACGCTGCTGGCAGCTCGCTCCGCAGCACCCCTGACTGAACCCTCTTTCTGTTAAGTCCCCACCTCTCCGGCCCACAGTCACGTGCTTCAGGGGAAGTCTCCTCTAGTTTTACCTCCAACAAGGAGATCACCGTTTCTAAACTCACCACGGTAGCTGCTTCAGAACGCACATGTGAAGCATGAGGCATCTAGCTGGGGGCTTCTGGGAAAGACCTCCTAGGAAGAATGCTGTTCTTCTGTGTTTTCTTCCGGACATTAACATTACTGCAAGTGCCAACGGGAACCGATAAAGCAGCTTCTGACCAAGAGGGACACTGACCTGGTAGAGCTGAGAGACAGAAAGGACTCCAGTCCTTGAAAATGTCACTGAGCTGCTGAGCATTCCACCTGCTCTCTGGACCCCATCGGCTTCCAGCTTCTCAGCGTTGTGACCTCCTACATTCCCTCATGATTTAAGCTTGCTTGATTCAGGCTGCCCATCATGTGCAGCCAGAGGCAACCTAAATGACCCAACTGCGGGGTGGGCCTCCCTTCTGGGCACTTGGAAGGGCTGCTCTTCTTGGCTCCTTGTGGTTGTGTGGGGTTGCGTCACATAAGCCATGTGAGATGACGCTCTCTGGAACTCTTTCCCCTCTGTCAGGAAACTCGCAACCTTCTGGAGAGCATCTGTTCCATCAGCCTGGATTCCTGACTGCAGACCCCCTCTCACCCCCATCCACTGGCAATGAACAGTCAATAACACAAGCAGGAATTAAACCTCTGCTATTTTAAGCCACTAAAATCATTTGGGAATTTTTAGTGTAACATACTCTAACCCCCTGATGGCTCAGTGGTAAAGAATCCGCCTGCAGTGCAGGAGACCCAGGTTTGATCCCTGGGTTAGGAAGATCCCCTGGAGAAGGGAATGGCAACCCACTCATGTTTTTGTCTGGAGAATCCCATGGACAGAGGAGCCTGGTGGGCTACAATCCATGGGGTTGCAAAGAGTCAGACATGACTGAGTGACTAAGCACACACATACAAACTAGGCTAAAACATTTTAAAATAAAAAGAAAACCAAACGAAAGAAACGTTGACCTGGGCTCCCAGTTAGCACACATAAAAAGGAAAAGTAAAACTGTCTCCCAAATCATGTTCCTGTTTACCCAGATGTGAAGAAACATCAAGAAGGGTTGGCTAAGGGAAAGCAAGCAGGAACGGTCACCTGAAGGGAGAGCAGCACCTTCCAAGAAACCCGACAGTGAACCAAAGCAGTTACAGTCTTGCCAGTACATACTAAAGCAGCTTTCTATCTGCACTTTTCCCTCTTTACTCCAGGGAAAGTCTGGGTAAGAACCTGAAAAGAAAAGAAAAGAAAGGGCCGGGGGGCTCACAGAGAATGACGGGATCAGATTCCGGACGAGCCGGCCAGTCACAGAGGATAAGTGCTTTCAACTTTTCCTCATCTACACAGAATGAACGGATTATAATGATTGTCTTTCCAAAGGATAGCAAAAAAGGGAATACAGTGTCTAAACCTTTACAGCCTATAAAAAATATTAGCTCATTTGACTCCTCAGTTATTCCTAAGAGCTACCTGGCTAACTCAAAAACAAGAACCTGCGAGTTGTTAATTTCAAGAAGCTTGTTTTAGTCCTAGAGACACATTAGAGATCCCGAGAGGAGGACAGCAATCTGAGGCTTTCTATCACACAACACAGAAACGCCCACCTCTGCTTGGCTGCCTCTCTCTCAACTTACATGCGGAATTTGGTACGTGGAGTGTGTCATCAAATTCCTCTTCCAGCAAATCAGAGGAGAAAGGACAAGGGCACTGGCCCTCTGACACAAAAGCTGCGCAGCCCAGTCAGAAAGGCCCCAGTGCCGAGCCCGTCACCCAGGCGACTAAGTTTCTAGGACACCTTTTAGCCTCTTCCACCACAAGCCCCCAAACCCTCTCCCCTCTCTGAGCGAAACTGCTCACCAGAAAGCTTTCTGTGAAAGCAAACACATTTCATGAGAGATCGCGGGTGGGAAAAGCGCTTCACAAAGCGTCCACAGCCTCCACCGCTCCAGGAGCGGCCAAACGCACAAAGCGGAGCCCGCGTGCACTGTGTGCAGACACACACCCTACCGCCCCACCCGCCCTTTACACACACACGTACACGCACACACACACACACACACACGTACACGCACACAGCCCCAGGCACAGTCGCCCAGAGTGACAGGACAGGTGACGGGCGTGCCTGTCGCACGGGATGGAAGGAGCCCCAGCGCGGAGCGGACAGCTGAGCGGGGCTGCTCTGCGGGCAC
>SJXQ01011983.1:0-166928 GCA_006408695.1 Aepyceros melampus | reverse complement strand
AAAAATTAATTAAAAAATAAAATAAATAAATTTAAAAAAATATGCTGTCTAGGTTGGTCATAACTTTTCTTCCAAGGAGTAATTAAAACTCAATAAATATTTGTTGAATTAACATACGGAATGATAAGCCTAGTTACCTTTCCTCTATTGTCTTAAAATATTTGTGATCATTAGAAACTTTCTACATCCAGCTGATCTTTCTGTCCTTGAGCCCTATTATGTGAGAGCAAAAATGAGAAGGCACATTTGTTTGCTGTTAGTGCTGTTTTTGAAAATTTCCACAGAGCACACAGGATTCTGGGCTGTGTGGTGGGAGCTACAGGCTAGCGAACTTCAGAGAAAGATATTTAAGGCAAGCAATCTTATAATTATGTTAGCAAAGATTTGTAAATAGAAAAGAGCTACAGCCTGCCAAAGTATTTTTAAGAAGAGACATATTGTCGATTTGTTCCACATTTAACAACTAATATAAACAAGAAAATTCCTGCCTTTTGTCATGAGTCAGACATTCTGTCCTCTAGAATAACAGCAACTTCTTTGGAAAACACATCTGGTTTCTGAGCCCAGCTCTGTCCATCAATAAAACAGATGGTTTTGAAAGAGAGACCAGAAGGCTGGACCATGGATTAAGCTCAGGCATTTTTCCAAGTAGAATTTCCTTTCTTGGTTATTGAAAGCTTGAGCTCTTCCTTGAATATTGAAACTCTATTTCATGAGTTTATAATGTGGCATGGAATATTAAGACTTAGAAATAGGAGTGATGGTGAAAACACAGAATTTGTTGTCTAAATTTAAGTCCTTAAGTTCACAATTTTGGCTGCTTAAATCTTATGCAAGCAGTGTGCAAGGAAAAATGTCATAAAAATGCACAAGTCAAAAATTACACTCTTCCATCTTTAGGTAAATGGCTTACCATTTCTGGTCTTAATAGCCACATCTTCAAAGTAAAAGTTAGGCAGGTGATTCCCAAGGCTCCTATTAGTCTTAGAATTCTATGACTCATACACACTCGACAGAATTCTAAAGGTAAAATCTTTCTGAAAGACTATACATATTCAATATATCAAAAGCCCTAAAAATGATATTGATTCCATAATTCTGCTTTCATAAATACTCTCTAAGGAAATAAACGGACACATGTACAAATTTGTGTGTAAAAGACTATTGCAGAGTTCAGTCACTCAGTCGTGTCCGACTCTTTATGACCCCATGAATTGCAGCACGCCAGGCCTCCCTGGCCAACTCTCCATCACCAACTCCCGGAGTTCACTCAGACTCATGTCCATCGAGTCCGTGATGCCATCCAGTCATTTCATCCTCTGTCATCCCCTTCTCCTCCTGCCCCCAATCTCTCCCAGCATCGGAGTCTTTTCCAATGAGTCAACTCTTCACATGAAGTGGCCAGAGTACTGGAGTTTCAGCTTCAGCATCATTCCCTCCAAAGAAATCCCAGGGTTGATCTCCTTCAGAATGGACTGGTTGGATTTCCTTGAAGTCCAAGGGACTTTCAAGAGTCTTTTCTAACACCACAGTTCAAAAGCATCAATTCTTCAGCGTTCAGCTTTCTTCACAGACCAACTCTCACATCCATACATGACCACTGGAAAAACCATAGCCTTGACTAGATGGACCTTTGTTGGCAAAGTAATGTCTCTGCTTTTAAATATGTTATCTAGGTTGGTCATAACTTTTCTTCCAAGGAGTAAGCGTCTTTTAATTTCATGGTTGCAATCACCATCTGCAGTGATTTTGGAGCCCCCCAAAATAAAGTCTGGCACTGTTTCCCCATCTATTTCCCATGAAGTGATTATTGCAGAGTAATTTACAATAAAAATTGGGGGAAGCAATAAAAATATTCATCCAGAGATAATTCATATATAAAATGTATGATGGTATATGGTATAAGCTTGAAAAAATGTTTTCTACATCATTCTCAGCAACGTTTTCTTCTTACTAACTGGCTTGACTGAAAAAACAAAAAGCAAAGTACTGTGGATGGCATTTGGGAAAAGACTTTCATGGTGAGCAGCCTATGAGTAAAGGTTGGCTCTGGGCTTTTGGACATTCTCCACACTTGGGACTTTAGCAAAGGGGCAATCGGGGTAGGACCCTGCTCTAGCTGTGACATCTTGGGATTCCATGTTGAGGCAGAAATATGGGGAAGGAGCTATGACCTCTCATGAGATTCACTTGCTGGACTGCCATTAATGCTTGGGAGCGGCCTGGGTAAAAGTGGAGGTTCAGGTCACATGGTATCTAAAAAATTCAGCCTTCAGTCACAGTTTCTGTCAATAACCAGCATCAAAGGATCCAGGTGTGTCATCTTAGATGGGCAGAGCAAAGACAATGGTAGGATTCAGACAGGGGTTCAGGAAAGAGGCCTTCCCATTGGAAGAAGGGGTTGGGATGGGCAGGATTCAGGAAGAAGGAAGAAGTTGCCAGAGTAAGGGAGGAGCTCAGAGATATGGGTCTCTATATTATTTCCTAAGACTGGGACACATGGGAGAGAGAGGTGTGAGGACAACTGACTTCAGAAATCAAGTCTAAAGTCACCTTCTCAGGTCAGGCAAGGGGGGGGAGGTTACTGAAGGACAACTCAAGCTCAAGTCAGAACCTCATTAGCTGTGTCCTCAGTCCTAGCTGGCTTAATGGAGAGGGCATCTCCAGGCTGGGTCCCAGTTAGAAGGTGTCACAGGTCGGGAAGCCTGGTGGGAGGGGGTGGTGATGAGAAGGTGTGATGCTGTGATCCTATAATGTGGTCCCTGTGATCTTTGCTGCTGCTGTCATGATGCTTCAAGCTCGCTAAGTTCATAATAGCCAGTCCACTCAGAAGCCCATCCAAGGACACTAACGGAGCCAAGCAAGACCTGGTGAGATGATGAATTTGCTGGCCCATTTTCAAACATCACCATGTTTCTCAGTCCAATAAAGTTTCTCATTTTATACTTGTTCCTGGACCATCATGTAGCAGCAGTGTGCCTTTGGAGGCAGCTACCAAGTGGGCCTCCTTCGGTGATCCAGTGACGGCCTAATTCAACAGGCACGTGCTGAATACCCTCCGTGTGCATGGACTGGACCATGAGAAAGATGGGTCTCGTACAGCTCTTAAGGGACACTCTCTACTCCATAAATGCCTGGGGGACTCTTCCTCTGTGTCCCACATGTTCTGTGCAGAACCATCTCTTCATCCCTTACTTGGCCTCATCTGCAGCTTCCCATGTTCACTGATGCAGAGACCCAAGAGATTTCACTGTGTGGCCCAGCACAATAACAAATGCTAGCAATGACACAGCACTTAAGACAGGCTGGCCCCTTTCCTAAGATTTCATGTTATTAAATCCCAACATCCCAATGAGGTGAAATATTCTTATTATTCCTACCATTTGCTCAAGGTCACAGTTGCCAAGTTGAAGCTGGGATTTGAACCCAGACTGTCCCATTTTAGAGTACAGGCACTGAACAATTACTCCATCTTATCAGTGGGGGGTAAAAGAAATCTCGACCACTGAGGAATTTATAACCTGCTTGGGGATGACAAAGCCGAATTGCTGAGATCAACAGTGGTTGACAGAGCACTGAGTGTGTGCTTAGACTGTAAAAGTTGTAGAAGCTGAAGAAAATGAGCTCAGTAGCAGGGAACGGCTTACTGGAGAGTATCTTGGAAAGCTAATAGGTTTGGGGAGATAAAATTGCAAGGTGGGATGTTTGGTGACATGGCAGTTAAGAGCAAGTTGGGGGGGCACTGCCCAGCACCCTCTACAGGCCAATATCTGGTACCAGGCACTGGGTACTGGAGGAGGGTACAGGCAAGTTAGGATGTGGTTTCTCTTTTTTGCCCTCAAGGACAAAAATATTTCAGATGAACATCTTTTATTCATGCCGTCCTATTTCTGAAAAGCTAAAAGTAACCTAACAGGGTCTTATCAATTTTAGAGAAGAAAATCTTTTCTGCAGAATTTTCAAAAGCTGGTTGGCTTATTTAAATTTTTAAATATTTGAGTTTAAAAAATAGAATTGCTGTCCATGTTACGTTCAATATATATTTTTATCTGTATGAAATTATTCCACAGTCAGGACTAAAGTAATTATATCATTGGAGTTTCCTTATTAAAAATATATTTGAACTTGGTCTCTACTTTAAACATCAATAAGAGACACTAAACAGTTGTGTAGGGAAGATAAAATCTGTCATGATGATACCAAAGCAGTGTGATTTACTGAGGGAAAAACATACCAATGCTGGTGTTATTAAAGTTAAACAAAAGAAAAAGTAACATCTATAAGGTGATGATGAGAAGAACTGACTCATTGGAAAAGACCCTGATGCTGGGAAAGACCGAAGGCAGGAGGATAAGGGGACGGCAGAAGATGAGATGGTTGTATGGCATCACAGACTCAATGGACATGAGTTTGAGCAAGCTCTGGGAGTTGGTGATGGACAGGGAAGCCTGGCGTGCTGCAGTCTATGGGGTTGCAAAGAGTCGAACACGACTGAGCGACTGAACTGAACTGATCAAGTGTGTCCCACGTGCCAGGATTTCTATTAATTTTTCATGCACTGTCTGCTTTCATAGTCAGAAAACCTGAGAAGGAGAGTCATATCCCTATTATGCAGATAAGAAAAGTGAGGTTTCAGAAGTTATTTTCTCCAAATCACATGTGTGGTAGTGAGAGCACAGACTTAAACCCAGCTTTCTGCCTCATGGCCCCCACACTGTTTAAAAACCACAGTGGGTTGAGTCCCAGAGGCAGTTTGGCATGACCCTGATGACACCATGGCTGCCTCCCTGGTCAGCACCCAGCCCCGGGGTTCCCTCTTGCTGTGTAGACATGAGTGTTTCTGGGCAGTGAGTGAAACCTGTGGTGTGTGGATGAAATAGCTGGCAGACTGGCTGTCATATTCAGAATTCTCCTTGCACTCTTTGCTGTCATCCCTGGACATTTAACAGCTTTGTCAAGGTTACAGACAGGAAACTCAAGGCTTTCTCTTCAGCCAGAACCCTGCCTTCTCCTCTGTTGGACTTTTCCACTGGATCTAAGTGAAGCTCATTTCAAGATGTGGCCAGTAGACAAACAAGTCTATCTGGAAGGACATCGCCAATTCCTCTAATCTTCTAGTAACAGAGACGAGGCCTGTGTGTATTGTATAAGAACTGGAAATGTGGGGAGGAGTCTGGTTGGTTCAGTGTTATGCCTGCAGCCCTGAAAGTCTGCTCCCAGCCACAGGGCTCTGCAAATTCAGAGCTCCTGGAAATTTTATTGTTTGATTTGGCCACGTGTATTTTGATACCTCAGAAAAAAAGGGGACAGCCTGGACATGAGAAACTGGAAAGATTTATGGTAAAAGGAAAGAGTGAGTTAAGATGTTCATTAGGCTTCAAAATGAAAGGCTTATCCAGATTAACTCAAGATGCTTTGGCAGTTCTTTTTAAAGGGAACGTCTCCTTACGACCAGACAGTGCAGGGGGTAAAAGAATATACATTTAATAAAAATATATATTTCAGGGAATTCCCTGGTTGCCTAGTGGTTAAACCCAGCACTTCTGTGGCCTAGGTGTAATCCCTGGTTGAGGAACTAAGATCCCACAAGCCGGGCAGTGGGGCTGAAAGAAAAGACTTACATATATATACATACATATATATATATATGTATATTTCAGTGTACATACACTTCCATTCCTAGGGGTATTTTGAAACTTGGGGCTTTAATTTCCAGGCTGCCAGGCTTTAGACCCTGGTGACTCTTTTCTAATTACAACATACAAATTTAACTAGATCAATAATATAAAAAAATTTACCTCCTAGTTACTATTCCTATGTATCAATTTCTCCATTTGTCAAATAGAAACAGTAATAGTACCTAACTCATATTTTTTTAAGAGTTAAACTGAAAAAAAAAAATCTATATGTACAAGTGCTTAGCACAGTGCCTTATTGATTGCCGCTGCTGCTGTTGCTGCTGCTAAGTCACTTCAGTTGTGTCCAACTCTGTGCAACCCCATAGATGGAAGCCCACTAGGCTCCCCCGTCCTTGGGATTAGCAAGTACTAAAAAAACAACACCATAAATGAAGTCATCATTAGTGATATTATATTGTGACCATTGTGTGCTTAGTCACTCAGTCATGTCCAATCTTTGTGACCCCATGGACTATAGCTTGCCAGGATCCTCTTTCATGGGGATTCTCCAGGCAAGAATAATGGAGTAGGTTGCCATGCCCTCTTCCAGGGGATCTTCCCAACCCAGGGATCGAACCTAGGTCTCCTGCATTGCAGGCAGATCTTTACCAACTGAGCCACCACAATATGGGAAGCCCATATTGTGACAATTAAAAAGTGGATATAAGACATCTGGATCCCTTAGTAAATGTGATTTGACTCTAAACCCAGAGTGGCTGTACCCTCGTGTGTCCTTTATGTCCTTTAGGCTTTAGACTTGGGTCTAGGCAGTGCCCACTGTGATTCTTCTAGCAGCTAACAGCCCTTAGCAGGGGCCCAAAGCACACAAGTTAGCTGAATTTCACACAACAAAGTCTAAGACACTCTTCTTAGTATTCACACACCAATGCTCTCAGACTAGTTTTTAAATCTGCTTTTCTTTTTAAATAACTTTATTTACTGTTATAGAATGGATTGAACAATCTGATCATAAAGTCATCACTGCTAAACAACCTATCTTTTTAAGAATGACAGGATCACCTATGAGGAATGGAACTGACCTCAGTTTGGGGGCTTATATCTGCTTTTCCCACACTGTGTCAATTTAATCATGAAGAAACCCACAAAACCTCCCTTATCTCAGGGAAGTGGCCGATGTTAATTGTAAAGGTTTATCTTCTTTTAACCGTCGTCTAGGAGAGTAGTTTTACTACCTTATCATAGCTCTATTATGACAAGAAATGGAAAATTCATGCCTGCACATATTGCTTATGAATATGTGGCAGGTCTAGATGCATCTTTTATGAAGATGGAACATTTGGCTTTGTGTTTGGTAGTGTGGAGAATAACACACCTGGGCCCACACTCTAGGCGATGTCCAGGTTATTATTACAAGGGTTTCACTAACTCTGAGTAGTTTTCAGGCACTCAGACCCTTATAAATGGTCCAGGCCTCACTGATAGTACTTTATTTCTATGACTTTTAGGAGTTGGAGAAAGATGAGCTAGCTGGGTTTGTAAAGCATGTGGGAAATATATGCAAGTAAAGCCTTAGAAAAGGGCTTCCCTGGTGACTAAATGGTAAAGAAGCTGCCTGCCAATGCAGGAGACTAGGTTTGATCCCTGGGTCCAGAAGATCCCCTGGAGAAGGAAATGGCAACCCATTCCAGTATTCTTGCCTGGGAAATCCCATGCACAGAGGAGCCTGGCGGGCTACAGTCCATGGGGTCACAAAGAGTCAGAAATGACTTAGCGACTAAGCAACAACAAGAACAAAAGCCTTAGAAAGCAAATTTGTTAGTGCTTTCTTTCATTGTTGCTACCCCTGTAAGAACCAGCTCAGATCTTGAGAGGCTGCTATGGCTGCCATCTAGTCCAAGGTCTCTCTTGGAACACATCACTGGTTCACTCTCTGTTGGTCTCAAGTCACCTTTTGGTTTCTGGTGGAATAGATGTAACTGTTCTGTAGCACTTAATATTGTAATTGATTAACCCATATCAGTCTTTTGTATTTTTATAGAGAGCTCATGAAAGTGAAAGTTGCTCAGTTGTGTCCAATTCTTTGAAACCCAATGGACTGTAGCCTGCCAGGCTCCTCTGTCCATGGGATTTTCCAGGCAAGAATACTGGAGTGGGCTGCCATTCCTTTCTACAGAGGATCTTCCCAACCCAGGGACTGAACCTGGGTCTTCTGCTTTGCAGGCAGACTCCGTACCATCTGAGCCACCAGGGAAGCTCTAAGGTGCTCATAATTATATCTAACATTTATGCTCTCCAAGTGTCTCTTTGAAATCTACCTGCTTTCAATCTTGCTGAGGCTTTTCTAATGTTTGAAAGGAACTGGATAGGAAAAGATGACTTGGCTTTCAGTACAAAAGCCACCAGAGAACCTTTGGAACATTCTTTTGTGCACTGGTATCTTCTGACACTCACTCAGTAGGTAAACTCATGTAGAAGAGAGCTGTGTCTAATGGGACTGTCTGATTCTATTTATTTTTTGTTATCATCTTGCAGGGCTGTTTTGATATGCAGTCATTTGAGTTGCTAGTCTCCAAAAAACTGGGTAATCCTGTGCAGATAATTTCAAATTTGCCTCAAACACCTAAACAATGACATTTTCTATGTGCCAACTTGGGTTTTTGCTTTTGAGAACAACTAGAAAGCTAAGGAGAAATGCTTCTCTTCTAATCAGTAATTTAAATGTCTTTGGGTTTTACTTGGTTTTATTCTTTAACATTAATTTAAATGTATTTGGGTTTTATTTCATTTTATTGCTATGCATGCAACTTTTACTACTCTGCCAAAAGTATGAATTTTGCACATTTTAATTTAGGCCTTAATGTGTATATGTGTTGTACAAGCCAAATAATATTATGTGTGTTTTTGGCTGAAAACCGGGAAGCAAGCATTTGTCTCAGGAGCCTAGACTGTTTTTTGGAGCCCAAACAACTTCCCTTAAAACAATTGCCTAGAAGCTTTTGATCTTCTAATGTTATTGATAAGATATTTCATCACCATCCCAATATATTTTTATATACTTATCATTCAGCAGTTTCCAGGTTGGCATGGAGATGCTAAAACTCCCTTCCCAGGAATTGCAAGGCTGTATGTTCTCTGGCCCTTGCTTCTGCTCAGAACTCCTGGTTGAGTGAGTGAACTCATACATCTGCCACTGTAGAAATAGAGCATCTGTATTACAACCACAGACAAAAGCTAAAAAGACGAAGTAACCACAGTGAGATATCAACTCATAGCCATTAGAATGGCCATTATCAAAAGAGCAGAAAATCACAAGTGTTGGCGAGGAGATGGAGAAGTTGAAACCTTTGTGTCCCGCTTGTGGGTACATGGTACAGCTGACATGGAAACCAGTGTGGAGGTTCCTCCAAAAGTTAAAAGTAGCATTACCATATGATCCAGCATCCATTCTGGATGTATGTTCAGAAGAACAGAAAGCAGGGACTTGGACATTTGTATACCCATATTCAGAACAGCATCATTCATACTAGGCAGGAGGTGAAAGCAACCCAAGTCTCCACCATGGATGAACGGATAAACAAAATGTGGTCAATCCATCCAAGGGAATATTATCCAGCCTATAAAAGGAAGGCAAATCTGCCACATGCTACTACATGGATGAACCTGGAGGACAATATGTGAAGTGAATAAGCCAGTCACAAAAAGACAAATGCCATTATGATTCCACTTACATGAGTTGCCTAGAACATCAAGTTTATAGAAATGGGGAAAGGCCGGTTGGTAGGAGTTGGGGAGAGGGTAGAATGGTGAGTTGTAATAAAGTTTCAGTTTTCTAAGTGGAAAAACTTTCTGGAGATATGTTGCATAGCAATGTAAATATCCCCAGCACTACTGAACTGTACACTTAAAGATGGTTTAAATGGTTAAGTTTTATGCTATGTGCCTTCTAACATAATGTTTAAATAAATAATGCATATTCACATTGAAAAAAGCCTTACAAGGTTACCTTATTTGTCCACTATGACCTAACAATTTTATGACTAATAAAGAACAGATATCATGAAGTATGAAAGAACTTGCCGGGAAAGATCGAGAGCAGGAGGAGAAGGGGGCGACAGAGGATGAGATGGTTGCCATCACTGATTCAATAAACATGAGTTTGAGCAAAACTCTGAGAGAAAGTAAAGGACAGGGAAGCCTGGCTTGCTGTAGTCCATGGGGTCGCAAAGAATCAGACATGACTTAACGACTGAACAACAACAAATCATAATAACAGAAGATAAAGTGGAAGATACATTCAAGTTCTTAATATTTTTTCCTGTCTCCAGAGGATCAGTTTTACTTACCTCAGTCTGGAGGCCACCAGTTTTACAGTGCGTCCATTGGCTGATGGTGATTGACACAGAGCCACACCCCCCGCTCCCTGTAAGGAAGGGCGTGTGTCACTGCAGCAGTGTGCTCACTGAACAGCCTGCTGTCAGCCACCCCGGGACCTGCCTGCTGTGAGCAGCCACCTCGCCCGGGTCATGTCCTTCCTGGGGTGCTGGTGACTTGAGTGTGATGGGTAGGGAAAGTGTGGCCCTTTAGCTGGCTGTGGGGCACAGGTGGTCAGCGCCCTCATCCCAGACTTTCTCGCCCTGTGGCTGAGGTTTTATCTGGCCTGCACTGTGGTTCTACTTCTTTCTCTGCCCGAGTCTACTTGCACTTCCTTTCACAGGTATGGATTCCTAATAAAAAAATTTACACCCAAATTCCATCTCAGCATCTGATTTCAGAGAAGAGAATTTGCAACATATATCAAGATACTATTAAGAACGGGGGTGGAGGAGGCATGGCGTGGGAGTTTGGGGTCAGCAGATGCAAGTTATTATGTATATTTAGGATGGATAAACAACAAGGGCCTACTGCATAGCACAGGGAATTAAATTCAATACCTGTGATAGACCATAATGGAAAAGAATATAAAAAGAATATATATATATATATGTATAATGGAATCACTTTGCAGTATAGCAAAATTAATACTTTTTTATTATGCTTAATACATTTGATTAACATTGTGAATCAATTATGCTAAAGTTAAAAAAATTTAAGTATAATTGATTCACAATTAAATTGATTCACAGTTAAATTGATTCACAAAAAAAGATACTATTAAGGTTAATATAAACTGATTCTTTAATTTCTAAACATGAGTGAACAAGTTTTTAAGTTACTTAGTGAAATTATGAAGGCCATTACATTTGAAGAATAAAATAAGTGGGAGTTCTGAACAGGAAAATTAAGGTCTTTTATGCTTAAGAAGCACAAGCTGGACTCAAGATTCCAAGGAGAAATATAAATTATGGCAGAAAGTGAAGAGGAACTAAAAAAAAGCCTCTTGATGAAAGTGAAAGAGGAGAGTGAAAAAGTTGGCTTAAAGCTCAACATTCATAAAACGAAGATCATGGCATCTGGTCCCATCACTTCATGGGAAATAGATGGGGAAACAGTGGAAACAGTGTCAGACTTTACTTTTTGGGGCTCCAAAATCATTGCAGATGGTGATTGCAGCTATGAAATTAAAAGACGCTGCTTACTCCTTGGAAGGAAAGTTATGACCAACCAGATAGCATATTCAAAAGCAGAGACATTACTTTGCCAACAAAGGTCAAGACTATGGTTTTTCCAGTGGTCATGTATGGATGTGAGAGTTGGACTGTGAAGAAAGCTGAGCGCCAAAGAATTGATGCTTTAGAAATGTGGTGTTGGAGAAGACTCTTGAGAGTCCCTTGAACTGCAAGGAGATCCAACCAATCCATTCTTGAGATCAGCCCTGGGATTTCTTTGGAAGGAATGATGCTAAAGCTGAAACTCCAGTACATGGCCATCTCATGGGAAGAGTTGACTCACTGGAAAAGACTCTGATGCTGGGAGGGATTGGGGGCAGTATGAAAAGGGAATGACAGAGGATGAGATGGCTGGATGGCATCATGGACTCGATGGATATGAGTTTGAGTGAACTCTGGGAGTTGGTGATGGACAGGGAGGCCTGGCATGCTGCAATTCATGGGGTTGCAAAGACTCGGACACGACTGAGTGACTGAACTGAACTGAACTGATGATTAAGAAATACAAACAGACACAACCCATACACACACAAAAGAACCAAACTAACATTAAAAATAATGTTACAAAATGAACAGGAGCCTTTGCTCTGTGAAAGTTGCAGAGTTTGTACTTCAGGAAAACATTTTTATACAAAGCAAATATGATCAGACATTAATATTTGTATGGTTCTCCCAGACTGTAAATGTAGACATGATCAATGGGTTTGAAAGAAGAAGAGCTACCCATACATATCCTAAGATGATTGGAGAAGGAAATGGCAACTTATTCCAGTATTCTTGCCTGGGAAATCCCATGGACAGAGGAGCCTGGTAGGTTACAGGCTGTATGGGTCACAGAGTCATACACAACTTAGTGACTAAACAACAAGATGATAAACAGCTTAATCCACCATCAGGCCAGTTCACAGTTACAAGGAGAGGAAGATAAAATGTGCGGGAAAGGCCAAGGTGGGAGCTACCAGGTAACTGAGTAGTTACCTTTAAATATAGTTATTCCCTTTGGAGTAATTAGAGCCGTATTCTGATTCTTCTCTCTGCCTCTGTGATAGCTTGTGGAATTACGGAATTTCTCTGAGAAATCCCACACATCTGAGAAGTTTTTCCAAACATTACAGTCTCTGCAGATATGTTTTGTGCTCAAATATAATTTAATTTCTACTTCCCTTTGACTTTATTTATGTGGATCTTATAGGACCTTCCACATGTAGAACATTCTTAAACATAAACGTATATAAAACCTTCAAAATCAGAAGTAAGTGGTTTGTGATCATGGAAGGAAGAAGAGATGTAACAACCAAATTAATTCTACTTCCATTTGGCTATTGAATGAGCTAAAAACTCAGCCTTCTTCCAGGTTTTTCTAAACTGTGATAATGAGAGCTGATATTTACTCACGCAATGTGTCATATGTACTTTATTAGGATTATCTCAGTATTTCTTCAAAACAAGCTGCAAAGAAGGAATTATTATAAACTCATCTTACAATAAGGAAATATACAACTTAGAGGATTTAAACAACTTGTCTAAAGTTATAGGGGATGGAACTGAAAGAAATAGGAAGGAAACTAAGTGGCTGGCTGGAATATACATGTGAATGTAACCAGCCAGTTCATCAATTTGCTGTTTAATTTATGGTTTACATTGTATGAATTGGTATTTTAAGTAAATGTTCTGAATTGTATTACTTTGGACTGATAGACTTTAGTTAAAAAAACTATAAGACACTTAAATTTTCAGATTTTTTTTTCCATTAAAATTGTTGTAGGCTTATTTAAGGAAGAAAATATCCAAAGCAGTTACAGTGAATAAATTGTTTTTTTGGATGACTCACCTAAAGGACAGAGGGGTGAGGCATTAAATGATCCATCTAATCATCTTATCTCATTTACCAGGGAGATGATGGTTTTAATTTCCTGAACTTTGAAGTTTACCCAGCTCATTGCCAGAAACATCTTTGTGGGACACAGAAATGGCAGATACATGCCATCTGTCCTGCCTGTCCTCCCTGCCACACCCGTGGCAGACAGTACTAATAGATCACGCACCAATGGAGCCCAGAGGTGGTCAGGAATCTGTTTCAGCTGAGTCCATAGGAACCAAATGACTGGAAAGACTTTTGGTGAGAACAACACTGTTTTCGGTCCTCTAGCACTTTGGGGGACTGGAAAAGGGGAGTTCAAGATGCAGCTCTGGTCTATGGGGCATTTAAAATGAGTGATTTTTTTTTTTTTCCAGATACCTTGAACAGTCTCAGCTTCCTCTTAAATTTTCTAACCAGGGTTGTGGCATTTAAGGCAGAGAGGTTTTAGGACAAAAGCTACTCTTTCCACTTCCTTGATTCCTTATCAGGCAAGTGGACAGTTAAATAATATTAACACAACCTCACTTAGGCTGATAAGAGCTTAATATATTGATCCTCTGACTAATACATTTGCAACTTTAAAAGAATCTTTTATCTGCTATTCAGATTTCATAAACGTTTAGGTGCCAGACATGTTAGGTGATTTCAGAATCTCTGGCTCTTAGAAACACAATTGCAGTTTTGGTTCCTTTATGGAACTCTGCAGGCTAACAGGGACAGTTATTTTGAAAAAACTTTTTGGCAAACCTCAGATAACAGCTTACCAAGGTCCCTAAGCTTGTGGGTAGGCATGGGCTGTGGCTCAGGACTAAATAGAAATGAATGTTCTCTGCAGGGAGCAGTCATTACCAATTTAATGAACCAGAGTTCTGTTTATAACTCTGTGAAGGATCATAATGTGTAAATTTAAATAAACCACCATGGCTTTGATTTTAAGTGTTAATATGTAAACTATTAGTCTCTTCCTAAATTTGAAAGTAAAATGTATGAAATTTGAATGCGTCTATCAAGTTTACTGACAGGTGGCAATACCCAGTGAGAGACACCAATAGAAATGCAAACAGGGTTCCAGAAGATGACATTGCAGGATCTGAGGTCCGCGTGGCTTAGTTATGTTCTATCTGCTACAGGGTTGAAAGTGAAAGTGTTAGTTGCTCAGTCATGTCCGACTCTGTGACCCCATGGACTATATCTCTGTCTTTGGATTTCCCAGGCAAGTACTGGAGGGGGTTGCCATTCAATTCTCCTGGTGATCCTCCTGACCCAGGCATTGAATCCAGTTTCCTGCATTGCCAGCAGATTCTTTACTGTCTGAGTCACATGGGGTTATAGGATTGATGGCTTTCATTAGTAAGTTACATTTAAACACACATTTATATACACTTGCATATGACACGTCTTTTAAGTTGTAAACCAAAGCAATGAAAATGTCCTTTGAGATCAACTTCACAGTCTCTTCTCAGAGCTCCTTCTGTAAGACTCTTCATCAGTTCCCTTTATTTGCAACATTTTCTATTGACTGTAGACTTCTGCATGTGGGGATATACTGGCCCTGTTCACTGCTGTCTTTTCAGAGCCTAGTTCTATGCCTAATCCATACCTGGTGCTCATGAAACATTTGCTGGATAAATGAATGAATGACTTTGAGAAGTATAACTACTGAACAAAGGATCTTGTATCAGGACTTCTTTTCCCGTGCTTAATGAGTTTTTCCTGAACAGCTAGTTTAATTTTTTTAATTAGTAAATTCAATTGTCTGATCTCCAGGTGAGTTCCATTTGGGATAAACTGAGCCAACCGTCTTGAAATTGGTATCCAAGTATTTTCTGAGGATGGAAAAGATTTTCCAGGTGGTCCACAGACAAAAACACTTTAAAGGAATCAACATGCAGGTCTTTGACTTCCACATACGCTCTTTCTCTTAAAATTAGTTTTCCTGAGAATACACATGTAAATCACCTCCATGGTTGTGATCATGTTTCTTCCACTTTTATTGTAAAAAAGGCATGTTTCCCACACAATGTATATCCGACCTGGAGTGGGAGAAGCTCAGGTGACCATAAAACCTACCATCCAAACCTCAGGGGCATTCCTGAGCAAGAATCATAGGCTCTACACATCATTAACTTGGGATAACTAACACTGACAAAGATGTTTTAAAGATAACGCTATTATCATTCCCTTCCCCCCTTCTGAGAATACTTGGCTAAAATGTGCCTCTTAGGAAAGAGTAGCAGGTAAATTAATAATCACTTATTATATATCGGTAAAAAAATTTAAGATATTCTTCCCAGATATTGATCAAGCAAACAAATATAATGAGCAAGATAGTGGTTTCCAAAATCTTGTTAGAAAAAAAGGAGGATGTAATTGGGTGGTCAGTGGATAGATCAAAAGAGATTTGCAAACACCTTTATAGCAGCATTATTCATAATAACCCAGAGTTATTAACCCAAAGCTCCACCAACAGTAGGGTAAATTGTGGCAGTGGTACAGGCAAATGCTACGTAGCAGTGAAGAAAACCAGACTATCACTACACATAACACACAGGCCCGTTGGGCTGCAACCACAGACCTGCAAGCTTTGTGGTTGCTCAGCTTCGAGACTGAAGAGCCTGGAGAAAACAACACAGACAGGAATGGTTTCTTGAACAGAAGATCTTACCCAGAGTCCTGGAGTGACACCCTCCCATTTACAGCAGATGGCTAGCAGATTGGACGTGGAGCAGTCTTCTCTACTCGGGGAGAAGGAGGCTACCATTTACAGGCGGAACTGAGGTCAGAAAGACTCAGTTACCAGGAACTAAGTAAACCCTATAATTAAGAGCATTGGGATAGTTATATGGGTGAAGCTGGGACTCTAGAGAGAGTGAGAGGATGGTGATCTGCAGAGGTCTGACCGCACAAGAACTTTCACAATTGCAGAGGGTACATACTCGAGGATTCCATTTTGATGAAGTTTATCAACAGATCAAACTGATTTATGGCATTAGAGACTAAAATAATGCTACCTTAAAATAGACAGCTAATGGGAAGTTTGGCCTTTTATCCAGTTCATGAGGTTCTCATGGCAAGTATACTGGGATGGTTTGCCATTCCCTCCTCCAGTGGATGCAATGAACATGAACTTGCGCAAACTCTGGGAGATGGTGAGGGACAGGGAGG
This sequence comes from Aepyceros melampus, assembly GCA_006408695.1. Lineage (NCBI taxonomy): Eukaryota > Metazoa > Chordata > Mammalia > Artiodactyla > Bovidae > Aepyceros > Aepyceros melampus. Next base: position 150,657 of record SJXQ01011983.1, on the reverse strand, counting down.
CCTGGCGTGCTGTGGTTCATGGGGTTGCAAAGAGTTGGATACGACTGGGTGGCCGAACAACACAACAACAAATGTTGCTGTAACACAAGGAGCTCAACCCAGTGCTCTGTGACAACCTAGAGGGGTGGAATGGGTAGCAGGGTAGGATAGGGTAGTGGGGTAGGAGGGAAGTTCAAGAGGGAGGGGACATATTTATACTTATAGCTGATTCATGTTATTGTTTGGCAGAAATCAACACAACATTGTCAAGCAATTGTCCTCAAATAAAAAAGAATAGTGCTACTTTTGGGTGGAATATAGGCTAGGAGGGGACATAAGCTGCTAAGTCTCTTCAGTCGTGTCCGACTCTGTGTGACTCCATAGACGGCAGCCCACCAGGCTCCCCCTTCCGTGGGATTCTCCAGGCAAGAACACTGGAGTGGGTTGCCATTTCCTTCTCCAATGCATGAAAGTGAAAAGTGAAAGTGAAGTCGCTCAGTCCTGTCCGACTCTTAGCGACCCCAGGGACTGCAGCCCACCAGGCTCCTCCATCCATGGGACTTTCCAGGCAAGAGTACTGGAGTGGGGAGGGGACATAAGAGATAACCTCCAAATAGATGGAAATAGTCTAATCTTGATTTAGGTAGTGATCACATGGACCTATCTGTATTTAAAATTTCCCTGAACGGTGCACTTGAGATTTGTAAACTTTATTGAGGTTACATGTTAGCACGAAAGAAGAAACTGATTTATTTAGTCAATCAAGTTGTGCTTATGCACAGTGCTAAGTGCAGCTGATCTAATCCTGAAGTTACAGATAGCATAACCATATCCCGTGTGAGCCCTTCTTTTGCCATAATTACCAATACCTACTTGCACTCCCCTATCACCAGTTAGCGATCACTATGTAACAAATCCATCCCCAAACTTAGCGGCTTAAAGGAACAATAATTTCCCAAGTGGTGCTGGAGGTAAAAAATCTGCCCAACAATGCAGGAGACTCAGGAGACACAGGTTCGATCCCTGAGTCAGGAAGAACCCCTGGAGAAGGATATGGCAACTCACTCCAGTATCCTTGCCAGGAAAATCCCATGGACAGAGGAGCCTGGTGGGCTACAGTCCATGGTTGCAAAGACTCGGACACGATTGTGTGACTAAGCACACACACAGTTTTAATACACCTCCCGATATCGTAGGTCAGACACTCATGCAGGCTCAGATGGTCGATTCTTGTACATCTGTTTATCTTGAGGGCAGCTGTTGGTGGTGTTGACTGGCAGGAGGGCTCAAGAAAACTCTCCTCCCAGATTCCAGCAGAGAGGCTGAGAGAGGAGTCAGTGGGATGACAGCCTGGAGCCCTCCACATGGCCCCTCTGGAGGGTGTCTCAGGGTGGTAAGACCTCTAACGTGGTGCATGGCCAGTTGGAAGCCACGTGGGCCTTACAACCTGACCCTGAGAGTCACATGGTGTCTCTTTTGACTCACTCTGCTCGTGTTCAAGTAGGGCAGACATAAACCCCAGCTCTAGCAGAAGGAGTGTCACAGAATTTACAGTCATTTTTTAAAAAGCACAATGCATACTTACAGACAGGATCCAAGGATTATCAGTTCTCCATTCTGAATATCTTTCTCACATCCTTTCCTCTTCTCCATCTTCACTATGACTTTGTTAGCTCAGATTCTGTCTCTTATCTGTACTATTGGATGATGCACTTAGTTAGTCTCTTGTTCTTAGTTTCTCTCCCTTTCATTTGATCTTACTGGATGTTAACTGATGTGCCATTCCGTGTCTGTCAAGCTTTTGCTATAAAAAAATTTTTTTTTCTTACTAAATCTGGCTTTATTTAGTAACTAAGATTCAAACTCCTTTGCCTGCCAGTCAAGGCCCTTTGTCATCTAGTGCTCATCTAACTTCCAAACTTATCTTCCACAGGCTCTTTCATGGGTTTGAACTTTCACCAAACATCTCTTTTCCATTTTCTCTCTCCAGGACCTGCCTTTCACAGACTGAGTATGAACTCACAGGGTTTATTCTGTGTCTTCATGGGCCTTCCCACCCCTCGGCCCCTACCCTCCCACTCAAATCTCACAGTTCTGAAAGGTCCTGATAAAAAGCTTCCTCTGGCTGGGCTAAGCATGCCTGGGCAGAATGCTTTGTCCAGCCAGTGAACGTTTAGGCAGTCTTCTTTGTCAGGCTCTGTTTTAGGTCCTGAAAACAGGCGATGAGGTTCCCAGCCTCCGAGTGTGTAAATCCTTATTTGAAAGTAATACTGTCCTTAGATGTCTCATGAAACTTCACTTGTTCTTTTCTTGTGCTACCTTTGGAGGTGGTGTAAATGGAGTAACCAACCAGCCAGGTCCTAAAACTGTATGACCTGGGGCCTCAGTTTTCTTTTCTGTAAAGTATGATAATAGTCATACCTGTCACATAGTAACCATAGTAACCATGAAGTTCACACATGTGATTAAATATAAAACACCTAGAATAGGGTTTGGCAAACAGTTAGACCTAAATTAGCCTCAGTAATTATCATCATCATCATCACCACCATCGTCCTTAGTTACATATATTTTTTCCTCTCCTCTTGCCCCATTAGATTATAAATTTACTTTTTTAGAAGTGGGCAACATATCTTATATATTTATGGTGTTTTGAAAGAGTGAGAGCTTTTAAGTCAGGCAGAGATGTTTGAGTCCAGCTCTGCATCTCACTAACTGTTAGACCTTGGGCAAGCTGGCATTCCATACTTTATTTTTTTCATATGTAAATTCTGACAGAGAGTTGTCATGGGGATTTAATGTGGTATCATTTGTGAATCATCTGATACTTAGGATGTGACCCCAAATGACAAAGATGGTAACAATGATAATGATGATAAAATAACTGACAATTCCTCAAACCCCCTCTATTTAATATGATATATAATTTAGTATATTCTCTATATAAGTAATCTCCTTTTATCATTCACTGTAAATAGTAAATACCTTTACATTTCAACCCATATGGTTCTGCCTCATCTTTTACAATCATCACATAGCCTTTCTTTATATGTGTGTGTGTCATGATGCTAAGTCACTTTAGTTGTATCTGACTCTGTGCCACCCCGTGGACTGTAGCCTGCCAGACTCCTCTGTCCAGGGGGTTCTCCAGGCAAGAACATTGGAGTAGTTGTCACGCCCTCCTCCAAGGGATCTTCCTGACCCAGGGATCAAACCTGCATCTCACGTCTCCTGCATTGGCAGGCAGGTTCTTTACCGCTAGTGCCCCCTGGGAAGACCTGATATGTGTGCACCATAATTTAATCAGTCTCTTACCAATGTGTTTCCAACTTTTCGCATTATATGCCACACTGTAATCAAATGAATTACATACACATGTTTCCACTCTATCTTATTATTTCTTCAAGACAAGTGATTAAAAGTAAAGCTGCTTGGATAAAGGAAATATGCTTATGGGTTTTATGCATACTGACTGGTTAAATCTACCATTATTCCTCCAGTAGGGACCATCTCTGTTTCCGACATCTTTGAAACATGAGACTTTGATCAAGACTTTACACCTTCCTCAAGATTTATTTTTCATCTATCGTTTTAACCTGTCAATATATCCCAAGTAACCCATTTTTTTTTTTTTAAAGGTGTACCTGTTTTTATTTCCTCTGGACTGTGGACTTTTTGAGGGAAAAATCCTTTTTTCATTTTGGTTGTGTCCCCAAATGACTCGTCCATTTCTTGGGAATCTAGAGTAAACCTTTTTCTTTCCTCAGTAATTCTTTGCGGCTTTAAGGTTGATACAGGTCTTAAACAAAATCACCTACTTCTTTGTTAAAAAGTGGGTGAGAAGAGAGAGAATTTCAAGTGCTCAGAAATTAAAATTTACGTTTATAACTTCCTTTCCTTTCGACTGTACCTCCCTTTCTTTCCTGTTGGTATTTCCCAAGCAGATAGATTTAGAGAAGCTGAGCGCTGCACCCACAGCTGCAGAGAAAAACAGAGAAGAGATGAGGGGGGGGAGTCTGAGGGGTTGCTGGGCAAGCACAGAGGTGGCTGTCCCATCTCACCTAACCAGGCACACCTAACCTGTGCCTGGTCAGTGTGCTAGAAAAGAGTTTGAGATCCTATTGTGTGCCAGACATTGATATCAGACTTAAAAATGAAAAAGAGTGCCAGACACTAGGCAAAACGCCGAGCCAACCAGGGTGACTTTACAGAAAGACAGGAAGAATTGATCCTTACAACAGAACAGAGAAATGGAATGCAAATTTTAGACAAAACAACCGAAAACACAATCCAGAGAGAGGAAGCTGCTTTAGTAAATCACTGTATCTGAAAATTTAATTCAGACACAAAAGCAAGTTTCCTCCTTTAGTCTCATAATCACATGATTCCTCCAGGGAGATCTTCAAATTCCTGTGGATGATCATTCATAAAGCAGCTCGTGTAAGTGGTGGGGCATAAAAACCAGGTGAGGCCCTGACGAGCCAGAAAAGAGGCTGCTCTACTGATTCTCCTTCAGTTTTAGGAGGGCCTTCGATTTGTGCTTTGAGAGTGTATCAGTCAGAGTCCTCCAGAGAAACCGAACCAATGGGGTGTGTTGTGTTGTGTGCGTGCGTGTATGTGTGTGTAGAGACAGAGAGACAGACACACACGCACAGAGAGACTGAACTTGAAGGAATTGGTTCATGCAATTGTAGAGGCTGGCAAGTCCAAAATCTGCAGTGAGGCAGGCACCCTGGAGACCCAGGGAAGTTCTGATGTTGCAGCTGAAGTCTGAAGGCCATCTGGGGGCAGAACTCCTACTTCCTCAGGGGTGTGTCAGCTGCTCAGTCGTGTCCCACTCTTTGTGATCCCATGGACTGTAGCTCTCCAGGCTCCTCTGTCCATGGAATTCTCCAGGCAAGAACACTGGAGTGGGTAGCCATTTCCTTCTCCAGGGGTTCTTTCCGACCCAGGGATTGAACCTGGGTCTCTTGCACTGTAGGCAGATGCTTTACCATCTGAGCCACCCGAGGACCACAGTCTTCTACGCTTAGTGCCTTCAACTGATTAGACAAGGCCCACCCACTTTACGGAGGGTGATGTGCTTTATTTGGTGTCTACTGATTTAAATGCTAATCACAGCTGACCAATACCTTCACAGTACCATCCAAACTGCTGTCTGACCCGAAACTGAGTATTAGGGCCTAACCAGGCTGACACATGAAATTAATCACATCACAAGAGGTGTAATTTCTTTTCAAGGAGAACTGTCACTGAGGGAAAGGGAGAAGGTCTGGTGCTCTAGGTCTTCGGGGTGATGAGCCTCTGTAGGAAAACAGGACCTGCCGTGTGGGAGAGTCAGTGGCCTCAAGGAGGGCTTGGGCATAGGGACCCCCAGGCTGCCTCTGTCCTGAGCAGAGAGAACACAGCTGGCCAAGAAGCAGCAGGGCCTGGAAAGAGGACCGATGTGGGCAGTGAGCAGGGCGTGAGGAGGAGCACATTCCATTAGATCTTTACCTGCAGAGAAGAAAAGAACGAGACGCTCTAGGAAGTCCTTTCTCATACCCCTGAGTTTCTGAACATTTTAGCTTGGGACCCCTTCCTGGGATGGGGGCCACCAGTCAGCAGCAGTGAGGTGAAGGGTCTCTAAGGGGCTTCTGAACCAACATGTTCAACCCTTTGTTTAAGAGAAGTGACGTCATGGAGGGTCCACTATGGGGCTGCTTGGGGTCTCAGCCTGCTCGTCACACACTGGGGCTCTTTCTTACTGTGGGTGATTTTTACCCACTTGGGGAGCTAGGAATCAGATCTGTCCTAAGGCTGGGATATTGGACCTATCCTTCCCAGACCCAACACCATCAACCAGGATGTCAACGCTGGAGGATCCTTTAGTCTCCTGTTTAGGGGCTCCTTTACTTAATCTTCAGGACACAGACCCATTTTTATTCTGTAAATTTAAATTTTCCAGTTAATTTTTAAACTTCATAAAGGCTAGTTTTAATCAAAGATATTAATAATGAATGCTAAATAGACATGTTAAATATCTATTTCACATAAGTCCTTGTCTCTTCAAATTATCACTGCCAAAAGGTCGTAACTTTCATTGCTATTGATGTCTGTTATCTTTCTAATATATCACAAAATAAATGTCATGTCACACGAGGTGCCAGGAGAAAAGCAAGATATCTATGTATGTGTCTTTTTATCAGTGAAGAAACCTTTCTGAAAAACCGCCACCACTGCCCCCAGCAGATTTCCTTGACCAAGATTGTATCACACCTTTCAAACCCAGACACAAACACATAATAAAGTATTAGAACTTTTGGTAAATTGTGTTCTATCCATCGGGTGAAATAACTGAACTGTGAAATAAGCGCTATTTTTTCAGATCCTAAAAATTTCCCTGTTAAGGCCAAGACCTGGGTACCATTTCACAGCTGAATAAGCTGTCAACGATGGGACTTCCTTGCTGGTGCAGGGGTTAAAAATTTGCCTTCCAAAGCAGGGGACATGGGTTCAATCCCCAGTCGGGGAACTAAGATCCCATGTGCTGCCAGGCCAACTAAGCCTGCGCACCCCAAATACTGAGCCCATGCACAGCAACTAGAGGGATGCCGATGTGCCACAAATTACAGACCCTCCATGCGACAAATTAGGCCTGATGCAGCCAAATAAATAAATATTTTTAAAAATTGCCAATGATAAGGCTGCGAGTTGAGTGACGAGTGAACGTGAGCCTTGCTTTCTCTAATCCCATTAAGACAAATAGGGAAGCTGGCAAAAGATCAGCTATAAAAAACCTTCAGCCACTGCCAGAGTGAAGTTTGCCCTTCCAAGAGAAGGATTCACACTGGCTTCTGCCTTCCCAGGAGAGTCTTCTAAGGAAAGTGTTGTACAGGCTTTAACTCAACCGGAATTAAGCTGTTGCCTCAAGTGACTCTGGACTCCAGTGAAAGCCCTCACACCTTATCAGTTAGGTAAGGCCAAGGCAGTAGGATTCACATTTTAAAATGGAATACCAGACCACGTGACCTGCCTCCTGAGAAATCTGTATGTGGTCAGGAAGCAACAGTTAGAACTGGATATGGAACAACAGACTGGTTCCAAATCGGGAAAGGAGTATATCAAGGCTGTAAATGGTCATCCTGCTTATTTAACTTGTATGCAGATTGCTGCTGCTGATAAGTCGCTTCAGTCGTGTCCGACTCTGTGCGACCCCATAGACGGCAGCCCACCAGGCTCCCCTGTCCCTGGGATTCTCCAGGCAAGAACACTGGGTGGGTTGCCATTTCCTTCTCCAATGCATCAAAGTGAAAAGTGAAAGTGAATTTGCTCAGTTGTGTCCGACTCTTTGCGACCCCAAGGACTGTAGCATACCAGGCTCCTCTGCCAATGGGATTTTCCAGGCAAGAGTACTGAAGTGGGTTGCCATTGCCTTCTCCATGTATGCAGATTACATCATGAGAAATGCTGGGCCAGATGAAGCAAGAACCAAGAACCAGCTCGAAGCAAGATTGCTGGGAGAAATATCAATCACCTCATATATGCAGAAGACACCACTTTTATGGCAGAAAATGAAGAAGAACTAAAAAGCCTCTTGATGAAAGTGAGAGTGAAAAAGTTGGTTTAAAACTCAACATTCAGAAAACGAAGATCATGGCATCTGGTCCCATCACTTCATGGCAGATAGATGGGGAAGCAAAGGAAACAGTGGCAGACTTTATTTTGGGGGGCTCCAAAATCACTGCAGATGGTGACTATAGCCATGAAATTAAAAGATGCTTGTTCTTTGGAAGAAAAGTTAGGACCAACCTAGACAGCATATTAAAAAGCAGAGATATTACTTTGCCAACAAAGGTCCATCTAGTCAAAGCTATGGTTTTTCTAGGAGTCATATATGGATGTGAGAGTTGGACTATAAAGAAAGCTGAGCCCTGAAGAATTGATGCTTTTGAACTGTGGTTTTGGAGAAGACTCTTGAGAGTCCCTTGGATTGCAAGGAGATCCAACCAGTCAATCTTAAACAGAATCAGTCCTGAGTATTCATTGGAAGGATGATGCTGAAGCTGAAACCCCAATATTTTGGCCACCTGATGCAAAGAGCTAACTCATTGGAAAAGACCCTGATGCTGGGAAAGATTGAAGGTAGGAGGAGAAGGGGACAACAGAGGATGAGATGGTTGGATGGCATCACTGACTTGATGGACATGGGTTTGAGTAAACTCCGGGAATTGGTGATGGACAAGAAGGCCTGGCATGCTGCAGTCCATGGGGTCACAAAGAATTGGACATGACTGAGAACTGAACTATCATTCTAAGAGTTGTGTAGTCACAACAATTTGCCATGAATGGCCTCCTAAATAGAAAGTAAGGTGACCTGTTTATACAGTCTGTCTGAATTCTCTTAGGTCCACCCTGATATTTTTGGTTCTGATGTACACAGGCTTTGTTTATTTCCATGGTTATTTTGGTCCTGAAATTTCTTTAGACCTTTGATTTACTGATTCCTTATAAATAACAAAAGATACTTATTTCATTCAATCTAGAATATATATAAAAATGTAGGTATTCATTGTGCCACAAATGACTGAAAACATACCTCACTGCTGGAGAAACACCTCTGAGAATAGACAGAAATAGCAGAGAAGCATCAGGGCTGGTTGCTTCTGGCTGATGGTAATGCTGATTACATCTCAGACAATGTTCATAGGCCTGATGTGAAGAACTGACTCACTGGAAAAGACCCTGATGCTGGGAAAGATTGAAGGCAGGAGCAAAAGTGGACAACAGAGGATGAGATGGTTGGATGGCATCATCGACTTGATGGACATGAGTTTGAGCAAGCTCCAGGAGTTGGTGGTGGATAGGGAGGCCTAGTGTGCTGCGGTCCATTGGGTTGCAAAGAGTCAGACACAACAGAGCGACTAAACTGAACTGAACTGAATGTTTATATAGGGCTTCCCAGGTGGCCAAGTGTAAAGAACCCAGCTGTGAATGAAGGAGAGGAAAGAGACGTGGTTTCAGTCCCTGGGTTGGAAAGATCCCCTGGGGTAGGAAATGGCAACCCATTCCAGTGTTCTTGCCCTGGAAATCCCATGGACAGAGGAGTCTGGAGGGCTACAGTTTGTGGGGTTGCAAAGAGTTGGACATGACTGAGTGACTGAACTGAACTGATGTTCACAGGCAAAGGTCTCAATATACCATCCAGGGGAAGGATGCAGGAGGAGAAGAACCAATATAGAAACCACTAAAATGTCAGCTTTTACAGGAACAAGAGAAAGACTAGGAATCATCAGGGGATCTAGATAAAGGATGTCCAGAAGGTATGGGGAGATAAGAAGAAAAGTGTTTTGGAGAACACACACCTAGAACATTCTAGAAGGATTGGCAATCAGCTGTGCTAACGCTACTGCACTAGGGAGAAGATGAAGGTCAGTATTCCTCTAGCCATTGCTTCATGAGAGTGTATTATTAATATATGTGGGATGTGGTGCTATAATAGATGCCAAGAATACATTGAAAATCCAAAAACTAACTTACCTTCACATAACTTTCAACATGGTGTGGGAGAGATATGAAAATGGTTTAAATGTACTGAAGTAAATGGCAAAATAAAATTATGTGAGAGGAAGAGGGCAGGGAGAGCAGGAGTCATGATGGTTTCTTGGCAAGGGTAAAAGGTAATATTCAGCTACATTTTGATGAGGAACTTCCATGTGGAGAAGGGAGGTACAGGTGTTACCAGTGAAGGATGCAGGTAAAGGAGTGTATGTTGCGGTGGGTGAGGTCGTGGTGCATAGGGAGGGGGCAGTTAAAAGCTATATTGCATATTTCTAGTACTTAAAATCATTCCTTCCTCATAGTATGTCTCCTGTAAATTTTGAATGGAATTCAGAAAGAGAAAGAGTTAAACCCCAATTAGGAAAGAGGACTCAACCCTACCAGAAATACTTGCCAAAAATTTCATGTAGTTAAAAAAAAAATCCACAAAGTCACTATGGTATAATCTTTTAAGAGTCACTCTAAGGAAATAAGATCATATAAATGGAATTTGGAGATTTAAAGTAGTGAACATATGGCCATTATTTTAGCCCAGTGTTAAAAACACAGTGAAAAATTTTGTTGTTGTTGTTTAATAAGTGAAAGGTTGATAGATTCAATCTTCCGACAGCCCATGACAGGCCACTTGCGAACGACTCTGTCTCTGAACCGATGCTCAGAAGTTTTGGCCTTCATTTAATGTAGAAAGGACTCAATTCTCCAGACTCAGTTGTAATTGTTCCTGGAATAATTTCTAGGATTGAAAAAGACCCTTATGTGGAGCAGATGTTCTAATGAAAGATTTTGTATCCCTACAAAACTACCTCTCTTCTTCCGTAGCAGGGGTTATTGTTTCAGGGAGAGTGTGAATGCAGAACAGCTTTGAAAATCAACCCAAAAAACTTGGAAAGTACCCATATCGGTTGAGTTATATTTACATAATAGAAACCCTAGGCACATAAAACCTCAGCTGCTGTAGTGAAAGTAACAGACTCAAAAAATATTTTCTTCTGGGTTCTCCCATGTGTACATATATATATATATATACACACACACTTTTTTTTTTGTTTTGTTTTCATTAATCTCACTGGATATTATCCTGGAAAAATATGGCTCCTTAATTTTTTTCAGAAGAAAACAATGAATTTAGTGAATATTTTTATGTTGGGTTAACCAAAGAGATTTGAAATATGGTATACAATCTGTTGGGGGTAGGACCAGACATGAGAGGGCAGGATAGAGGTCATCTGGACTCAAATAGCAAAAGACAGAGTAAGAAGCAGGGATTCCGAACTGTTCTCTCTGCTCTGTCACTAGTGATTTGCTGTGTGTCTCTTGGGCTAGATGCTGGGAAAGATTCAGAAGGAGAAGAGGGTCAACAGAGGATGAGATGATTAGATAGCATCATTGACTCAATGGACATGAGTCTGAGCAAACTCCAAGAGATCGTGAAGGACAAGGAAGCCTGGTGTGCTGCAGTCCACGGGGTCACAAAGAGTCAGACTGAACAGTAACAAAAGGCTGCGGGTCTGAGGATGGGCTGCACCATGCTGCCAGTGAGAGGCCTCCGTGTTGCTCTTAGAGGTTAGCTTGTACCAAACTAACTAACCAAATGAAATCCTCAATCACACGAAAGGTTAATAGGACAGGAGCAGACAATGTTAATTCTCAATGTGTTCTTGGAGGGGAGCCACCCTGAACAGCTTGTATGGGTTGGGGGGAGGCCAGTGCAGTCCACCTTTGAAGCCTGTGGTTTTGCTCTCACCATTGGGTTGGAGGTATAGGCCTGTGGGTGAGAGGGAAGGGTTTACATCTGTGGTCACGAATCCTTGGGGTCGGGGTTGGTGCTAACACTGCTTCTGTGAAGCTTTTGTTCACAGTCCTTTAGGTATTCAAGACAGACCAGGATCCCACATGGCAAATCCTATGGAATAATTCCGACCCCTGAATTTCATTCACCTAGTTTTGATTTCACTACAAATGGATGGTGGTTCATCATTTAAAAGGAAGGATTTATATGCACAGAGCAGTTTCAAAAGTGGACTCAGAAGCTGTTATTCTGCACCATCTTTCTGCCCTTCAGCTCACAGGGCTTCGGAGAGAATGAGAAACTAGAACTTGAAGGTACTTTCTGCCTTGTGCAGAGGGCGAGCTTTCTGATTGATCATTCCTGTTATCATACTGTAAAATTCTGGACCAACCAGAAGCCTGAGGGGAAACCCTCTGGCAAGATTCTTTATACAGATCTGTGTAGAAAGACAGAAGGTCAAATACGAGGTGCATTCTCTGCAGCAGTGCCCAGCCAAGAAAATGAGTAAGTGGGGAACTCTGGTGGAAAGAAGCACCTGGAATTGGGTTCTGGGACCCAGGACTAGTCCTCCAACGTCTGTGTTCCAAAACACAATGGAATCGTCCTGTTTTCTGGCTGGACCTCCATGGAGACATGTTTCCTCCTCAGAGTTACTTGTGGTTCAGGTGTTAGTTGCTCAGCCATGTCCAACTCTTTGTGACCCCATGAGCTATAGCCTGCCAGGCTCCTCCATCCATGGGATTCTCTAAGCAAGAATACTGGAATGGGTTGCCATGTCCTCCTCTAGGAGATCTTCCCAGACCAGAGATCGAACCTGGGTCTCCCACATGGCAGGGAGATTCTGCACCATCTGAGCCACCAGGGGAGCCCAGGTAGGTTTCCCTAAAGGAGCAGGTAGCTGATAATAACTGGATAGATTTTATTTTCAGACATGATTAACATGATGTCAGATAATTGGAGGGGTTTCCCTGGTGGCTCAGAGAGTAAGGAACTCCTACAATGCAGGAGTCCTGGGTTAGGTGTCTGGGTTGGGAAGAGCCCTGGAGAAAGGAAAGACAAAATAGGCAATTAAAAAAAAATATGGCCTTATATGTTTAAGTTTTTTTTTTAATGTCTTTATTAAAGTAACTGTCAAATGGGGGAACTTCCCTGGCTGTTCAGTGGTTATGACTCTGCCCTTCCACTTCAGGGAGCACGGGTCTGCTGGAGGAACTAAGATCCTGTGTGCCTCGCAGAGTAGTCAAAAAGAAGAAAAAAAAAAGTCAAATGACTCAGTAGTTGTTGGTAAGAAAAAGCCTTTCAGGTACAAGCCCTTATGCTGGGTACGAGTGGTGCCTGGGTTTTCTTCTGAATCTAGCATGGCTGAAGGTTGCTTTATTCCTGAGAGGGACCAGGCTCCATCTTTAACACAGTTTCTTTTTATTTATTAGCACATCTTTTATCCAAGAAACCAAGAAGATGAACGATGCATTGTTTTAGATTGGGTTTCCTAGGAAACTGCCCCTGGAACAGAGCTTCATGTGCAAGAATATGGCAGGGGAGAGCTCCAGGGATCTGTGCAGGATGAATGAAGGAGGACCGCGACGTATCCACCAAACAGGCTGCGGCTGGTGCTGACCCCGGGGAGCTCCAGGGAGGGGACAGTCCTGCAGCGTCATTCTAGCTTGAGGCAACCATAGGCTCCAGCCACTGGATATGCATTGCCCCTGGGCAGGGTTCATGAACTCAGGTGAGGCAGAGCAATTCCCAGAGAGGGACTTGACTGAGAGCCCAGAAGCTAACCCTCTCCGCAGCTAGAGAGTGAGGCTGGAGTCGTGCACGGGAGACCAGTCGGTGCATCACAGAAGCCAACATTTGGCTCTCAATTTTCTGCAAAGCCTGGTGCAGCTCTTCCCCAAGGGACTCCTCTTTTCCCACCAATATTTTGCTTAGTCTTTCTGTGCAGTGTGTGTGTGTGTGTGTGTGTGTGCATGCGCATGCGCGTGACACATCCAGCTTTCATATATCCATGTCTACTGCCATATCACATGATCTGTGGTTGTATCTACCCAAGTGTGCTTGCTGGGGTGCTCACATGTTGTGGGCCTTTCTGGGTGTTTAGAGGCATGCAAAGCCTCCAGTGAGGAGGTGCTTTTGAAGTATATCTGATTTAAAGTCTTCTGCCAGGCTTGGGTGTGGCCTTAAGGACCACAGTGTCCCAAGCATTCGCAGCCACAGGACAATAAGTGAGCATTTTCACTCTGAGAGCAGTTTGTGACGGATCTGTGGAGCCTGGACAGGGATGTGGGCTCTCAGACCAGAGAGACACACATCTCATCTCTTGGTGCTGAGGTGTTGGCTGCCAGGAGCTGGGGAGTTCTAGAGGCTGTTCTGTGGGGGATGGCACACGGCCTTGGTCTAGCCCCTGAATGACCCATTTCCAAATATTTTTCACCGACGAGGCCCTCAGATCTTCCCAGAGCTTGCTGTCAACCCCCCAGATGCCAGAATTCTTTTTGATTTACTGAGGAAGAGGATGAGGCTCTGTGAGGTTAAACCCACATGCCCAGGGTCTGCATGGCTCGTGGCCTGCCAGTCTGTTTTGCGTGGCCCCAGTTGTTCTGGTGTAATAGTGAACATCACCCCTTGTCATCCACATGAATTTCTTAATTCGGACGATGCATGATCTGGTTCTTGAGTTGAGGCCTCTTGACACCAAATCTCACAGGCTTCCTCTAAGGCCTTGCAAATGGCCTTAGGGAGGTGGAGCTTGTCCATGGCACATGGCCTAAACAATCTGGAATGATACTTTCTACATGCCTAATGTCCTTGGCTCTGCCCACATCTCCTGTCTTTCTCTGCAAGACAGACCAGGAGCAACTGGAATTGAACATATTTTCCAGTAAGGGTTTTTTTTGTTGTTGTTTTTTCTCAAACATACAGAAGTACAAAAATCAGAACCCAAAGACACACTGGTATAAAGCAGAGAGATGCCAGTTTTTACTAGGTTGTCATTAATCTAGTATTAACGGTCTAGTAAACCTACTAAAGGCCCTTTTCCATTCTTTTCTAGATTAAGGCCATTTGGACCTGTGCTGATTTTTTTAATTAATTCTTTTATTGAAGGATAATTGTTTTACAGAATTTTGTTTTTTTGTCAAACCTCAACATGAATTAGCCATCAGTCAGTTCAGTTCAGTTCAGTCGCGCCGTCGTGTCCGACTCTTTGCGACCCCATGAATCGCAGCACGCCAGGCCTCCCTATCCATCACCAACTCCCGGAGTTCACTCAGACTCATGTCCATTGAGTCCATGATGCCATCCAGCCATCTCATCCTCGGTCGTCCCTTTTTCCTCCTGCCCCCAATCCCTCCCAGCATCAGGGTCTTTTCCAATGAGTCAACTCTTCGCATAAGGTGGCCAAAGTACTGGAGCTTCAGTTTTAGCACATATACACATATCCCCTCCCTTTTGAACCTCTCTCCCGTATCCCTCCCCATCCCATTCCTCTAGGTTGATACAGAGCCCTTGTTTGAGTTTCCTGAGCCATACACCAAATTCTCATTGGCTATCTAATTGACACATGGCAATATAAGTTTCCATGTTACTCTTTCCATACATCTCACCCTCTCCTCCCCTCTCCCCATGTCCATAAGTCTATTCTCTATGTCTGTTTCTCCACTGCTGCCCTGTAAATAAACTCTTCAGTGCCATTTTTCTAATTTCTGTATAGGTGCATTAGAATGATATTTATCTTTCTCCTTCTGACTCACTTCACTCTGCATAACAGATTCTAGATTCATTCACCTCATCAGAATTGACTCAAATGCATTCCTTTTTATGGCTGAGTAATATTCCATTGTGTATATGTACCACAACTTCTTTATCCATTCATCTATTGATGGAAATCTAGGTTGCTTTCATGTTCTAGCTATTGTAAATTGTGCTGCAATGAATGATGGGATATATATGACTTTTTCAATTTTGGTTTCCTTGTGGTATATGCCTAGGTGTGGGATTGCTGGGTCATATGGTGATTTTATTACTAGTATTTTAAGGACTCTGCATACTGTCTTCCATAGTGGCTGTATAAATTTACATTCCCACCAACAGTGCAAGAGCATCCCTTTTCTCCACACCCTCTCCAGAATGTATTGTTTGTAGACTTTTTGATGATGGCCATTCTGACTGGTGTGAGGTGATATTTCATTGTGGTTTTGATTTGCATTTATCTAATAATGAGTGATGTTGAGAATCTTTTCATGTGTTTGTTAGCCATCTGTATGTCTTTGGAGAAATGCCTGTTTAGGTCTTTTCTCCACTTTTTGATTGTGTTGTTTGCTTTTCTGGTATTGAGTTGTATGAGATGCTTGTATATTTTGGAAATTAATCCTTTGTCAATTTTTTCATTTGCTATTATTTTCTCCCATTCTGAGGGTTGTCATTTCACCTTGCTTATAGTTTCCTTTGCTGTGCAAAAGCTTTTAAGTTTAATCAGGTCCCACTTGTATACTTTTGTTTTTATTTCCCTTACTCTAGGAGGTGGGTCATAGAGGACCTTGTTTTGATTTATGACATTGAGTGTTCTGCCTATGTTATCCTCTAAGAGTTTTACACTTTCTGGTGTTACATTTATATCTTTAATCCATTTTGAGTTTATCTCTGTGTATGGTGTTAGGAAGTGTTCTAATTTCATTCTTTTACACATAGTTGTCCAGTTTTCCCAGCACCATTTATTGAAGAGGCTGACTTTGCTCCATTGTATATTCTTGCCTCCTTTGTCAAAAATAAGGTAGCCAGAGATGCAAGGGTTTATTTATGGGCCTTCTATCTTGTTCCATTGGTCTATATTTCTGTTTTTTTTTTGTGCCAGTAGCATACTGTCTTGATGACTGTAGCTTTGTAGAATAATCTGAAGTCAGGAAGGTTGATTTCTCCAGCTCCAGTATTCTTTCTCAAGACTGCTTTGGCTATTTGGAGTCTTTTATGTTTCCATATGAATTGTGAAATTTTTTGTTCTAGTTCTGTGAAAAATGCCATTGGTAATTTAATAGGGGTTGCACTGAACCTGTAGATTGCATTTGGTAGTATAGTCATTTTCACAATATTGATTGTTCCTACCCAGGAACATGGAATATCTCTCCATTTTTTATGTCACCTTTGATATCTTTCATCACTGTCTTATAATTTTCTGTGTACAGTTCTTTTGTCTCCTTCAGTTCAGTTCAGTCGCTCAGTCGTGTCCGACTCTTTGCGACTCCATGAACTGCAGCATGCCAGGCCTCCGTGTCCGTCACCAACTCCCAGAATTCACCCAGACTCTTGTCTATCGAGTTGGTGATGCCATCCAGCCATCTCTTCCTCTGTCATCCCCTTTTCCTCCTGACCCCAACCCCTCCCAGCATCAGAGTCTTTTCCAATGAGTCAACTCTTCACATGAGGTGGCCAAAGTATTGGAGTTTCAGCTTTAGCATAATTTCTTCCAAAGAAATCCCAGGACTGATCTCCTTTAGAATGGATTGGTTGGATCTCCTTGCAGTCCAAGGGACTCTCAAGAGTCTCCTCCAACACCACAGTTCAAAAGCATCAATTCTTCAGTGCTCAGCTTTCTTCATAGTCCAACTCTCACATCCATACATGACTACTGGAAAAACCATAACCTTGACTAGATGGACCTTTGTTGTCAAAGTAATGTCTCTGCTTTTGAATATGCTATCTAGAATGGTCATAACTTTCCTTCCAAGGAGTAAGCGTCTTTTAATTTCATGGCTGCAATCACCATCTGCAGTGATTTTGGAGCCCCCCAAAATAAAGTCTGACACTGTTTCCACTGTTTCCCATCTATTTGCCATGAAGTGATAGGACCAGATGCCATGATCTTAGTTAGATGTGTCTATTCCTAGATATTTAATTCTTTTTGTTGCAATGGTGTTTTGAGAATTAAAGATATTTAATTCTTTTTGTTCCTGGAATGTGAAGTCACATGGGCCTTAGGAAGCATCACTACAAACAAAGCTAGTGGAGGTGATGGAATTCCAGTTGAGTATTTCAAATCCTAAAAGATGATGCTGTGAAAGTGCTGCACTCAATATGCCAGCAAATTTGGAAAACTCAGCAGTGGCCACAGGACTGGAAAAGGTCAGTTTTCATTCCAATCCCAAAGAAAGGCAATGCCAAAGACTGCTCAAACTGCCTCACAATTGCAATCATTTCACACGCTATTAAAGTAATGCTCAAAATTCTCCAAGCCAGGCTTCAACAGTACATGAACCGTGAACTTCCAGATGTTCAAGCTGGTTTTAAGTCAGTTTTCATTCCAACCCCAAAGAAAGGCAATGCCAAAGACTGCTCAAACTGCCTCACAATTGCAATCATTTCACACGCTATTAAAGTAATGCTCAAAATTCTCCAAGCCAGGCTTCAACAGTACATGAACCGTGAACTTCCAGATGTTCAAGCTGGTTTTAGAAAGGCATAGAAACCAGAGATCAAATTGCCAACATCTGCTGGATCATTGAAAAAAGCAAGAGAGTTCCAGAAAAACATCTATTTCTGCTTTATGGACTATGCCAAAGCCTTTGACTATGTGGATCACAATAAACTGTGGAAAATTCTTCAAGAGATGGGAATACCAGACCACCTGACTTGCCTCTTGAGAAACCTGTAAGCAGGTCAGGAAGCACCAGTTAGAACTGGACATGGAACAACAGACTGGTTCCAAGTAGGAAAAAGAGTACGTCAGGGCTGTATATTGTCACCCTGCTTATTTAACTTATATGCAGAGTACACGATGAGAAACGCTGAACTGGATGGAGCACAAGCTGGAATCAAGATTGCTGGGAGAAATATCAATAACCTCAGATATGCAGATGACACCACTCTTATGCCAGAAAGTGAAGAAGAACTAAAAAGCCTCTTGATGAAAATGAAAGAGGAGAGTGAAAAAGTTGGCTTAAAGCTCAACATTCAGAAGATGAAGATCATGGCATCTGGTCCCATCATTTCATGGGAAATAGATGGGGAAAGCAATGGAAATAGTGACAGACTTTATTGTTTTGGGCTCCAAAATCACTGGAGATGGTGACTGCAGCCATGAAATTAAAAGATGCTTACTTCTTGAAAGGAAAGTTATGACCAACCTAGATAGCATAGAAAGCAGAGACATTACTTTGCCAGCAAAGGTCCATCTAGTCAAGGCTATGGTTTCCAGCAGTCATGTATGGATGTGAGAGTTGGACTATAAAGAAAGCTGAGCACTGAAGAATTGATGCTTTTGAACTGTGGTGTTGGAGAAGACGCTTGAGAGTCCCTTGGACTGCAAAGAGTCCTACCAGTCCATCCTAAAGGAAATCAGTGCTGAATATTCATTGAAAGGACTGATGTTGAAGCTGAAACTCCAATACTTTGGCCATCTGATGCAAAGAGCTCACTCATTTGAAAAGACCCTGATGCTGGGAAAGATTGAAGGCGGGAGGAGAAAAGGACAACAGAAGATGAGATGGTTGGATAGTGTCTCCGATTCAATGGATATGAGTTTGAGTAGGCTCTGGAAGTTGGTGATGGACAGGGAAGTCTGGTGTGCTGCAGTCTTTGCGGTTGCAAAGAGTGACTGAGTGACTGAACTGAACTGCATCTTTACTATCATTTCTTTCATTTCTTTTTGATTTATTTCTGCTCGGATCATTAGGATTTCTTTCCTTCTACTAATTTTGGGTTGTTTTGTGCTTCTTTTTTCCAGTTGTTCTAGGTGTAGAGTTAGGTTGTCTACTCGATGTTTTTCTTGTTTCTTGAAGTAGGATTGTATTGCTGTAAACTTCCCTCTTAGAACTGCTTTTGCTGCATTCCATAGGTTTTTAGTTGTCGTTTTCATTGTCATTTTTTTCTAGAAATTTTTGGATTTCCCTTTTGATTTCTTTAGTAACCTGTTGGTTATTTAAAAATGTGTTATTTAATCTCCATTTGTGTTTCTTACAGTTTTTTGGTTTTTTGTTTTTTTTTTTTGGTAATTGGTATCTAGTCTCATAGCATTGTGGTCAGAAAAAGATGTTTAATATCATTTCAATTTTCTTAAGTTTACTGAGGTTTGATTTGTGACCCAAGATGTGGTCTATCCTGGAGAATATTCCATGGGCACTTGAGAAGAAGGTATATTCTTCTACATTTGATGCAATGTCTTGAAGATATCAGTGAGATCCATCTCATCTAATGTATCATTTAAGACTTGTGCTTCTTTATTTTGTTTTGATGATCTGTCCATTGATGTAAGTAGAGTGTTAAAGTCTCCTACTATTATTGAGTTAATGTTACTTTGTCCATTTACGTCTGTTAGTGTTTGTCTTATGTATTGGGTTCTCCTATATTGGGTGCATAGATATTTACAATTGTTATGTCTTCCTCTTGGATTGATCCCTTGATCATTATGTAGTGTCCTTCCTTATCCCTTGTAATCTTCTTTATTTTAAGACCTATTTTCTCTGATATGAGGATTGCTACTCCAGCTTTCTTTTGCTTCCCATTTGCATGTAAAACAAATATGTGGAGAGGAAAGGAAAGAAAGAAAAGAAAGAGAATAGATATGCAAAGTTAAATAGACATAGATGAAGAAGATTTGTATATATTAAAGATTAACTGCAAGGGAAAAAGAGCAGTAGGAAAGGCAAACAAAGGAATAAATGTAGAAAAAAATATAATAGGTTTAAAAATTAAAAGTTAAAATTATAAAAAAGAGAAAAGAAAAAATGAAAGAAAAGAGAAAAAAAGAAAAACTCCCCAGAACTGCAAAAGCCCAGCATAGATGCAGAGATTTATAACAACAATCAAGAATGTGGCTGAATATACACGTATACATATACACCCATAAGCAAAATCAAACAGCCCAGCAAAAATAAAGTACAATAGATTGACCTGGCTAACAAAGGAAACCAAAAATTATATCTACTGGAACAAAACTAACTAAAGCACAAACTGGAAACAAAACTAAAGCAAGGTGCCAAGTGGGGAATAAAGCAATGAAAATAAAACTAACAAATATGTGGAGAGGAAAGGAATGAAAGAAAAGAAAGAAAGAATAGATATGCAAAGTTAAATAGAGGTAGATGAAGAAGATTTATATACATTAAAGATTAACTGCAAGGGGGAAAAAACAGTAGGAAAGGCAAACAAAGGAATAAATGTAGAAAAAATATAATAGGTTAAAAAAATTAAGAGTTAAAATTATAAAAAAGAGGAAAAAAAAAAAACACCAAAAAACAGAAGAGTAAGGAAAAAAGGAAAGAAAAAAGGAAAACTCCCCAGAAGTGCAAAAGCCCAATGTAGAGGCAAAGGTTTATAGTAACTATAAAAATTGTGACTGAGGAAAGAAACAAAAAATGCTTAAAAGCTTAGTTAGATATCACAGTGCCAATATAATTGACAACAACAACGAGGGTGGGGGGAGGGTAAGAGAAAAAATCCAAAAGAATCTACAGAACAAGTCAAAGCATAATAATGAATGTTTTTCTTTAGTCACTGCTGTCAGTGTCCTTTCCCTTGCTGGGAGTCACAGTCCACCTCATCTCCCTAGGATGCCCTCCAACACTGTGCTGATCTCTGGATCTGCTGTGGGGGCAGCTCAGATTCTAATCTGGTCCTACTCCTGTGTGTTCTTGCTTCTAAAGTCCACAGCTATCAGAACTAGTGTCTTTTCTTTTGTGGGAGCTCTCAATAACCTTTTACATATTTCATAGACACAGAGTCTGCCTAGTTGATCGTGTGGATTTAATCTGCAGCCTGTACAGCTGGTGGGAGGGTTTTGGGTCTTTTTCCTTAGTCACACTGCCCCTGGGTTTCAACTGTAGTTTTATTTCCACCTCTGCATGTGGGTTGTCCACTGGGGTTTGCTCCTGAGGCTGCCCTAGAGGACTGGGTTTGCCCCCGTGAGGGCCAGGTGTGGAGGTGGTGCAGCTGCTTGGGTCGCAGGGGTTCTGGCAGCACCAGGTACTCAGGGGGTTTGGCGGCTAGGGCAGCAGGAAATGTAGTGCTCTAGAAGGGTAGGGCAACCAGTAGTGGCCAATACGCTCCAGTATTCTTCCCTGGAGAACCCCCTCCCTGACAGAGTAGCCTGGCAGGCCACAGTCTAAAGAGTTGCAGAGAGTCAGACACTACCGAAGTGACCCTGAGTGTGTGCACAGGCACACGACTTTTTTTGCCTGTGGCAGCTCTGCCCCCGTGAGAGTTGAGCGTGAAAGTGGCCCAGCTGCTTGGCTTGTGAGGATCCTGGTAGTGCCAAGTGTGCACAGGCACAAACTGCCTCTCCCACAGGAGTTATGCCCCTATCAGAGTCTTTTCTTGAGCCTCTTGTAGCTGGTGATCAGAAAGCCTCTTTGGCCAGTCTTTCTTTGTAGCTTCGCCCATCAGGCACTTAGAGGGCTCCCTTGTCTGGGGTCCTTCTCTGTTGTTTGGTGCATCAGGCACATAGAGGGGCCCTCCTGGCTGGGGTCCTACTCTGTAGATTGGTGCATCAGGCAGTTAAAGGGGCACCCTCGATGAGGTCCTACTCTGTAGTTCAGTGCATCAGGCATTTGATGGGCCTGCTTCTCTATTGTTCAGCTGCCAAGGCTGGCCTGAGGGGGAGAGAGGCTATGGTGATGGCTACACCTGCTTCGTGTGACTCAGCAGTATCACCTCACTTCCACAGCTGCCTGGCTTTCCTCCACAGGCATTTCCCATCACGACCTCTGTCTCTCTGCAGTCAACAGCAGTCCCTGCCCTGGGATTGCTCCACAATCCCTAAACTCCAGCTCCCAGCCACTGCACCTTCTAGGGGATCTACCTCCCTGCCCAGGGTATGTATGGCTGTGGCCAGGACTGTCTGATTCTCATTCCATTTAGGCTGCCACAGGTCAGCTGTTTCACTCTCAAGCCTTAAATGTTTCTTTTCTGACTCAGACAATTGCTCCGATGTGGGGCTGGGACCCCTGCTTCAGTTCACCCACCCACCAAGGGCAGGTCCAGTCCTACTAACACTCCTGTTTTTCCCCTAGTACCTTGTTCCACCAAGTTTTGCATGGGTCTATATATTCTTTTCCACAGGCCCTGTCCACTCTCAGCTGGTATTCTGCATGTGCTTCTGTGTCTGAAGATGTATTCCTGATTTATCCATGGAGAGAGATGTACTCCACATCCATCTACTCCTCTGCCATCTTGTTCTCTATGTGCTGATTTTTATAATGGAGCTATAATGGGTTTCCCTAGTGGCTCAGACAGTAAAGAATCTGCCTGCAGTGTGAGACACCCGGGTTCAGTCCCTGGGTTGGAAAGATCCCCCGGAGAGGGGAATGGCAACCTTCCCTTCCAGTATTCTTGCCTGTGAAATCTCATGGACAGAGAAGCCTGGTGGGCTACGGTCCATGGGGTCACAAAGAGTCAGACACGATGAGCAACTTTCATACGGTCTGAGGAGAGGATTAGCTTTGAAAGTCATCTTCAACCACCTGCCCAATGAGATGCTTGGTGTTTTCCCAGGAAACAGGACCATGAACACAGCTGCCAGTGAGGAGAACCCACTCTGCTTTGCCAGTGTGGTGTTGCTGGTGCTCTTCTGGTGGCAGCTGTGGGCATGAGGCTGGCATTTGGAGAGTGTCTCAACAGTGAGAAACGCACCAGCATCAGCTGCTCCATAGCAGGAGAGAGAACAGCACTACAAGCCACAGATAAACATCTCAAGAATTTCCCTCCCTCAAATAGTCCCAAAAGTCATCCAGCCTTTTTTGGTCATAAGCCCCTTGGTGGGGTATGAATTCAAAAAATTATTTTATGTTAGTTTAATAAGACATATTTCAGAGGAACTAGTTAATTTTGTCAACAGGCAGAAATCTATTCATTGTAGGAACTAGGACAACTCTTGAAAGTCACTCAGTCGTATCTGACTCTTTGCATCCCCACTTACAATAAACTCTTTGCAACCCTATAGACTATGCAGTCCATGGAATTCTCCAGGCCAGAATACTGGAGTGGGTACCCTTTCCCTTCTCCAGGGGAATCTTCCCAACTCAGGGATCGAACCCAGGTCTCCCACATTGCAGGCGGATTCTTTACCAGCTGAGCCACAGGGGAAGCCCTAGAATACTTGAGTGCATAGCCTTTCCCTTCTCCAGTGGATCTTCCTGACCCAGGAATCGAACCAGGATCTCCTCATTGCAAGCAGATTCTTTACCAGCTGAGCTATCAGGGAAACTCTACAACTCCTCTGAGGTCTCACCTAGAAGAGCTTATTCTAGTAATGAGCGTGCATGTGGTGTGCTAAGTCACCTCAGTTCTGTCCATCCCTTTGTGACCTCATGGACTGTAGTTCCCCAGGCTCCTTTGTCCATGGGATTTCCCAGGCAAGAATACTGGAGTAGGTTGCCATGCCCTGCTCCAGGGGATCTTCCTGACTCAGAGATCGCACCCATGTCTTTAAGTCTTCTGTATTGGCAGGTGGGTTCTCTACCACTAGTGCCATCTGGGAAGCTCAGCAGAGAGCATAGATTTCTGTTTTTTATTCAAAATGGCACTCTCCCCCCTCCAACTCCCATTAATGGAATAAACAAAGAGGCTTTCTGGTTACAATTTAGTTTAAATTAATTTGAGTGGTCTTAAAGAGACAGGAATTTCTGAAAAAAAAAAAAAAAAACCTTAAGACCATGCTTTTCAATAGTTCCTCCATCACATGGTTGAAGGAGAAAAGAGAGATTTTTTTTTTCATAAGTGAACTTTTAACCTATTGTGGTGACAGAAGGAGAGCGAGAAGGAGGGTGGGGATAGAGAGAGGGACACTAGGTCTCTTTTATGTGCGTGTGAAAAAAAACAAGTTTCTTTTGCATTTTCACTTTTTTCTTAAAATACACCAGCTAACCTGGAGAATTAAAAAGCTCCCAATTTTAACTAACAAGTACACCAAAAGTAAAATCCAAAGGTTAGAAAGGCCCACGCAAAGCCAGCTAGTAACCTTCTTGTCTCAAGTTTAAAAATTAAAGGGAAACGCCACTTACCCTTCAATAAAAACAATGGATTGTCATTTTGGTTTCCAAGCATGCTTTCCTACACAGCTTCAGAAGTCAGTTTTCAATTAAATAAATGACTCACTTGAAAATTAAAAGCATTAGAAAGGCCAAAAGAAAAGAATGGAGGGGTCAACTAACTGTTGCTATTCTCCTGAATTACTTTCTTGGTGGCTTCAGGAGAAGAGTGAGGTCTCAGGTTAAGCTTGCCATGGACACAGAAAACTGTCTCTGAGTGATGTCACACCAGAATTGGTTAGACCAGTGATCACTCAGCGGTAAAGAATCTGCCTGCAATGCCGGAGCTACAGGAGACACAGGTTCTATCCCTGGTTTGGGAAGATCCCCTGGACGAGGGCATGGCAACACACTGCAGTATTCTTGCCTGGAGAATCTCATGGACAGAGGAGCCTGGTGGCCTACAGACCATGGAGTCGCAAAGATTTGGACACGACTGAAGCAACTTAGCATGCATGAACGTGATCACCTAAAATAATTCAGTCACCACCATCCCCTCCAGCTCTTAACAAATCACTAGCGACGTGAGAAACAGACAGTATTACCTCATTCATGAACTCAACCTATTCTGTGCCATCTTGTCCTCTGGTCCCAGCCGGAGCCTTTGGGAAAGAAAGCAAGAGGTGAGGGTATGCAGAGGGCACCTTAGTTGGGATCAAAGGCTTGTCTTTACGCTTTCACTCACCTGTTTTGATATGACAGCTTCAGATGATCTTTCCCCGAGTGCCTGGCTATGGAACAAGCCATCTTACAGAGAGAGAAAAAAAAGAAGACTATGTCCAAAACTACGATGTAAAGGATCCCAAACCGGTTGTAAGCAGCTGCCCTATCTTTTGTTTTCTCTGTTAGCATCCTTCCTTTATATTATTTTGAAGATTAGCCTTGGTCCCATTCGAGATGCTGTGAAATTCAGAGCAAGGACTGCTGGAGTCAAAACTTTCCTTGGGATAGAAAGCAACAATATGGAAAATTCCCTGTCTTTTTTTTCTTCAGCCCAGTCATGATATATCAAGGGGGAAATGTAATATTGTAATGAAATAAACAGAAGGAAAAATGCAAATCTGACTATTAAAGCCATAGTTAGACTTTGCACAAAGATTTTGAGACACTCTCTTTATTATGGATGACAGTAATGTTGATGGCACACGCAGATATTGTCTAAAATTTACTTGTTCCAAAGACCTGGTGAAATCTACTCAAAGCCCGACTTCTGTGTCCCATGCAAATCCACTCTTGGGGAGAGGATGGGAGGATGGTTCTCATACCTCACCAGTGCTCCTACTGCAGGTTCCTACCTCTGCTGACTTTGGGAGGTTTTCGATGATGTTGTCACTTCATGCAAGCTGTCACTCTTTCCCATTGCACTGACCAATGTGGAACTCGGCTCCTTTCTGTGATAGCCACAAAAACTATGCATATAAATCCTTATGTGTATAGACTTATGTTCCTGGACTTAATTATTTGCATTTAGGATTAAAACTGAGAAAATTCAACTTGTGAAATCTTCAAAATATACAGGCAGACATAGCTAATAATATGTGCTAAGTTGCTTCAGACATGTCTGACTCTTTGTGACACTATGGACTGTAGCCCTCAAGGTTCCTCTGTCCATGGGAAATGTCCTCTGTCCATAGAAAAGAATACTGGAGTGAGTTTCCATGCACTCTTTCAAGGGAATCTTTCTGACCCAGGGATTGAACCCATGTCTACCTGTGTCTCCTGAATTGCAGGCAAATTCTTTACTGCTGAGCCACTGGGAAAGCCCAGCTAGTAACATAATGAGAACCAATATACCCACACCAAGACTTACAAATCTTAACTTCCTGTGGTTCATTTTTTGGATACATCCTTTTCAAATAAATAAATCATTATAGACACAGTTAAGGTTCCAGTCCAAGTCCCTCCTGGACCTTGGTCCTTTCCTTCATCACTGGCTGCTCTCATAAGCTGTTTGTTATTCTCAAGGCTGCTTTTATACTTGTACTCATATATGTAGCAATAATTAGCATAGACGATGGTTATGGCAGAAAGTGAAGAGGAGCTAAAAAGCCTCTTGTTGAAAGTGAAAGAGGAGAGTGAAAAAGTTGGCTTAAACCTCAACATTCAGAAAATGAAGATCATGGCATCTGGTCCCATCACATCATGGGAAATCGATGGGGAAACAGTAGAAACAGTGTCAGACTTTGTTTTTTTGGGCTCCAAAATCACTGTAGATGGTGACTGTAGCCATGAAATTAAAAGGCGCTTACTCCTTGGAAGAAAAGTTACGACCAACCTAGATATTATATTCAAAAGCAAAGACATTACTTTGCCAACTAAGGTCCGTCTAGTCAAGGCTATGGTTTTTCCTGTGGTTATGTATGGATGTGAGAGTTGGACTGTGCAGAAAGCTGAGCGCAGAAGAATTGATGCTTTTGAACTGTGGTGTTGGAGAAGACTCTAGAGAGTCCCTTGGACTGCAAGGGATCCAACCAGTCCATTCTGAAGGAGATCAACCCTGGGATTTCTTTGGAAGGAATGATGCTAAAACTGAAGCTCCAGTACTTTGGCCACCTCATGCGAAGAGTTGACTCATTGGAAAAGACCCTGATGCTGGGAGGGATTGGGGGCAGGAGGAGAAGGGGACGACAGAGGATGAGATGGCTGGATGGCATCATGGACTCAATGGACGTGAGTCTGAGTGAACTCCGGGAGTTGGTGATGGACATGGAGGCCTGGTATGCTGCGATTCATGGGGTTGCAAAGAGTCGGACACGACTGAGCGACTGAACGGAACGGAACGAATGGTGCTTCGTGGTTTTAACTTCACATGATTGAACTCTATATAACATTCCTTAGCTTGGCCTTTTTTTTTTCTGTCCAGTGTTGATGCACACAGCTCTGGTTCATTCCTTGGTAGCCATATGGTGTTCTGTTGTAACAATACTAAGAGCCACCAATGGATGCTTCACCTCTTCCCCGAGCCTTAATGTTCGTATTCCTTGCTGACTCTGACATTTCTTCCTTTTAATTTGTTTCTATCACTTTTTTTGTGTAAAATATCCTCTGTCACTTGCAATTATCTACTTTCTATTTTTGGTCAGTTCAGCTCTTTTTAGCCCTTGCACCTAAACTCAGCTCCTGTTTCATCCTTGCATGTGCCATTCCATTACGGCATTCTGCAAGACAAAACCAACTGAATCAACCTCTCTTAATAGGACCCAGCCCCATTAGAAGGTGATTGTGATTGTGAAAGGAATTTGATTTCTCCATGCCTTTGGAAAAACTCAGAGAACAATGATTCGCTATATCTTTTGGTCTAGGGAATCATCATGTGATGGTGAGATTTTTGTCTTAAAGAATAAAATACACTGTTCATTCCTTCAACAATCACATTCATAACTGTTTACCTGGCACTGTACTCAGTGCTGGAATGGTCACAAAGATGAACAGAATCTAAGGAACAATCAATCTAGTCAGGGAAATAAACCCTTAAACAAACATAGTCTTTAAAATACTTTCTTCCAAGAATGGAACAGAGTGCTGTGGAAATATTGAGAAAAGAAGGTTAATTTTATTGAGAAAGCTTCAGAAAAGAGACAGCAGCAGGAAGAATAATTGCTATAGCAGCAAGAGCCTGGGAGTCTAGTGTGGTTGGGATTGGCAAGGAATTTGGTGGCCAGATTTCAGAATCTTGGAAGGAAAAATTGAGAAGCAGTAACAAGGAAGGTAGACGGGTGCCAGGTTTTGCGTGGTTGTATGCCCCAGGCTCAGCTGTTTGAATTTTAAGCTATAATCAATGGGGACCCACAAGAATATAAAAAATGAAAGCATTATAATATTAAATCTGGGTTGTAAAAAAAAAAAACCAGACCAGCAGTTGCATGTAAACTTGGAGATCACTTGGGTCATTGTGGTGGTGCTCCAAGGCAGAATGCGGAGGGGCTGAACTGAGGGAGGTGGGGAGGGTAGAAGGAAAGTAATTCAGGAAATCTGAGAACACATCAGGACTCACCATTGTTAAACAGAAAGATGGTCCTAAATTTGTGAGCAATGAAAGGAAGAAAAAGTTAAAAAGCAAAAGAATCCTAGCTAGTGAGGCCAGGTAGGTCAAGATGCTGTCCTCCAAGGAAAAGATGTTGGGAAGACAGATGAGTCTTTGTTGGAAGTTCATGAACTTGGTTTAGGTAACTTTACACATCAAGTGCTCGTAAGAAACCAGATGGAGTTGTCTGTGGTCAGTGGACTTATGTCCTGGCATTTGGAGGAAGTAGGACCGAAGGGAGAGACTTGGGGGAGTGTTTCAATATTGTTCGGTGACTTCCCTGGTGGCTCAGAGGTTAAAGTGTCTGCCTCCAATGCCGGGGATTGGACCCAGGGATCGAACCCGGGTCGGGAAGATCCCCTGGAGAAGGAAATGGCAACCCACTCCAGTATTCTTGCTTGGAGAATCTCATGGACTGAGGAGCCTGATGGGCTGCAGTCCATGGGCTCACAAAGAGTCGGACACAACTGAGTGACTTTACTTATTACTTACTTTCAATATTGTTCAAAGCAGCAGAGAAACCTGGGAAGATGAATTCAGAATACAAGGCACCTGCTATCAGGGGACCCTTCAGGATACTGTTCAAGAGAAAAGTTAGTAACAAGGCAGCAGAAGAGGATTTGGTTGAATAAGTGGAGGCTAGTGTGTTGGACACTGAACATTTTCTTCCAATTATCTGTTCTCCCAGTCTTTCTCAGCAACGGAACTTGGGTTTTGTTTAGGGAGCAATGAGCATCCAGGGACAGCCACGTTTGATTGTTCTGGCCAATGGGATGTATATGGAAATTTACTAGAGATTTCTGAGGAAGTATTGGTGTCCCACTAGGCACTACTTCTCTTTGCTCTTCCTCCTTCTTCTTTCCTAGACTTCCTAGAACAACAAGAGAGGCCGCAAGAAGGGGGATGGATGCCTCCATGTTCAGGATGCTGGGGAAGATGGCATTGCTGAGCAATGGATGGCTCTGGCCTCTCTGTCCAGAAAGCTCTTGCTATGTAAGACCAACAACATGTATTAGATAATTTAGAGATATATAAGTTGGGTGTGATTTTATCACCAGCAGCTGGTTCCTCAAGCTGGGATTAACCTCGGGCATTGGCAACAGAGAATCTGAGTCTTCAAAGTTGATGGCAAGATTGGCCTGCCCTTGCTTTGCATGCTTGTCCTGTGGATGCCTGCATGGAAACCTCTTGTGAAAGCTGTAAAAATGCAGACCCCTGACCTGCTTCCTGAGAAATTTGTATGCAGGTCAAGAAGCAACAGTTAGAACTGGACATGAAACAACAGACTGGTTCCAAATCAGGAAAGGAGTACATCAAGGCTGTATATTGTCACCCTGCTTACTTATATGTAGAGTACATCATGAGAAACGCTGAGCTGGAAGAAGCACAAGCTGGAATCAAGATTGCTGGGAGAAATATCAGTAACCTCAGATATGTAGATGACACCACCCTTATAGCAGAAAGGGAAGAACTAAAGAGCCTCTTGATGAAAGTGGAAGAGGAGAGGAAAAAGTTGGCTTAAAGCTCAACATTCAGAAAACGAAGATGAAAAAATTTGATTCTTTTGAACTGTGGTGTTGGAGAAGACTCTTGAGAGTCCCTTGGACTGCAAGGAGATCCAGCCAGTCCATCCTAAAGGAAATCAGTGCTGAATATTCATTGGAAGGACTGATGCTGAAGCTAAAACTCCAATACTTAGGCCACCTGATGCGAAGAACAGACTCACTGGAAAAGACCCTGATGCTGGGAAAGATTGAAAGCAGGAGGAGAAGGGGATGACAGAGGATGAGATGGCTGGATGGCATCACTGACTCAATGGACATGAGTTTGAGTAGGCTCTGGGAGCTGGTGATGGACAGGGAAGCCTGGCATGCTGCAGTCCATGGGGTCTAAAGAGTCAGACATGACTGAGCAACTGAACTGAACTGAGGGCACCACTCTAGGCTAACTACATCAGCTTATCTGGGAACAGAGCCTGGGAACCTCTTAATACACTTTGTTGTTGTTCAGTTGGTAAGTCGTGTCTGATTCTTTGTGACCCTATGAACTGTAGCACACAAGGCTTCCCTGTCCTTCACCATCTCCCGGAGTTTGCTCAAACTCATGTACATTGAGTCAGTGATGCCATTCAACCATCTCATCCCATCACTACCCACCCCCCCTTCTCCTCCTGCCTTCAATTTTTCCCTGCGTCAGGATCTTTTCCAATGAGTCAGCTCTTCTCGTCAGGTGGCCAAAGTATTGGAGCTTCAGCTTCAGCATCAGTCCTTCTATTGAATATTCAGGATTGATTTCCTTTAGGATTGACTGGTTTGATCTTGCTGTCCAAGGGACTCTCAAGAGTCTTCTCCAGCACCATAGTTTGAAAGTATCAGTTCTTCAGTGCTCAACCTTTTTTATGGTCCAACTCTTACATCCATACATGACCACTGCAAAAGCCACAGCTTTGACTATGCAGACTGTACACTAAGGTTGGGAAATACAGCTTTAATTTGTGATACCTCTGTACTACCTTCAGAGTCATGCATCCCACAACTATGGGCAGCCAGTTTAAGTGACTTTGTGTCTATTACACTGGGATGAGAGTTATACCTATATTTGGACAGATTAAAAATAATTAAAGGGCCAATTAAAAGTCTGCTGCTGCTGCTAAGTCACTTCAGTCATGAGGTCAAGAAAGTCAGATTTGGATGCTGTCATGCTCTAACCTCATCCTATAAAGCATCAGTCCTTGGTGACTTTAAAAACTCTGAAGGAATGGGAGAATGTGAGGCTACTGAATAATCAAGGGGGAATAAGCAAAGGACTGAATCTTCTCATCTCCCTGGGCATTGAGCCTACAGGCATCATGATACTTCCGGGAAGGCAGTCAGAACTATCCCCATAGAGGGAAGGGAAATGAGGGGACAGAAACTGGAGTTGGAAGCCAGCCAGCTGGTTAGTTACACCAGGTATGTTTTGAGAAATGAGTCAAGTTTTCACAATACTATATAGTTCTTGTTTTGAGTCACTAGAGAAGATTATTATATATTTCTACTCACCATTTTAATCCTTAAATAACAACAGATAATTTAAAAAAATTCTTCTTTTAACCCAGGAACATAAGGTAACATCTAGCAAGTAGTTTATGTTGACTCTGCACAACCACCAAAAGAGGGTAAGGTTTTGTGGTTGTTTATTTGTAGTTTCTCTCTCTGAATGTGCATTCTGAGTTCTGTTTTTCAGTATGTGTTGTCCAAATGGAAATATTCTCCAAAGTAATAACATCATGATAAGACCAATATAAAGCACTGGCATTATTATGTTTGGCAGCATCCGCAGTACTTACAGTGAAATAGAAATGATCACACTAACCGCACAGAAAATGGCAAATACTCAAAGGTTGTCAGCAAAGATATGTGAGTTTAACTTGTCAAGTGACTCTAAGACCACTTTGTGAAAACATAAATTCCCTCATGGGCTTCCCAGGTGGCACTGGTGGTAAACAATCCTCCCAGCAATGCAGGAGACACAAGAGATGCAGGTTCAGTCCCTGGGTTGGGAAGATCCCTGAAGGAGGGCACAGCAACCCACTCCAGTTTTCTTGTTTGGAGAATCCCATGGACAGAGGATCCTGGTGGGCTACAGTCCAGGGGGTTGCAAAAAGTCAGACACGACTGAGCAATGGAGCACATACACACAAATTCGCTCATAGAGCACTCATCAACCTCACTCGAGCACTGAAGTCTTGGGTGGCAGGAATGATGATGATTAAAGGCTGAAACACGAGTAAACTCCTTTACAGCTACAAAAATGGGAAAACACAATGCTTTAGGCAAAATGCTAAAAACAGACTCCTTTTGGTGAAATGAAGCTGTTTGAATAGATGAAACTAATCGTTTTTATTGAAACCATCTGCAGCGTGGAATGGGAAGTTGTATAGAAAGGTCCTGAGAGACTTCTGTTTGCTTTACTTCAGTAAGAAGAGGGGAGAGAGCACATGGAGCTTGTCTCCATCTATCTGAGACTTCACAAAGTAAGAAGCAAAGAGATGGTGGAGGCCAACCTGTGCTGGCGGCTGGCAACCTGGCTTCCTGTTGGTCCATGTGAAGAGGACGAACGTTCTGAAAATGCAACACCAGACACCATTCAAGAAACTGGCAGGTTAAACAGAGCAGCAGAATATTTGCCCTGTAAGAAAAGGAAGAATAGAGAGAGAGAAAGAGAGAGAAGGAGAGACAGGGAGAGGGAGAGAAACCCCATCTAACACTTCTGCTGTGTTGGTCTGCTGAAACCACATCTTGAAACCAGGTGTTAAAAATGACCCAACTCGACAGCGAGAATGGCTTTGTAGATAAGTGTATTTTGTAATACTACTCGGAAACTGCAGTTTCATTTAGATAGACCATTCTTCCTTCCTTCTTGTATGAAGATCTTGCCAGGACCAGATTTAGGTTTTCTCATCAACCTTGATGAGAAAACAAAAACAAAACAAAACAAAACAAAATGCACAATACTCCATGGAACTGGTTACAGTTTATGGAGAGATGGATTCTAAGTGGTCTCCTCAGACTTTGGAAACTGGATAAAACTGGTCAAAGGTAAATCCATGACTGTTGGTGCAAGCAGCTTTCATAAGGTACAATGTGTATATGTTTGAGCATCACACCAATAATGCTGAGTTTCTGGAATGACTTGATCCATGGACCGAGCACCCTGGGGTGGACGCCGTTCTCTCCTTTGCATTCTCCTTGGTTCTTGTGCAACCACAGCAGAGTCCTTGACAAGGCACTGGGCCCTCATCTCACTGTTGGCTTCATCAGTTTTAATCTTTGAGTTAGTTTATTCCTCACCTTCCATACTGCTTACTCATATGATGGGAGAGAGCAAAACCTATGAAACTATGAAGAAAAGTTTGCCAAATGCTCTCCTGCAAAACATGCTTTAAGTGACCTGTTGCCCTTGGTCTCACCCTGGATTTTCTTGGATTCTATTAGAGATGGTATTACTTTTTTTGGACTAAAAGGTTAATGCTGTAGTCTCTGAGCTTCGTTTGATCTGCAGCAGGGTGCTTTGAGCTTCGCTGGTGGCTCAGTGATAAAGAATCCACCTGCAATGTAGAAGACAGACATGGGTTCGATTCCTGGGTCGGGAAGATCCCTTGGAGAAGGAAATGGCAACCCACTCCAGTATTCTTACCTGGAGAATCAGACAGAGGAGCCTGAAGGGCTACAGTCTACAGGGTTGCAAAGAGTAGGAGACGACTGAGTGACTAAATAACAACAAGAAGAGGTGCTTTGACTCCAGCGATGGCGCCACCCCTTCCAGGTGAGGCTAAGGAACCATCGGACCAGGCAGAGTGGTTGCATTTCCACACAGGTCAGTGCATGGCCTCATTTCCAGGCGGGCAGTCCCTACTGCAGCAGCTCTTATGCTAGAAAATGGCCAGAGAACCCATAAGTCTAGGGCTATTTTAGGACTTAGAACACTCAGTGATTATGGCCATAGATTAATTTTTAAGTGAGCTCTGCTGTCAGATTTCCCTTTGATCATTGCCTGGGCATCAGCACCCCCAGGAACGAACACTGAGCACTGAGTTGGCCTGGTGGGTCCAGGGAATCATGAAACACATGACTGCCTTCTGTTCTCAACAGTGAGTCCCTCCATTTCTCTACGTGAGTGCTGAGTGGATATTATTCCACCCATCATCAGGGTGCGTGGATTAGGGGCAGCGTTCATGGCTGGCCATGGAGGAATGGCACCATCTTAGAGCTGACCAGTAGGATGTGTTTGTCTATGCCTGGGAGTTTGACCAGATTTGATCGTAATTCAAATGTCAGGCATTAGACTGCATCAATAATAGAGACTTCAAAAGAGAGTTATTTGGAGCTTAAATGTTGAAAAACACCTGCTTTAAAAGTCCACCCTGAAAGCTTAGCTCCTAGGCCAGTCCCTCCCTGCCCACCCCCTGACACACGCACAGTTTAATGGAAAGTGCCAGCAGAGGAAGGGCTAAGAGACGACATTGTCCTCTTGGAGCTGCTCTGCCTGTTGCAACTGGGAAAGGTTGAGATTAATCTTCGCAAAAGCAGTCATATTGGAAAGACGAATGTGACTCTCACCATAACACTGGGCCCTTTATAGCCTGATGTCTAACTGCATTGGAATGTTATTCTTTCCACTGCTGTTATGACTGTACTTGGATTTGAAACTACTGGGTCTTGTTCCAGTACAAATCTCAATCTGCCCTTTCTCTTACGAACTTCAAAACATCGCTGTCTGCCTTATCCTACAGGCTTCCACTGAATCAAGATGTGAGGAGCGTTCTGTATCCTACTGAGGGGCTTCGTCACCTTTCAGAGGTCCAGGGGGAGCCCCAGGTTACAGGGCACAGGTGGCTGGCCAGCGGGGAGCTTTTCCTCAGGGTCCCACTGCGGGGTCTCTCCCCAGCCTTACAGCTAATACGGCGTTTGGGCCAGTCTGAGGGGACCAAACATTATTTTGGAAATCTGGTGGTGCTAAGCCTTTGATCGCCGATTTCTAACTGCCTTGAAAACCTTTAGCCTTCCAACAGTTGCTCGCTGTGGTTTTGTGTCTGTGTGAGGTGACTAACAGCGCAGGCACTCTTGTGTGGGGACGTATTCACCCAGCGCCCAAACCACCTACCGGCTTCCGGCAGCTCTTATCAGCCCAGCCATCGGCCACGAGCTGACATTTCAGTGCTCAGAAGCTCCCTACCCCCACCTTTAAAAAAAGTGACAGGAGGAGAAAAAGGCTCATTTGGCAATAGTTTGCTCTTGCTTTTTTGGCCCGGAGAAAGACATTGAAAGTGGTAGAAGATTGTTTAGTAACAGCTGGCGAGCACCAGGGTGTGAGGCTGATTTTCAGATATGACAGGCACTTACAGGAATGCTGCCAGATACAGCTGTTTAAAAGGCTTAATAAACAGCAAGTCAATACTAATCTTTGCCAAATTAATCTTTTCCCTGACAGCCCATCAGAGCAATTATGTTTAGGCTTATTGTAAACACACAATTGTCAAACAGGGACACTGCAGCCTTAAAATACTGTAGTTTGGTTTTTAGTCTCTGTTTGGGAGTGATTTTTTTCTTTCTGTACATAGAATTATAAGTCATTCCATTTCATTTCCAGTTACTTTTTTTTTTTTTTTCTGGCCTCATGTCAGCGTGAATGAAATTTCACTTTCAAATGTCTTTGCTAGCAAGCTGTTAATGCAACGAGCGATGATGACACCGGAGGAGGCATGCTGGTGTGTGCGCTAACAAGGCACAGTTCTGGCCAGTGCCGACATGTAACAGGCCACTGTCCTCAGCGGTCTCCAGGTCCCAGGACAAGAATTCGTCTTCACTTCCTACCTCCTACAAGGTAATCCTGTTCTGGATACAAAGGACAAGATCTTGGCTGCATAAGAAAAAAGAAAACAGAGTCTCAAATCTCTGCAGACATGTGCTGTAGAGCCTATACATCTTGGTTTAGAAGTGACCTCTCTCTCCCCGCACTCCCTGCCTCCCTCCTTCAGAAGACTGTGACATGGGGCGGCTCCCCATGTCCTTCCCACAAGCAACAGTTTCGTGTGAAGGAAGGCTCTCCTATACTGGGACCTGGTTCTAAATAAACCTAGGGAAATCTCCTTTGAGCTCTTCAAAAAAAAAAAAAAAAGACAGTTACCAGGAGGGAAAGTAGGGGTGGGGAGACTGGATGAATTGGGAGATTGGGATTGACATATACACACACTATATAGAAAACAGATAACTAACAAGGACCTACTGTGTAGCACAGGGACCTCTTCTCAACGCTAATGACCTATACGGGAAAAGAATACAAAACAGTGGATATATGTATAACTAATTCACTTTGCTGCATGGCAGAAGCTAACAAGGCACAGTAAATCAACCATACTCCAATAATTTTTTTTTTTTAAGTTAAAAAAGGACCACTTCTAAATAAAAAAAAAAGGACCACTTCTTACCTTGGTGTAATGTACGTAGAGCCAAGGAAATGGAGTCTTTTACTGGCTTCATCAAGTCATATTTGCACTTGGTAATTAGAAGAACAATGCAGTGTCCTACTCACCAGTGTTTTAATTTAGCATTCGATAAACTTGGCTCCTGAAATTTCTCTCCTGCTCTCGACACTCCTACTTGTCTGACACCTTTTTTTCTCCTTGGCTTCTCATTTTCTTGATGTGACTAGAGTATATTCCATCTTGTACTTTTGTAACTAGAAACTCCTGTTTGATTATGCAGACCAAAAGACGATAGCATAACTCATTCTGAAATTCTTTCTTTTGGTAACCTTAGGTTTCTTAATGAAAAATTTCCATTCTTCTTCAACTCCCAATTCTTATCTGCAATGTTTGATGCCCTTCTATATTTAAAGAGCTTTTAAATCGTCGAGGGCACATCATATAATGGCTGTTGAGGGTAGTCTGTGATGTAGCTGGTGCTTCTACTTATCATTGCATTTATTGTGCACCTACTATATACAATATGGAGAAGGAAGGGGCGACCCACTCCAGTATTCTTGCCTGGGGAGTTCCATGGACAGAGTCTGGTGGGCTACAGTCCACGGGGTCATGGAGGGTTGGACATGACTGAAGTGACTTAGCACTACATGCAATGACATTCCAAGTTGCTTTGGAACTCACTCTGTTTCAGGAAACCGAGAGATCTGTACTGTTGGGTGACTCACATGAGTTCATTCATTAGATGACTCAGTGTAGTAAGTGTCTGAGGGCTAAATTTATGACGTGAATTCTGTACCTTGCCTTGCCATCATTTCAATGTTCGGCCATCAGCAAAACAGGTGGATTTCTGTTTCTGTAGTTACCTTAAAATGAGAGTTATGAATGGAATAAGAAAATGCAGATCACACCCCCTTTCAACAGAAAAACATTAAGACAACATCTGTGTGTAACAAAACTTTCATGTTCCAGCAGATAGTCTATTTATTACAAATTTCCACTTAATTTTTTTACTATAACAAAGAAATAGGATGTTTATTGGGGTTTCCTAGAATCTGGAAGTTTGAAATATTATTTGTTTGGTTGAATGTAGCTGTCTGGGACTGACTGGAAGTGGGGAACCTGGTAGACAAACAACATTACTTCTCTGGGTCTTTTCACCTCAGACTTTGTAAAGAACTTCTAAGTCCATCTGAAATTATACTGACATTGTAGTTAAAACCCCACCATCTTTAATTCCCAACAATACTGGGTGGAACCATATGAAGTTGCCATTTTTTAGGTGAAAGAGTCGTACATAGACAATTTCATGTGGCTCAGTCTAATTACTTTCAAACATGTGGGGCAACTCTTCTGCAAAAGACAAGAGGTCCACAGGAAAGGAAAATTGACTGATGATGTGCTTATCTTAAATTTTGAATTCATAAATAAAAAACAATTTCTTAGTAATGAATCTGAGTCAGGACACAGGGTTCTTTGCTGTCATAGCTGTTGGTGGATCACTGACGCCTTGATCAGAAAGGACTCATTCTCTTCAAGGCAACAAGGTAAAAATGATCCTAGAGACCAGCTTTAATCCTTAGCCATGTTCACTAGTTTGACAGACTCAAAGTTGTTATGTGACTGATTTTCCGCTGTCAACTCACTCACAATAGAATGGCAATTGGGGTTTTGGATTATTTTTTCTTGTGGACATTATAGAGACAACTCAACCTTCTCTAGGTGCTATCAGACCTTTTTTCTCTTTTCTTTTCTAAAGAGTTATAACTGTGGCTTTGGTGTGTTGGGAAAGATACTCTGTGTTCAGCACTATCGCCAAGTCTCTCAGAATGCCTTTCCTGGAAGTCTGGGAATCCCATGGAGAGGTACATAACAGAAAACTCGCTGGACACCATCACTGTTCCTTATGGTTACAAGGTGGAGGGCTGGGCCCAGGCTGGATTCTGGCTTCCTGAAAAGTGGAGGGTTTCTCAGGCAACATCTGACAGAGGGTGTTTTCAGTGTTTCAGGAAGGAACACCTGTGGCTCGGGTTCATTGCTTCTGGGCCTAATCACTTCTGTCATGAATTTTGGGATCTCTTCTCTGGCTGAGTGTGTCTTTCAGAGACTGATGGATATTCAAATAGAATACGGTCATGCATCATATGAGTTTTTATTCATGATGTATTTTCTTTTATTTACATTTTTTCCACTGTTTTTGGTGTTGAGTATCAACACTCTCTCTACCCTGGTTGCACACCTGCTCTAGAAAAACTGTAAACAACATTGTACTTTCCTGTAGAACCCACCTGTCATAGCTGGTTGT
This sequence comes from Aepyceros melampus, assembly GCA_006408695.1. Classification (NCBI taxonomy): domain Eukaryota; kingdom Metazoa; phylum Chordata; class Mammalia; order Artiodactyla; family Bovidae; genus Aepyceros; species Aepyceros melampus. Next base: position 112,041 of record SJXQ01011983.1, on the reverse strand, counting down.
TCTCATTCTGGTAATTAGTTTCTCAGTTTAGACTTGACACAAGTGAGAATGTTACTTTAGCATAATATAATAAATAAAAGACATTAGGTAATTAGTAGTGCTGGTATATTTCTAAAATACTAAACAGACAAACAATAAACTGTGAATTTAATCACATGAGTTCTTATACAGTTTCAAGACAGGAAAATTAGAGCTCTCAGCTACAGTCATTTTAATAATCACATTGGATCTGCATTATTTATTAGTTATTACATGCTCAACTGATTCAAGGTTGTACAAGGCCTAAAATCATTTCAAAGCAAGCATACCTTTTGCTTTTTGAATTCTGACTGGATTACATAATACTGTATTTAGTTAAATTGCTAAGTTTATTTCACACACTCCATGAAAAAGACATCAGCCATTCTCTTGATTTCCAACCAGACTGGTTTTCTTGTATAACTCTGTAAGGGCACAATTTGCTCTTTCTGATGTAAAAGCTATGCCAGCCTTCAGCAAGATTCTCAATGCTTTTGGTTCTTTAGCAAATCCTTAGTACCCTCCGAATTCTCTTGGAAGACCCAGGAGTTCTGGAAAGAGAGTAGCTTGTGGAGGCACAAATGGCAACAAGATCCTCAGTTTCTATCAAATTTCAAACTGGGAATGTGTCTCTTTTTTTCCTTTCTGGTTACTCACCTTTCATTTTTAGATATTCTGGACAGTGTGCTTTCTCTTTCCTCCTGTCCCTAGTTTAACTCCTAAAATTTTTCTGGATTTTGTGAAAAGCATGCAGCTTGAGGAATTTGACTGATTTGACTTTAATTCTTTTTTGGGAGGGGGAGGGGGAGAAAGTTTACAGAAATGACTAAAACCAGCTGAGAAGTTTACAGAATTGACTAAAACCAGCTGAGAACCAAGAAGCCACCTTTTGCTCTCAGGTAGGGAGCTCATCTGTTCAGTCTTGGAGCCTGTGTGACTTTTAGGGCAATCTTCTGTTCTATTGAATGAAGAAAGAAATTCTTAAATATCACAGTTTTTCATTTGTGTCAACCAAAGAAATATAGAAATAGAGGCTGGTTACTTAAATTTGCTGCTAAAATGAAAAGTAGGTTTGGCTTTATTCACTGTAAAAACTAAATTATAAAGTATTCACACCAAGCGTGAATTTTTTTTTTTTGCCAGCAAAAGTTAAAACATCAAAGAAAGCTCTTTCAAATACTAACAAATTTACTTACAAACACCTATATTTATTATTTCATAAATAGGCGCAACAGTTTCCATAAAAAAAGATTAAATACAGACACAGTATGAAGAAACAATAATACAGAGCCCTATGTAAAGGTTATAATTTAGCTGTTTTCAATCTCTTTCTGCATCTAATAAAATACCAGGTAAGCATTTGGCAGTTTTATACATAAAAGGGCTTAAATGACATTTACTAACCATTACACAAAAAGTGATACAAAAAAGCAATTTTTCGCAGTACAAAATAAACGGTGTTTGAGCTTCCCCTCACACTAGTTTCTTTTTGTCTGATCAATGAGACAAAGCCAATTTGTTTTAAATTAAAATCATTTGGGAGTACATTTTTTCAAATATTTTGAAAATATAGAACTATTAGTTGTTTTAAAAATGAAGTAAAAATATGAATGTTTGCCAATTTAACCCCTATTGTGAAATCAATAAACTGGAATGAGCCAGTTTCAAATCACAATTTAGCTACAAAAACATTCACATTTTATACTCTAGGAGAGTGTGACATAGATGCTATTTACAAACTTGCTATGACTGCTACATCAAGCCATTTAAAAAGTCTTTAGTAGTTTCATATAAACACCCATTATGAAAACCAATGGAAAATCCAGGACTTTTATCCAAGACATCTATAGTTGCTAAGGCAGTTACTATAGCGCAGCACTTCACAGCAAAAAACCAACATAAAATCTGAATGGTCCAAAGTTCCTTCAGGGAAGAAGAAAAACAATGTCCATAAAGGATTAAAAAAATAATAAAGATAAAGAAGCATGACTATTTCTTCCAGAAGTGGGTGACCCACAAGCTCAAATGGTCCTAAGTGCTTAGCAACTTGTATTTTTTCTAATAAAATGGAGAACTGCCTTGACTGTACAAAGCAATCCACGGTGAAAGGACTTCCCTGAATGCCTCAGTGGAAAGAAGAGGTGTTTGGAGTTTCAGGTAAGGTACAGTGCTTTGTCCCTCTGCATGCCCCTGTGTGGAGAGAAAATAGACAAGCAACCAGTGTTAACAGGACCACCTTGCTATGAATGACCAAGGGGGACGTGTCTGTCTGCTCTAGCTTGAGGGATGGGGTTGGGCATGGGGAAAGTGCACAGTGAAAGCCAACAGGATTTAAAGGCATTTACTCTTCGAATGCTTAAAAATTTCTGGTTTTGTGAACATGGAACCGTTCTAGATTATCTTTGGAAAGCTAGAAGAAATAAAGGATCTTTCCACGACATGCCTGTTATGAGAGCTGTCTGCACCAGGTGGCGATAGCCGGCCGCTTACCCACTACTGCAGTAGTCGTTATTCCAGTCCACGGGCTGGGTGGGAGGATTTCTGCACCCGGAGCGCACATACTCCATGGCCTGGGTGACCACTTGTGCAGCTGTAGATGTAGGATTGATTATGGTCTGATAGTCGGGTTGAAGATTAAATCCCTGAAAAGCAAAGCAAGTCCACAAATAAGGATCAAAGTGCCTTGTTAAGATGAAAAGCACCTAAATATTTAGCCACTGTTTGCAAACACTACTTACCTTCTTGCTTGTGCCCCTGCAAGGGCAAGCTAATCCCAAGAACCACGAAAACTTAAAGATGGAAAAGAAGTGCCCACACTCCATCTTTCTTACCTTTCCTTCCTTTAGCCACGTGTTACTTGACTTGTACTCTTGAGCAGATACATTGAAGTGAGAAACAATGTAATATTTAGAAAAGCTAACTCAACCAAAACAAAGAGAAAAGGCCCTAAACCCCTCAAAGTTTATGTTTTCTGTCTAACCCAAGGATACATTAATAGTTAATCCCCAGAATATGCAACAGAATCTTTTCTGAAGGATTCAGGCAGCAGGTGGCTGAGTGTTTTATTAGACTACACCTATTCACATATTGTTCTCAAAACCCTTTTTCTTCATTCAGTCACAAAGGGACCATCTGCTTCTTCTTTTATTTGTACTTCTTTCTCAGCTAAAAATTTCAACCAAAGCTTTTTAACAGTTGTTGGACTAATATAGGGAAGGAGATTCAAAACAACTTGCCACTGGAAAACACAGAGGAGGAAAAGTATAAGACAGAGGAAATATTTTTAAATTGAAAAGTCTATTAACTGGCAAATAATAATCAGACTTCAGAAAGGTTCTTTTAACACATTGATGTGGTGAAGTGTTGACTTTTAATCCTTGCAGAGCTATTAAAAATTCAAGGACAGAATCTCTGAAGTAGATAGCTATATCTGGTAAACAAAAAGCATTATATGCTAAGACTTATTTTTAGCTTATCTGGTGAATCAAGAGCTGCATAAGCAAGCTTTGCTGGAAATGACCAAAAAAAGCAACTTAATTAATCTCATGGTTGTCTCTTTTTGCAGCAGATTTCATACATAGTTTTTACCCACTGAAAAACTAAGAGATTTAAAAACAAATCATTTTCTATTTACTTGCAGGGAGCTTCTTTTGAAGGAATAATATTGTTGAGATTTTATCTTTTAAAAAAATTCAGCAGAATGATCAGAGAATTGATTTTGAACTAAGGCTATTTCCTTAGACTTTTATTCATTTGCAGGTACCCTGGGTTAAAGACTCAAAGACATCTATTATCAAATGTCCTCAATTCTCAATATTGGCTTTAAGGTATTAAATTATTTTCCATTCAAGGGACAAAGACTTCAAGCCAATGTCCAGGCAAACTCCCAACAAAGCTGCTCATGAAAGACAGAGCACTGAATGACTGGAAACAAATCACTGAGAAGTGGAGTATTCAGTCAGCTTGGTTATTTGACCTCACACAGCTAGAAAGAGCAGTGTTTCCTAAACTAACAACTGGTTTGTGAGAAGGAAGTTTGTTTATGTAGATACCACCTGCAGCTCCAGCCATAAACATTTTCCAAAGCAGGGGGGCATGAGAAGTGAGAGGAATATAACTGGATGTTTGGTACTCTAACCCTTTCCAGGCTGGCATCCACTCTTTCTCCAGACCATCCTGTATCTCTGTCGTGCATGGAGTTTCAGGACGGTCCTGTAATGTCTTAATGGGGCTTACCGTCCAGTTTTCTGGACCTCCTTCCCGAGTGTCTTTGTGTAATGCTAGGCAGACAAGCAGGGAAAAGCCCCCAGGGAGAGGAACCTCAGGCTGATTTTTATTTCAGCCCTCTCATCAGGGCTGCCCAGTGACCAGAGAGTATGTTGATTATTGGATATTCTCAGGGTCAAGTCCATAGTAGTGGCTCAATAAATCATGTTTTCCAATAAATGAATTTTAACATCAACTATTTGATGTTACTCTTTGAAAGGCCTGGGGAATATAACTGTAAAATACCAAGGCTTTCCTATCTTTTTAATGTAAAGTTCTCCACATTGGATTTTTGAACAGTCAACAAAACATAACTTAAAAGTAAATAAGTCTTAAAACTAGAGTAGTTGAAAATATCTCATGTTAGGTGAAGGTATGGAAACACATGAGAAAGCAAAAAATAAATAAAAACAAACCAACCTGCTTCTTTCCAATACCACGCAATCAAAGAACAGAAATGACCATTGCTTTTTTTCTATCCAATGAACATGGCCCCTCAAAGTTGGGAAAGAGAGTATCAGGAGAACATTAATTTTTAAGTGATCAGTTTAAGATTTAAATGGGTAACTTCAGTTTATAAAACCAAAATGATGTGTTATCTACAAAGCTCAAAGATTTAAAATTTAGCTAACTTCAATGCCTAAATTTAAGACCACTAGTATTAAAACAACCATGGACCAAGGAAAAGACAAGCGAAGCCTGAAGAACATAATTTTACTTGCTTTCAATTTAGAAAATGAAACTTTTTTCTGATGACTATATTAAGAGATGCTGAGGTCAAACTCAGAAATAACAGTACTTTTATTATTGTTTTAAGTATGAAACAACAATGATGATAGAAAGTTTTGAAAAATGTTTGCTTAGTGATCTAATTAAACAAGACTGAATATTTTGCATTTTAATGCTCAAGAGAAAAATCACCAACTGTTTTGTAGCATGCCTGGAATTTTAAATTTCATTTTCTGGTGCCAGATTGAAATAAAAATAGGAAACATGATAAAGATTAATTTGATGTCAGAAGGGACATTTGCTCTTTAATTAGATTTCTGTAGCCCTAGCAGTTTTGTTGTGCCACCATATCAAGTCCTAAAAAAGCCTGCAGCAATACCAAACCGTGATCCTCATATCCACACTTTACTGGGAACTAATTTCATTTCCTGCCTGTCTGGAGAGGTCTTTTCAACAGGCATCAATGTTTTTGTCTTCACAACTGATTTATTCATCAATCTCAATGTGATTTTTTTAAACCTTTAAATTACACCAAATCCTAAAGCAGCTGTTTATTACACAAGGAAATTGAAAATCTGTCTGTGTGATATCATACAAAGATTTTTTTTCTTAAGGTTATAAAGGAAGTTGACAGATATTAATGATTTTTTTCTCTTGACCTCATTCGACAATATAGTGAACAGAAAAAAAAGAAGAAAACTGGACTAAAAATAAACCCCAGGTCTATGGGTTTAGTGTATAAAATATTATTTTAGAAAAAAAAAACCCTATTACTCCTAGTGGATGATATGATCATGCTTAGGATACATTCATTTTCAAAAGGATAATAAAATAGCTAAAGTAATGCTGAAATATGAAACATTACTGTAAAAATACAGTAGCCATGAACTTTCTTGCTCTTTCTTTCTCTTTTTCTTTTTTTGGTGTTTGAAAATGGGAACACGGCCAGGAAGCAAACACCTTCTTGATAAAGATGATGAATCCAACAGGTCTAATTCCAGCCATAAGCTTTCTACAACCCACTTTGATGACATGAACATTGGCTCCACAGACCACTGTGATTGTAATAAACTGAGTGACATGGAGGCATGACGGACACTCTGGATCTGATTTTAGGATTATCAATTAACTGAGACTTCCACTCCTCTTAACCTGCAGGATTCTCTCCAGTGATCTACTCTGACTCTGACCTCACTGCCCATCACTCTCTGTTCCTCACCATGCTCCCCACTGGCCTCCTTTCCATGTCTTGGATAAGCCACGTTCCTCCCAATTGGCCCTCCAGGCCTGAGGCGTCCCTTCTCCTTGCTATGCTCCCTGCTGGTATCCACCCACTCCCTTCCACACTCTGATTCCTAGAGGCTGCTTCCTCTTCTCTGCCTGCTCTTGAGAGATGCCTTCTTTATCCGTCCCAGCCAAAGGCCTGCTATTCCTCCACACATCCTGCAGTTTGTCCCCCTGTTTAATTTTTCCCATGGGATCCTAATAACTTACCTATTTATCTTATTCCCACTGCTGCCCTTCTCCATTCCACCCCCAACTCTGATGTGAGCTCATGGGGGTAGAAGTTGCTCGATTTCAGCCAGCGCCTGGCATGTGTTAAGGGGTTCAATGAATCTTTTTTGAATAAATGAAAAATTTTAAATTTTTTAACGATTTGAGATTCTACAAACTAGCCTGTAATTTCTTCTAATAGTTAAGCTTCTGCAACTCATTTTTTTAATTCCTTCATTTGTTAACTTGTATCTTCAGTAGTCATTTTATTGACTACCTACAATGATCAAGGCATCATAGTGATCTTAGTTACCATGGTCTCTGAAGCTGCACTGACTCTCCATTTTGGGTTCATGCCATTTTGTCTTCTATTATTAATGTAAGTTAAAATCAAGTCCTACCATCTCAATAAGAAAACTTTCTGAGATACACTAATAGAACTCACTTAAATATTGATGAGTAACTTGTCCAATGTAATCTGCCCTATTTTTTTCTATTAAGATTCTATATGGAAAGACACATCTCCTGAGTTTCCAAATGTGGCTTTATGCAATTCAGAAATGTTTGAAAACTATTCAGGGTCACAGCTCATCTAAGGTATAGAGTATAAACAGACAATGAACTATCTCTGAGTGGATAAATTAATAAAAAGTGTTCTCTCTGCACAGAGCTCTGGCCCCCAGCCTGGGGAGTGGACCACATCCTCTGTATTTTTTTCTCTGGGAACAAACACCCCTCACTACAGCACTGAGAGCAAAACATGGGCCCTCACCTGGATAGTACCCTTAGGCAGAAGTCAACCCACTTGACCGAAGGTCTCTCAGTTCTTCACTCAAACACAATGGGTTCATTAAAATGCAAAGAACCCACGAATGTCCCTTTTATCAAGAGTAATGTCTGATGGAAAAGAAGGACAATGGGACCCTATTAATATCACTCACTGGTCACACACCTGCTGTAAACAAGGAGCTTGGTCTTTCCCAATGAGTTTACAGGTCGTCTGTTGAACAGGTAAGTCAGTCATCTGAGCTTTATCAATATCCTTGGCTTGGGGACCCAAGAAGACTTTGGTAGAGAGATGAGCCTTTGCTCTCCATGATCACTTAATTTCAGAACTAACTAGGATTTACAGAGCCTCCCAAGTCTTAGGAGAAACTGTTAAGAATTTACAAGAACGATTAAGAGTGAGAAGGCTCAGGCCTAGCATTTAAGAATCAAGGGAGGGGATATATGTATACCTATGGCTGATTCATGTTGAGGTTTGACAGAAAACAACAAAATTCTGCAAAACAATTATCCTTCAATTAAAACAACAACAAAAAAATAATCCAGGATCTGACTACTGAACAGAGCTAGGTTTGAATTCTAGCTCTGACCTATGAGCAAGTTAGTCAACTCTGCTGAGCTCTGTCTCCTCACCTGTGAGATGAAGGCAAGGTCAGGACCTTCACTGTGAATTTTCTGAAATTAAAGAGGAGGTAAGGTAATGTATTAAGGTTTGTAATTGTCACCTCTTGGAAATCCTGTCTTAATAACAATAATAAAAATGGATTTGGGATTATGTATATCTGATTCCTATTTCTGCCTCCCCTCCACCCCACTGTGGCCAACTATAGACTATATCAGAGGACTCTTATATCACTTTTATCGGAAGACTCTGCACATTTAATTATAGACCTGGGAACAACAGTTATTGGATTATGAAAGTGATAGGTTAATTTAATATGCTTTATACTTTCTACCTTGACCTGTTTTTTTAAAACACATTTTTAGGATTTTTAAATGCTTTATATTCAGTTTACTTTACATCGTTTGCTCCTAATTCTCAAATTTTAAAATAACACTAAATTCCAGAAGGAAAATGATTTCAAAGACAAGTTAAGCTAAGACTGCACACAAATGGTTTCCATAATTGTGGGGTAGACATGGAGACTTCTAAACCTCCTGTGTTTTCTAATGTAGAAGCCAGATATCCATTTTAAAATAAAACTCTGGTTAGGTTAACATTTTCATTTCTTAGGACTCTTAAGGTGTACCAAATTTGATACTTCTGACCAGAAATAGTGGGCCTGATTTCATCTTGCAGGATTTGTTGGATTCAACAGCATATCATCAAGAATTTCTCATTTCTGAATAATATACTGATTATATGTGTATATGTGTATATGTATATGTGTGTGTGTGTGTGTGTACATATGGCAGACTTCTCAACCCCAAAGAGATCTTTAGCAGTAGTGGCATCTGAAAACAACAAATGTGCCTTACTCAAAGGCAGAAAACAGGGAGAGTGACGAGAAAGATGGGTACCAGGGGAAAGAAGGCAGGGATTATGAAAGGCAGAAGCTGTTGTGATCCTGTGAGGCTGCCTGACTCACCCCTGCAAGTTAATTTTCAGGAAGCAGGTATTTGCTGAAGATCTCCCATTCTCTCTCCACTTACAGAGAAGAATGGAACCCCCACCCAATCCACTGGAGGAACAGACCCCCAGCACCTCTGAAGGGGAGCCCAGGGCCTGGCCCGCACATACCTGCTGCATGGTGGGGGAGTGTAAGGCGGGCTGGACCTGCATGGGGAGCTGGGTCCCGAGGGGCTGCTGCATGGAGAGCGGCTGGTGCTGCTGCAGGTTGAGATGCTGGTGAAGAGGGGGGCTGATCTGGAGGGGAGGAGGGGGGGACACGGCCATGTTGGCTATAGAGACAGTCACTGGCATTTGGTTGTTGGCCTTGGGTGCTATGCTCCTGGGGAGACTGGGATGCATGGCGGTTAGGTGAGGGTTCATTCCTGGTTGTTGGTGGTAGTGGGAACTTAGGTACAGAGCTGAGTGGGCCTGGCTGGGCCCAGGGAACACTGACGGCGGCTTGGCGTTGACCAGCTGTGGAGGCTGAGCTGTCTTCACGTCGACAGGCTCGCTGTAGCTCTGTGGAGAAACAAACAGGAACCGAGTTAAGTGGCGGACACCCAGGCACTGCTTTTTCTTAGCAAGATGCTCTGTGAGTTCACTTGTGAATGGTCATGTGCATCAATACCTGTCCCTACTCTTGACTCCAAGAACTCCTCCATTGTCACTTGCCACATGACCTTATGCAAGCCTGAGCTCATTCCACCTCTTTTATGAAATCTAAAACAAGTATGTTGACATTTTTTCTTTGCTTAAATGTTACGCTCTAATTTGGTGCCTTTTCTCATCATCCAAAGATGAAAAAATGAGGGGTGTGTGTGGTGGATGCACTCAGTGTCCTATCGGGAACTACTAGCGTGGCTCACTTGCAAGGGAAGTCAGTAAGGGAGTTTTTCTGTTGACTATATGCTTCGCTTTTTATTTTTCCTTTTTATATTCTCAAAGAGCCTTGGCATTAGATATTGCACAAAGAAAACAATGTTGGTTGATGGAACTGGATAAGGAAGAAAGAGTTCAAAAATACCTTTCTGAAGTCATATAAAATCACATTAATATATCTTCAAAGTAACCGTAGAACTCATCTTGATTTTTAAAAAGAGTTGGTGATGAATTGTCCTCAATAATGAACTGGATAAAAATAATCTCTCTTAGAAATTTTAGACTCCATCATAAATTAATACAATTTTCCCCGAATTTTTTTATACACCTTCAAATGGTCATTTCCTAATATCTTTTTAATTTACTTAAAAACTAGACATTTCAGTGGAAGTTGAAAAGTATCAAGAATGAACCACAAGGTGTTTCTTCTTGGGCATGAACCTGCCTCCTACTTTTGCTGAGAGGAAGAGACTGCAAAACAAATGGTAGATAGTGAAACCAGGTGGAGCAAGAAGATGCCCAAACTTCCTTCTGGAGAAAAAAGTCATTGGTCAAAATAAGGTCTTGAAGATGCATCTGTGCCCTTATTCAGTGCCTCTGATGTCCTGCTTCTTCCATCAATAAGTCAACGCGAGCCTCTTGTTACCCACCACAGCAGCGCCTTCCTGGGCTCCCCCTGCTCAGTCTCTGTGCAGCTCGGGCACTTTCAGGAGCCTGGTTCATCACACATGGCTACAGGAAACTCCATGTAGGGACTTCACTGCACAAGTCAGCCAGCAACACAACTCGTTTCCTCCCCACAGTGGAGGGGATTGAGTGAGAGCCACAGGAAGAATGGTTATGTATTATGTGTGCTGACTGCAGGAGGCCAGCTGGGGTGCTGGACTGGTGGCCTCACGTACTCTCTGCATAGGAAAGACCTGAATGACATCTCTAAAAATACATCAACCATGGAGCTGTGGGGTCCTGGGAGACCCTGATTACTCCAAGCAGAGTAGATAGTAAGGTGAGCCCTAAAGAATTCAAGCTCCTCCAAAGAACCTTCTCATTATATTTTTCTGTTAGTAGTGATGCAGTTTTCTAAAACAGGAGTAGACATTGACTCCCTGTCTTCTGCATTAACATGAAACAGATCAAAAATTGTTCACAAAAATTTTCAAGGGAAGGCTTTGGATCAAATGAGTTTTACTAAATGCAGTACCTAAAAGGAACTTTCAATTGATAAAAAAAAAACTTCATTTTCTTTCTCTCTCTCTCTTTTTTTTTTGGCCTCCATTTAAAAATTCTTATTGCTGGTATGCAGAGCAGTGAACAATTAAAGGAAAAGGTCAAATGGGTTAACTCAGGCTGTGTAAACAGCGACTTGTTTTACATCAGAATAACATAGACTGCAGCGATATGCCTCAAAAATCATCCCATATATGCCAAGAAGACTATGTACTTGTTGTCTGTGTGTTTAAGTCATGTGGGAAAGTGTTTCAATCGTGTTGCATTCTCACTTCTTTTCCCAGTTGTGGAAGGGCTAATTTCATATTTAGTCACACACCATGCCAGCTTCATACAGGAAAGGAACAATCACACAACGACCAAGAGAGCTACAAAAATCAATACATGTTAGTGCGTCTTCCCTTTTGCTTTATAGTTGCTTTAATTTTTTAAACAGAAGAAAAATCACTCACAATTCCTATACTATCAAAATTATAAAATATATGTCGTTGTAAAACGTTTTCACTTTTTATTTCTGGAGCCAATAATCACACCATTATCTAGTGACATGATGCACACGGAGCAGTAGATAGGTATCCTGAGGATGTGTGTGCACATGTGTGTGTGTGTGAAGACAAAAAGACATGTTCAGATATGTTCACACGTTCATCTTAGGCATCCCAACAATTTTAAACAAGCCTAAAGGTGGCATATTGGGTTGGCTAAAAAGTTTGTGCATGTTTTTAGGTATCATCTTATGGAAAAAAGCCAAATGAATTTTTGGCCAGGCCAGTACTTATGCTACATTTAGAAATCACTAACTGTAGTTAGTACAGTTAGTACAGACACTCAGCAAGCAGGTGGGCTGGCTTCATGGACCAGAAGTCAGTCCTGGTGAGCAGTTTTAGGGACAAAAAAAGTTTTAGGCACTTTGCCCCAGACACAGTTTCCAAACTGTATTAGAGGTGTATGTGGAAAAATAAATGTCCTTCAAAAACAAGTTTCCATGACAAAATATGTGTGGGAAGAGCACTGGGTCTAGGGAGGTTAGGAGGGCTCCTCTCCTGTGGGACTTGTCAGAGCCTTCAGTGTGTAATCCACACTGTGAATTTCCAAGGGACTACCAGAGAAGTCTTTCACTGAAATAGTCTTCAACTGAGAACTCTCTTGCTTTTTCCATGATCCAGCAGATGTTGGCAATTTGATCTCTGGTTCCTCTGCCTTTTCTAAAACCAGCTTGAACATCAGGGAGTTCACGGTTCATGTATTGCTGAAGCCTGGCTTGGAGAATTTTGAGCATTACTTTACTAGCATGTGAGATGAGTGGAATTGTGCGGTAGTTTGAGCATTCTTTGGCATTGTCTTTCTTTGGGATTGGAATAAAAACTGAGCTTTTCCAGTCCTGTGTGGCCACTGCTGAGTTTTCCAAATTTGCTGGCATATTGAATGCAGCACTTTCACAGCATCATCTTTCAGGATTTGGAATAGCTCAACTGGAATTCCATCACCTCCACTAGGTTTGTTCATAGTGATGCTTTCTAAGGCCCACTTGACTTCACATTCCAGGATGTCTGGCTCTAGATGAGTGATTACACCATCATGATGATCCAGGTCATGAAGTTCTTTTTTGTACAGTTCCCCCTGCGTCCGAGGTCAGAGGCGGTGGCCAGGGGGAGCCACCCCGCGTCCGAGATCAGAGGCAGCGGCCGGGGGGAGCCATCCCACGTCTGAGGCCAGAGGCGGCGGCTGGGAGGAACCACCCCACGCCCAAGGCCAGAGGCGGCACCTGAGGCCAAGGGCGGTGGCCTAGAGGAGCAACTCAACGTCCAAGGAGCTGGGCTGTGAGGGCGAAGGAGGGCCTAGAGGAGCTATCTCACGTTGAAGGTCAGAAAGGGCGGTGGTGTGGAGATACCCCTCATCCAAGGTAAGGAGCAGCAGCTGCACTTTGCTGGAGCAGCCGTGAAGAGATACCCCACGACCAAGGTAAGAGAAACCCAAGTAAGATGGTAGGTGTTGTAAGAGGGCATCAGAGGGCAGACACACTGAAACCATACTCACAGAAAACTAATCAATCTAATCACACTAGGACCACACCCTTGTCTAACTCAATGAAACTAAGCATATATAATTACCCAGCCTATAAAAACTAACCATGCCAAATTTACAGCCACATTTACTCTCTGCGATGGCCCACATGCTGCCTGTGGAATGTGCTTCTCTCTGTATCTGAATAAATCCACTTCTTACCTATCACTTTGTCTCTCAATAAATTCTATGAAGAGACATCAAGAACCTGAGCTTCATTAAGTCCTGAAACCAGGTACTGTGGGTTTTGGCTGGGTTTGAGTCCTAGCCATGTGGGTTCAAGTCCCAAGCAGGGTTTTGGCTGGGTTAGAGTCCCAGCCATGTAGGCTTAAGTCCTAAACTGGGTTTTTGCGTGTTCGAGTCCTAGCTAGGTTTGAGTCCCAAGCTAAGGTAAACCGTTTCAAGATTACTGGAACAGGTAACCATTCCCTTACCCAGGGGATCTTCCCAACCCAGGGATCCAACTCAGTTCTCCCACATTGCAGGTGGATTCTTTATTGTCTGAACCATCAGGAAAGCCTGAGAACAGACAGGGATCTATTAAAATTTTCAGCCTGTTTTCATTTGGCTAGGACAAGTTGTATACAACAGCAATTTTAACTTAATAGCTTTGGGAATAATTTCTAATTGAAAGGTTGCCATGCCATTGCATATATTATTTCCCTTTTCTAGTGTAGCTGCTTTTGACTTTAAGTTGTATTAGGAAAGAACTATTTGCAAACAGTAAATAAACAGTTCTTTCTTTTAAACCATGACAGATTTTGCAGATTTAATCTTAAAATTTTGGATTATGGTATCTCTCTCTGTTAAGGTTGGTGCTTAAGTTTTGCATTTAAAAATAAAAAAATAACTAGACTTGTTGTTAATTCAATGAAAAAGACAGGATGATATCTTGGCTTTTAAAATTTCTTTCGCTACACTTTTTTTTTAAACAGAGGCATTTAGAAAAGGATCTCTTTCCAAATATAAAACTGAAATATGAACTGCTGACATTCTCTCCCCCTCCATCCTCCCCCTTTATTTCCTACGAAAATATCAGTTAAAAGCTACAGGGAGCCAATTTTCAGACATAGTATTCTGAATGGTAGGAATGATCAAAATACAGTTATTGTTTTAGTCTGCTTTATCTCTAAACTGATAAGGTTTCTGAAAGCTATCTAATTGCCCTGTGAATCATTAACTTCATAATGTTTACAGAGAATATGTTATCTCTCCTGTTTGTCGGGAACTGTGGATCCTTCATCAGTGACCTGGAATGGTTGCTAAGTGCGATAGAGGTAATGTACCTGTGCAATTTATTAGTGCCAGGTAGAGGTTTAAATCAGCATGTTGATTGTAGTGTTGTTCACTTAATGAACTTCCATGCACTGCTTCCTGAAAACCCTTTTATGGTTTCTGTTGGCTCCATATGGCATTCTGATGAGCTTACACTTCTCCTTAAGTGCTTCTCTATCAGAAAACAAGAGCAAAGCTAAAACAAAGTGAGTCATCTGGTTTTGTCTTTGCTTTCACTGCATGAGATAATGTGGAGGTGTTAATTACAAGACTTCACTGAGTCTTCACTAATAACAGTGTGCAAACAAATGTATGTCAGGCTCAGCCACAGAAATGCTTCTACTAATAAGGTAAAGCTAGCAATTAGAGCTGACAATGAAGTAATACTTTCCGTTGAATATTCATTAATGAAGTTCTTGTTTGGGAAAAGCGAGGCTTCTGATTGTCCAGATGGAAACCTAGAATAGGAACCCTGGTCATTCCTTTTAAATGAATTAACCACCGTTTGGTGAGCAGGCACATGGATTAATTCCCTTTTGTACTAATGCACTGACCCTTTGCTTCAAAGGCATAGCCCCGATGGCCACTAAGATCCTTCAATCCGTGACCTTGGCACAATAGGGACAAATTGAATTCCCAGAAGGAGAAAAATGATGGTGACCACAGAACATCACTAACAGCAGGCTGGAGACACAGCATGTTTTATTTAAATTCTTTACTACAACCCCTAGGGTTTCAGGGAGAAAGAGTGTGATTAGCTTACCTAACCCAGTCATGCTACTTTGATGTTTTCCTTTTCCCTTTCTTTCCCTTTTTCTCTCTTTTTCAGAGAGCAGTTCTGACATGCTTTTTTATGTGCATGAGATCCACTGCTTTCATGCCAAAAAGACACCTCCCAGAAAAGAGAGCACCAGGCATTGATGGCTCTTTCACACGCTGCACTGTTATTTCCGATACTAGTTCTATTACTCAGGAGCAAGATCCCTTTCTGGAATTTGTTAGTAAAGAATCCCAAATGAGAGACTCTGTTGATCAAAGTGTTTCATTTAGGGGACTCTTTAAAAGTTAGATAGATTCTTATGGAAATATAAAAGGGGATGTACGTTTCTTGGATTGGGAGAATACAAAATCTTCCATTGCAATAAACTACCAATGTATCAGATTTTTAGAATGATTCATGACCTAGGTAAACTAAAAGAACCTTCTGTTTGACTTTCTTCACAGCCCAGATCCTAATTTGGTGGAAGAACTCTGTGCCTGGATTAGAAGGCCACAGTCCTAGCCTTCTTTGCTGTTAAAGATGACCACATAGGGCACATCTGGCCAGTAGTGTGTAGAAGAAATTACTCATAGCTACTTAAAGTAGGACAGAAGCTGCTAGGAGGCACACATTTTGTTCTGTGTGTTCTGTAGTTGCTGGAATCAACTAGCCAGTCTGCACTAGGCTATGAGGTAAAAGGGAAAAGAATCAGAGACCAGCAATACTGGTGCTGTGAAATTCTCCCTATGTGAGGCATGCCTCCTACCTCCTCCACATGAAGCCCTAATTTTCAGTTCTCTGATTAGCACAGCCAAATATAGTTCCTAACTAAAACAGAATATGGTATCAGAGCTGGCAGGGGGTGTGAGGAGGAAGGGTTGCTTCAACTAACAGAACCTAAAATGTTTAATTTGCTCAGTGGAAGAGGTGGGATGGTGAAGGCACTATTGCAGGGAGTAAAGCGGGATGATCCATATTAAATGTGGCAAAATGTCTTTTCAGACTCTAGGAATGCTGTCTACTGACTCCTAAGTAATACAGAATGTTGGCATGTGTTGGATCCTTCTTGTTGCTTTTAGCAAAGCCCTAAGGGAGTAAGAGACACACAGTCTACAAACAGATGCAGAAAATCCAGCACTGCTAAAAAAGTGTTTTACTCAAGACCTTCAATCGAAGTTGTTGAGAATCTCAAAAGTTGGAACTTTTTGATAGGTAGGATATGTTTGATGGTTGGAAAAGAAACTCAAAATGTAATGGAAAAGAAAGATAGAAACTTAGCTCTCGCTCCTGCAATAGCCTGAGTGTAAGCAGGAAAGCTGTAAAGTCCATGGCTCCTTGATGCCTTTCTGTCTTACTGTTCTTTTAAGCTGCTTGTTACGGGGACCCAAGATGACTCTCAACTACTTGTACATTTCAACAGATAAGAAGGTAAAAGAGGGGGAAAGAGGGCATCCTCTTTCTTTAAAGATAAACTCTGGAAGCTGCACACATTATTTCTGCACATAACTTATTAGAAAGAATTTAGTTATATGTCCACCCTCAAGCATGGCAAGAGGTGTTTAACCTGGGCTACCATGTGCTCAGCTAAAAGCCATGGATTCCATGACTATGGAAGAAGGGGAAGAACTGATAGAGTCTCCAATGCAGGGCTGAACATCTAGCTTCTCCTCTACCTTAGGGAGAAACCATTCTTCTTGTTGTTGCTGTTTATTTTTATTTATTTTTAGGGCATCTCATGTGGCATGTGGGATTTTAGTTCTCCCACCAGGGATTGAACCCTTGCACCCTGCATTGGGAGCATGGAGCTTATCCACTGGACCACCAGGGAAGTCCCTCAAGTAGAAACCATTCTAAGCTGAAGACCCCAATTTTGTTTTCCTCCTCTGAACTCCTTCTGAAAATCTAGCTTTGAAAAGATGCCTACACCAATCTTAAATTTTTCATGCTGCACATTAAAAAAAAAAAGTAATGTAGCTTTAATAAGATATCAATACTTTATATTTCACTCTTCCATTAGGCCAAAGAGTTATAGTGCTGGTATGTTATTTGGGAATTGTAATCAGGAAAAGTTATGACCAACTTAGATAGTATATTCAAAAGCAGAGACATTACTTTGCCGACTAAGATCTGTCTAGTCAAGGCTATGGTTTTTCCAATAGTCATGTATGGATGTGAGAGTTGGACTGTAAAGAAGGCTCAGCACCGAAGAATTGATGCTTTTGAAGTGTGGTGTTGGAGAAGACTCTTGAGAGTCCCTTGGACTGCAAGGAGATCCAACCAGTCCATTCTGAAGGAGATCAGCCCTGGGATTTCTTTGGAATGAATGATGCTAAAGCTGAAGCTCCAGTACTTTGGCCACCTTATGCGAAGAGTTGACTCATTGGAAAAGACTCTGATGCTGGGAGGGATTGGGGGCAGGAGGAGAAGGGGACGACAGAGGATGAGATGGCTGGATGGTATCATGGACTTGATGGACCTGAGTCTGAGTGAACTCCGGGAGTTGGTGATGGACAGGGAGGCCTGGCGTGCTGCAATTCATGGGGTCGCAAAGAGTCAAACATGACTGAGCAACTGAACTGAACTGAATCAGGAAAAATAAAATCTAAAAACCCTTTTGAAGGTCTCTAGGACAGTGGAAATGTCTCAAGATATAGTTCTAATTAGCCTCTGAAATCGGAGAAGGAAATGGCAACCCACTCCAGTGTTCTTGCCTGGAGAATCCGAGGGACAGAGGAGCCTGGTGGGCTGCCATCTATGGGGTCGCACAGAGTTGGACACGACTGAAGCGACTTAGCAGCAGCAGCAGCAGCCTCTGAAATAATGTTCCGGCAACTCTATTGCATTGACTGAGTTCAGATCAGGCATCCTGAGACATTTCCTCCTGTTTTGAAAGAGGTGCTTTGCTAATTCTCTAATCAATGAATGAACACTCCATTTGTCACATGCACACAAAAAAGGAATAATTTGCTGTGATTTGACTAGGTTTTAATTGTATTCTTTGAAGTATGAGAACATATTATAAAATAGTGGAAAAATCTTTTTTAAAACTATATTTTGGAGGAAAACTTGGCAGTATCTTTTTTTATTTTTATTTTTTGCAGTCTGTTGCACTTTAATGTGTAATATTTGAGGTACAAGCAAGCTGCATCTAACATTATTATAAATAAAACAGCTCAGTCATCAAGGGCTCCACAGTGAACAGCATCTTCATAACCTCCATGCTTATCATCTTTGCTTTCTGGGTGTAATTTAATAAGATTATCAATTCAAAGAATGGTAACTGCAGCTTCAGTTGCAAATTTCAAGCTCTTAACTTTAACTATGGTTGGTTCAAACACCCCTGCTTGTTTGTTGTCACGGGGTTTATTTACCATTGACCAAGTCAAGACCAATCCATTTTAGATTTTTTTGTTCTGGGTTAACCTGAGCCTCATTATGAAAAGCTCTTAATTTTGCAACCAGATCTGTGGAGTCTTGGGCAGCATTAACTGCCAGAGTATTAGGAATAACAAGAAGAGATCTTGCAAACTCCAAAATAGCGAGCTGATCCCGGGAGCCCATGCTGGTCACGTAGTTCTCAAGGTAAATGGTAAGGGCCGCCTCTACAGCACCCCCACCTGGGACCACAGACTTTGACTCCAAAACTCTCTTCACCACACAAAGGGCATCGTGTAAGGAGTGCTCCATCTCGTCACACATGAAATCATTTGCCCCACGTAAGATGACCGATGCAGAGGTACGCGCCTTAGTGCTATTTGAAACAACAGCGATTGTCTTTAACAGCAGTAAGTCCATGAAGAAATTCACATCTACTTACACAGGACATTTAGACAGGGAAGCAATGTCTAGACCATGGGGAAGAGATGAAATGGCAACTTCACCTCCATTTACAAGGGCCCAGCATTGTTTTATCCCATGCGTATAACTGCTTGTATCACTGAAGGACTACACGTAGTTCTCAAGGTAAATGGAAAGGGCCGCCTCTACAGCACCCCCACCTGGGACCACAGACTTTGACTCCAAAACTCTCTTCACCACACAAAGGGCATCGTGTAAGGAGTGCTCCATCTCGTCACACATGAAATCATTTGCCCCACGTAAGATGACCGATGCAGAGGTACGCGCCTTAGTGCTATTTAAAACAACAGCGATTGTCTTTAACAGCAGTAAGTCCATGAAGAAATTCACATCTACTTACACAGGACATTTAGACAGGGAAGCAATGTCTAGACCATGGGGAAGAGATGAAATGGCAACTTCACCTCCATTTACAAGGGCCCAGCATTGTTTTATCCCATGCGTATAACTGCTTGTATCACTGAAGGACTACGGCAGCAAATGAATGGGAAGGGCAGTATCTTTTAAAATTCACACATGGGAATGGATTGATTCAAATATTATATGAGCAAATATGCTGCTCTAAGGATGCTCATTGAAGCATTTTTTACAAAACTAAAAAATTTTGAGCAACTTACATATCTATCTACAGGGGAATAAAGAAAATACAATTTATCTATGTTAAAAAACAAACAAAAAAACCCCTTATGCAACCCTTAAAATAAGGAGATAGATCCATGGGGAAAAATATCCAAGATACAACATTAATATTTATAAAATATAAATTATACATATAAAATATGTATAGTTCAAGTTTATCTGTATAACACAGAACAAATCAGGAAGCATACACATATAATTGTATATGCATGGAGGTTTCTGGAAGCATAATCAAGCAGCTATTAATAATGTTTACAATTAAATAGTAGATTGGTTCTGATAAGAAGCATGAAAGACTTTTACTTTACAAACTGTATTTGTTGACTTTTTTTACCTTAAATGTGCATTTTTTTAAATTAAAAAAATTATTAAAACCTCTAAAATTATTTTATTTCAATGTATACAGTCTTTAAACATTCCATGAAATATACAGTATAAGGAATTATTGAATGAGTGTCTCAAGAGAATTCTGCTACCCTTTGTTTTATATTGATTAAGAGCCTGCTTCCAGACAATTACTATTTGTTTAAAGAACATAAAGTTTAATACTGACTTGTCTCATTTACTCTCTTGCCCAGGAAGCAAAACTACTGTAAAGGAGCACAGTAAGATCTGTCAGTAATTTATTTAATATCTGGCAAATTATTTTTTTTTTCTAAATTTTACTTTCACAAAGGGTTACAAACTACTAAGTGTGCCTTATTCAGTAGCTGAAATTCACCAGAAAAAAATGAAAAATGTTCTTTTTCTCAAACTAAGTTTAATCCTCTTCCTTATAATGAGGCCACCCTGGCCAGCACCTGGCAAGAAGATATCATCAGTAATACTCCACCTTATCTGCAAGGTGAAGAACAGATTAAAGGAGCTGATACTCATTTTGACAACCCAGAAATTTATTTAAAAAATGTTCTCATTTATCAAAATGAAAAGTGCTCCATCAACTGGACCTCAAAATTTCAAACAAGTATGTGGTAAGTACAATTTCTACTCATTTTAAGAAAGAAAGTGCACTCCTTTTATGGGAACACAAGGCTGAAGTCTGCAGGAGCATGAATTTGAATCTGATTGTTGCATAGAACCAATCAGAGGGCCTGACTTCTCTAGCTTCTTTATGCCTCAGAGAGTCATAGGTCCAGCAGAGAACTGTTTATTTTGTAGGAGCTTACATAACAACCACACTTATCATTGTGGTAAAAAAAACCAATGACTGTGGTTATGTTGTCCTATGAGCTACTGTGTCCTAGGCCCTCTGCCTACAAAGGGCAAAGATATAAGCCCTCAATTTCTGAAGTTCAGAAATGAGTATTATGGTATAGCAACATAAAACTTCTCATATAAAGGATTTCCATAACAAAAATCAGGTCTCTTCCAACTAGATAATAAAGTCTCATCTGCTATGGAAATCCTTTATAATGAGAAGTTTTATGTTGCTGTACCATAATATTCATTTCTGAACTTCAGAAATTGAAAACTTAGCTCTGTTACAGAAAGACATTTCTACACAAATGTGATGGTTTTTTTTAACCTAATTTGCAAACAGGAAAGGGTAAGAATGGTTGGATGATAATAGCACTTATCACTGATAGGCACCTACTCTGGTTCCACCCTTCACAGATATTCTCTTTAAACTTCACATGTATCTTGCAAAAATGGATACTATTAGTGTCATTTTTCAGAGGAAGAAACTGAGGTTATGCACTGGTTAGCCACTGAGTCAGGAATTAAACCCCAAGCACAGGTTCTTTGAACCTCTGAGCTCTAATGCTTTATACTCCTAATGAAGGGAAGTGGAGATGGGAGGGGGTAGGGAAAACCTTTACATTCTTTTTTTTTTTTTTCCCTCCTGCAACCCTTTAGAAAGAGAGACAGGACAAAAGAAGAATGTGTGTTCTATATGCACAATTCTTTGCAGGCCTCTGACGAAGTACCTCAAAAGCTAAGCTCCCATCAATCCTGGAGAGATAGAATCAGCGGAGCATAGTGATGGAATGAATGGTTGAAAAGAACAGCAGTGACCAAAGAACTTTTTATGCAGAGAAAACCCCAAATCTGGGGCAAAGCCCTCCTGTTCATTTTATCTCACAAAAGGTAGGTAGTGCTGCCTGTCAAGGTAATGCATTACTACACTATTTGGAAAAACTACATTTCTAATTAGATGAGCAAATAAATGTTCATTTCAATTTATTAATATAGCTGTAGGCCTTGTTACAATTTATCTCTTGATTCTGAGACCAATCCATCTCGAGCTGGGAATCATTGTGGAGAAGTAACGGGTTTTAATAATGGATACAGGCGGTGAATTATTCAGGCAGATGGGAGCAAGCCTTGATGCCTTCACTCACTTCTTTAATTAACGTGAGAATCTGACGAGTCTGGGCTGTCTCGAGGCTTTCTAAGTTTATCTCCATCAGAACTGTGAATTTTTCTTGAGCCATGGATATGTTGTGTTCCAGCTCATCCTTATCCGAGGAAAAAAGGAACGCTCATTCCCCTGTCACCATTTTGTCTTATTGTCTGAATTTCTTTGTCTACTTCAATATTATTTTCATGCAGCTCTTTGAGTAATTAACATTTTTCTTGATAAAACTCACACCTTCATTCCATTGTACCTATGGATACGACTTTAGCAAAAGAGAATCCAAAATAGTTCAAATCTGATTTAAGTTTGGGAACTAATCCATAAACAAAACAAAATCCTGTTCTGGTCACTAAAACCTATTTGCTTGACTTAAAGCCATTTGTTTTAGTGGCTTAGAAAGAAATGAACTGCTAGAAAAGAATTTTTAGAGTCTCTGTTTGACAGACCATCAAGCAAACAAAACTAACTCTTATAAGATACAGATTGCACAATTTGCATGGAACAGGGTTTATTAGTTATGGAGCTTTGCAGTGTGTCCTAGTGGTTCCTATAAATGAAAGTCTATCAGGGCTTGGCATTAAAAAAATAACAGGACATAGTCTCGTCCAGTGAATTTTCTCTTGTGAGTAACAGCGATTTTCTCAGCGGGAAATGCATCTAACTTGTAGATCTTTGCTCCAGTGTAAATCAATGGTTTTGATAACATGCTTAGATAACTGATTGCCCTTATTTGAGCAATCTACTTTGCTATTACCTTTTACTACGAAATCTTTTTTTTTTTTCCCAAAAGTGCATGTAAGCTGCTACACAACCACTTATAAATGCCATGACAAGAGAGTTCCTCTTTCAATTTTGTCACAGAAGAGAGAAAGTAAGAAATCTGGGGGACGTCTGAGCTCACCACTTCTCGGTAGAAATTGAATCACGATTTCTATAAATCAAAAGTCATGTTAAAAGCACTGTGAAGTAAACAATTGATGTATATGAATTAGCAGCCCAACTGTAGTCAATACAAATCAAGTGGCTTTATGAAGGTATTGATGTTTTCAGCTCTTCTAAGGTTGAATACATTTAAGTAAGTGTTTATCCCCCAGGGCACTGTTGCTCTAAATTAATCTATATACTCTGAGACCAGACCATACTCCCGGCTGGAGACGCAGCTATCCATGCTGACCCAAAAGTGGTTCTGACCCAACTCGAGTAACCCCATCTGTGGCCAGATGCTTATGCTAAACTGAAATTAAATGAATGACACTTGGAACAGAGACACTCTTAAGCATAGTTTAAGTTAAATCCTGATACAGGATTCACATCTGGGTAAGTGCTATTGGGCAAATCCTTAGAAGAAACTTGTGTTGCATTCTAAGAGATTCCAAACTTTGAAATTAATGTATAAGGAAACTGAACACAAATGTAGCCTCTTTTTTATACAAATATCTTTGTCCCAAGTGTCAGGTGATGCTAGTGGTAAAGAACCCACCTGCCAATACAGGAGGCATAAGAGATGAGGGTTCCGTCCCTGGGTTGGGAAGATCCCCTAGGGGGGAAATGGCAACCCATTACAGTATTCTTGCCAGGAGAATCCCATGGACAGAGGAGCATGGCGGGCTACAGTCCATGGGATCACAAGAGTTGTACACGACTGAAGCAACTTAGCACATAAGCACACATGTTCTTAAGAGGCTGATTCTGTATCTTCAAGTCATATCAATACATCCTGTTAGTGGATACTGACTATCAGTAGGTGCCATAAGCATACCTTGCTTGTCTGAAAGGAAAGTTTATTTTTATAGCCAAATGCCATATTTAAAAAATCAGATAATGCAGGCATCCTGTTAGGATTTACTAGATTAGCCTAAAGAACACGAAACATCAGATTGTAATTAGATGACTACAGAGAAAAAAACACAGGATGCATATTTCTACAAAATATCTGGCATCCTTTAGCATATTCAAAGTAAAGATAAGTCATCTGTTTTAGTCTTCCTGTGGTTTGGAAAATGATTCTTTATGCAAAGGACACGCATTGGAATTCATTTTCTTTTCTTAGAATATTACAGCATCTAACTTTGTCTCTAAAATGACCAGCCTCAAACTATGCGACTGAGGACACTTACATTCAGACCAGCAGTTAGAAAGAACACTAAGAAATGAAACATAGACTGATAAGTGGGTGGAAGTCATTCATCTTTTAAAGGCCATTTAAGAAAAAGTGAATTGTAAATTAAAATGTCTACAATAGGTTCAACACCTCTCTCTCAGCCCCTCCCCTCCCTTTGTCATGGAACAGCATTCAAGTGTGGGAATGTTTCTCTTAAACATGTGTAAATCACACATTTAGTCATGCTCCAGGCAGAAGCCCCTACCAAGGGGTCCAGGGGGAGGGAGGCAAAGGATATTAAATACTAGTCCAGCAGTTTGTTAATGAAACATTTACACAAGCATTTTGTGTGTTTGTAATAAAAAAAGGGGGGGCGCCTCTTTTCATCGCACCCTTTCATTACTTAGCACAATCTTTAAGAGGATTAATGTTGGGGGAGGTGCAGGGAAGAATGTGCTTATCAGTTGAGTCTCAGGATCTGTGATGCTGAGTTGTTAATAGATTGCCTCTGGATTTGGGATTACTGCCGTGCAAATTCTTCCAGGCTTTCAATAGAATAGAAAGCAGTTTGTTTTCTCCCTTTCAATGAGAAGAGCTATTGACTTTGTGATGAAATGACCTAGGACTCAGTTTATTCATACTACTCCCTTCTCCTTCTGTCACTTCAAACAAAGAGACTTATTTAATTTATTTATTTAGGCTCCTGGTGGCCAATGCATCAATATATGCATTCAGGCCACTATTTCTTGGATTAAGAAGCAGCTAAGGAAATAAGTTTTATAATGAGCAACTGACTTTTATGACATTCATATCAAGTGTTATATCAAGAAAAAGAAGTTACCAAGAAGACAGCTACATGTGAGAAGCTGTGTCTCTCATTTTCTGAAAGATTCTCAAATAGCTCAGATAAACTACATATTTGGGAGGACACTGAAGCTAGTAAGTGGTTCTCCTATTTTTCGGGGAGTTAGAGGCAGCCTTTGTTGGCAATCTCACGAAAGAGTACAGCACTGACGGGTCATGCTGCCTGATGTCCTGTGGCTTCTCACTATTTTTAGCACAAGGGAGATGTTAGTTGAAACACTGTACAATGGGCTAATCAGCCATAATAGAACTCACACTGTTTTTTTACTTCACATTGCACTTATTATGTGCCTTGAATGTAAACAGCTCTTTACTCTGACAAAGATGGCAGCTTGCCATGGTGGGATTCAGCCTTCTCTAAAGCTCAGCAAACACTGAATAGAAACAAGCCTGAGGACTCTGAAAAAGCAATTGTTTGAATGTATGTCACTTGCAGTCTTAGACAAAATTATTTTTGTTCTTTTCATCCTTTATTCCCCACCTCCCTCCTCAAATTAGCAAGCATTTCACATATGCCAGTTATCTGTATATAAAAAAATTACTTCCATTATTTCTCTACCCACCTACAAAGAACCTCCCCCCAAAAATCACATTTTACATAAAGCCTTGAATGATGACATCCTCTACAGTTTACATTCATTGTGAAATATGTGGAATTTAATGTAATAATGGAGCTTGATCATGTAAGTAGATTGACGTCAC
This sequence comes from Aepyceros melampus, assembly GCA_006408695.1. Taxonomy (NCBI): domain Eukaryota; kingdom Metazoa; phylum Chordata; class Mammalia; order Artiodactyla; family Bovidae; genus Aepyceros; species Aepyceros melampus. Next base: position 86,408 of record SJXQ01011983.1, on the reverse strand, counting down.
TTTAAAGCAAGATAAGAAAGATTCTATTTAAATTTACACCCAACACCAAAAAGAAGGTTATTGTTTTGTGCCATCTGTATCTACCATTAGCAGATTCAATAGTTCGCTCTCAAAACAGATTTGGAGTTATTTACTATAAAGCAAATTGTTGTTGGCTAGCCTACCTACATTGTTATCATCCCATGTTTTTCTAGACATGTTGGCTTATTTAAAGATATTTTGAATTATGATCACAGTAACACATGCCCATGATGAAAACAATCAAATAGTGGAAGAGGGGTTATAAAGACAAGTATCCTTTTCCCATGTAGCCTTTTCCATGCTCAGGCTCATTTCCAGCAAGTGAAATTCTAGGCTTATAATGGTTTATATTTAAAATGCTTGAATGTGAAAACCTTAATAGTAAGTAATACCAGGAAAGGGGAGGAAGTAGGCTGGCAGTGTGGACCTAAATGGAGCCAGTTAGCCCCATGGAGAGCTACGAACCCAAGACTCCCCATGAGTGCAGTCCCAGGCTGGGGGACCAACTTGGCCCTTGAACCAGTTTCTTGCTCCAGATTTGCATAGAGTTGCTCTGAGAACAAGGGCAACCTCGGTTGAAAGCTGAGGAGGATGGTGAAGGAACTGATGGCTGGAGGTTGTCTGCCAGCTGTACCGTTTAACTGGGCAACGAGGGTATTTTTGAAGGATGATGTGAGCTGAGCATCTAGGTCTGTGTCCCAGGCCACCCCTTGCTGCATTTTGATATGGTACTTCAAACAGAAGCGCAGAGCAGCTCCTCAGGGCTCGAATGGGTCTCTCTTCCTGAGGAGAAACTGCCCTCAGGCTCCAGCTCTAAACAAACAAAAAAACCCAGCAGAGGGATCACATCTTGGGCAGAAATGGCCAGGCTTCACTGCTCCCTCACTGGCTGAATATCATCCTGAAGATAGTGCACCCTCAGCTCAAAAGCTGAGGCAAAACCCGAAAGGACGAACCGCTAGAGGTTGGAACACACACCTGGTCACTGGGCAGGCCTTCTCTTTTCTAGAAAAGCAGTCTGAGCTACAGATAATCATAAATGAATACACCAAAACAAGTTTTTTACTTCCCCAAAACAATTCTCAATCTGCAAATATATAAAACATAATAGGAAAAACCCCGAGACATGTTAATATAATTTCATAAAAGGCTAACGCCCTATCAGAACATCAGTCTTCAGTAAAAATCTATACTGTATGTACCATATATGCTATATTTAACACATATATAACACTGTATATGTTATATTTAACAAACATAAATACTCAAGACCTAAGTAAATGCTTAGAACAAAGCTCTCAAAAACAGAAAGAACTAATAGATATGAAAAAATATTTAGCTGATCTAACAAGTATTCAAATGAAAGCATATTAAAGCAACAAAATAAGTTTTGGTAGCCTATCAAATTTCCATTTTTTTAGTATAATGGTTTAGTTTTGGTAATGAGCTTTAAGTTAGACATTTGAACATGCCTGGAGGAGTGTCAATTCATATTTCCATAAATCAATTTGGCATCAGGTTTTAGGAGTTGTAAAAGCAAATCCTTTTACTCAGTAATTACACTTCAAGAGTTTATGGTGCCTCAGAGGTGGTCAGCTGCTTCAAGACAAAGTTAAACATCTCTTTCCCAACCATGGACTGCCAGAAACCTACTGAAGTGGACACTGAAAGCAAATTTTGACCCTTCTATGAGAGGCGTTTTCAAGAAGGAAATGGCAACCCACTCCAGTACTCTTGCCTGGAGAATCCTATGGACAGAGGAGCCTGGTGGGCTACAGTCCATGGGGTTGTAAAGAGTCAGACATGACTGACTACACACACACACACACACACACACACACAAACGAGAAGTGTTTAGCCCCAGAAGCTGCTGTGAATGTTCTGGGTGCAGAAGGGCTACATGGTTGGAATCAGTGATGGGATGAGCAACCAGGTTTGCCACAAAGCACGGTGAACTAGAAGGACTAGAAGTTGCAAACACAAACCTGCTCAGGGGGTGCACTGTGGATGCCAATCTGAGTATTCTCAACAGGGTTGTTGTAAAGAAAAGGAAAATGGGAGAAAGATATTCTTGGATTCACTGATACTACTGTGTTTCATTGACTGGGGCCCAAAAGAGCTAGCTGAATGTGCAAACTTTCCAATCTCTCTAAAAGATGATGTCCACCAGTATGTTGTGGAAAGCCCTTGAAGAGTGAAGGTTAGAAACTTTGGTGCTCAAAACTCCTTGCTACATTACCCCCTGTGTCCTGTAACAGCAGAGCTGGCTTACTTTTCTGAAGAAACAAGGTACTAAGGAAAAATAGGAAAAGACCACCGAATATACTCACCACTGGCCAAAAGGATGAATGATGTCAAAGAAAAACACCAGGAACAGATTGTCAAAACATGAAGACTGTGAAGGACTCTGCAAGTTTCTATTTCTAAGTTTGAGTTTCATAAAAACAAGATTTTCTCAGAGTATGAAATAAATAAGGTCAGACTAAACAAAAAAAAAAGTTTATCTTAAGGAAATAATCAGAAATGTGGACAAAGATTTATACATAAAGATATTCATCTTAGTACTATTTATTATATCAAAAGTCAGAAGCAATCCAAGGGTACAAATTTAGGAAATGTGTTATTTAAACTACATTGTATCTATAGGATAGTGCAGCCATTAAAATGAAAATGTGTGATGAGGCTTTAATATCAAAAGGTAATGCTTATGACTGACATGTTAAAGGAAAATAAAAACAATTGCACATCTCGCATTATCTCAAGTATACAAAAATCCAAAAAGAGACGTGTTAGAAGAAAATATGCCAAAAATATAGACATTGATTTGATTAATTTCAGTTGGGTGATTTTATTTTCTTCCTTTACTGTCAGCTTTTTTTTTTTTTAAACTAAAGAAACATTCCTAGAGCTATCTCAAGAGACAATTGCTAAATCAATACACAGAAATCACTTGCATTCCTATATACTAACAATGAAAAATCAGAAAGAGAAATTAAGGAATCAATCCCATTTACCATTTCAACAAAAAGAATTAAATAGGAATAAACCTATCTAAGGGACAAAAGGACTGTACACAAAAAATTATTATCACTGATGAAAGAAATCAAAGATGACATAAACAGATGCAGAGATATTCCATGTTCCTGGTTTGGAAGAATAAATATTATGAAAATGACTATACTATCAAATGCAGTCTACAGATTGAGTGCAATCCCTATGAAATTACCAATGGCATTCTTCACAGAACTAGAGCAAAAAAATTTCATAATTCATATGGAAACACAAAAGACCCTGAATAGCCAAAGCAGTCTTGAGAAAGAAGAATGCAGCTGGAGGAATTAACCTTCCTGACTTTAGATTATACTACAAAGCTACAGTCATCAAGACAGTATGGAACTGGCACAAAAACAGAAATATAGACCAATGGAATATGATAGAGAGCCCAGAAATAAACCCACACACTATGGATACCTTATTTTTGACAAAGGATGCAAAATTATACAATGGGGCAAAGATGGCCTTTTCAATAAGTGGTGCTGGGAAAACTGGACAGCTATATATAAAAGAATGAAATTAGAACACTTCCTAACACCATACACAAAGATAAACTAAAAAACGGATTAAAGATCTAAATTTAAGACCAGAAACAATAAAACTCTTAAGAGGAAAACATAGGTAGAACACTGGATGACATAGATCAAAGCAAGATCCTCTATGACCCACCTCCTAGAGTAATGGAGAAATAAAAGCAAAAATAAACACGTGGGGCCTAATTAAACTTAAAAGCTTTTGCACAGCAAAGGAAACTATAAACAAGATGAAAAGACAACCCTCAGAATGGGAGAAAATAACAGCAAATCAAACAACTGACAAAGGATTAATTTCCAAAATATATAAGCAGCTCATACAAGTCAGTACTAGAAAAGCAAACAATCCAATAAAAAAGTGGGAAAAAACCCTAAACAGACATTTCTCCAAAGAAGACATACAGATGGCTAACTGCTGCTGCTGCTAAGTCACTTCAGTCGTGTCTGACTCTGTGTGACCCCATAGACGGCAGCCCACCAGGCTACCCCATCCCTGGGATTCTCCAGGCAAGAACACTGGAGTGGGTTGCCATTTCCTTCTCCAATGCATCAAAGTGAAAAGTGAAAATGAAGTCACTCAGTCGTGTCCGACCCCCAGTGACCCCAAGGACTACAGCCTTCCAGGCTCCTCCGTCCATGGAATTTTCCAAGCAAGAGTGCTGGAGTGGGGTGCCATTGCCTTCTCCGACAGATGGCTAACAAACACATGAAAAGATGCTCAACATCGCTCATTATTTGAGAAATGCAAATAAAAACTACAGCGTAATATCACCTCACACATGTCAGAATGGCCATTATCAAAAAGTCTACAAACAATAAATGCTGGAGAGGTGTGGAGGAAAGGGAACCCTCTTGCACTGTTGGTGGGAATGTAAATTGATATAGCCACTACAGAAGTGATATGGAGATTCCTTAAAAAACTAGTAATAAAACCACCATGTGACCCAGCAATCCCATTCCTAGGCATGCATACCCTGAGGAAACCAAAACTGAAAAAGACACATGTACCTCAATGTTCATTGCAGCACTATTTACAATAGCTAGGACATGGAAGCAACGTAGATGTCCATAGGCAGATGAATGGATAAAGAAGCTGTAGTACATATATACAATGGAATATTATTCAGCCATAAAAAGGAACACATTTGAGTCAGTTATAATGAGGTGGATGAACCTAGAGCCTATTATACAGAGTGAAGTAAGTCAGAAAGAGAAATATAAATGTCATATACTAACATATATATGGAATCTAGAAAGACAGTACCGATGAATTTATTTGCAGGGCAGCAGTGGAAAAACAGACATAGAGAACAGACTTATGGACATGTAGGGGGCAGGAGAGGGTGAGATGTATGGAAAGAGTAACATGGAAACTTACATTACCATGTGTAAAATAGATAGCCAAGGGGAATTTGCTGTATGACTCAGGGAACTCAAATAGGGGCTCTGTATCAACCTAGAGGAGAGGAATAGAGAGGAAGATGGGAGGGAGGTTCAAGAGGTGGGGACATATGTATACTTAGCTGATTCATGTTGATGTTTGACAGAAAATAACAAAATTCTCTAAAGCAATTATCCTTCAATTAAAAAAAGAGAGAGAGAGAGACAATTGCTAGAAGCTTTCCTTATCCTTGGAGCAAGGGCTGGGTCCTGTGCTGCTTCTGGTGTGCCCCTGTCCTTCTCAGTATACACCCCTCTCTTAGCATTTTCTTACAGTGTTCAAGTTTTCTGTGTGTGTATTTGCCATGTAGTTCTGACACTATGTGGAGCTGTGTCAGCTTCCACAGGTTGAGGGCGCAGTGCTCTGCAAACTCTCCTCACTTCAGCCATTAGCGGCAAGCTCTGGAGTTCTCAGCCCACTTGTACTTCTTCCCTATTGGCTACAAATCTGAGGCTTCCTACTACCTCCCCAAGTTCTAAATTTGCTAGAATGACTCAGGGACTTCAAGAAAGCATTATACCTAAAATTATAATTTTATCATAAAACATACAAATTGCAACCAGCCAAATGAAGAGACACATAGGATGAGGTCTGAGAGGATCCCAAGTAAAAATGTTCCCTGTCCTCAGAATGCATGATCCTTCTGGCACATTGATAAGTATCACTAACTTGGAAGCTCACCAGAGCTTCAGATATCCAGTTTTTATTGGGGTTTGTGACATAAGTTTGATTGACTGAATCATTGGCCATGTGATTACACTCAATTTTGAGTTCCTCTGTCCCTTCTCAGAAATGGCAACCCACCCCAGTGTTCTTGCCTGGAGAATCCCAGGGATGGCAGAGCCTGGTGGGCTGCCATCTATGGGGTCACACAGAGTCGGACACGACTGAAGCGACTTAGCAGCAGCAGAAGCAGGCGCTTCTCAGAAGTTGATCTTATAAACGTGTGACTCATAGCCTTAACTCTCTGATCACACAGTTGGTCCCTCTAGCATTGTGGCCCCCATTCTGAAACTATCTGGAGACTCACCAGGAGTCACATCGATGGCATATATTTCAGTGTGGTCTGAGGGACTCACCATGAATAACAGACACTTTTTTCAATTTGGAAATACCAAAGATTTAGAGGCTCCCTCCTAGAAAGTAGGGACAAAGATCAGTCAAATTTCTTCTTATGCAACAATATCTGTCTCAATTATTAGCTGTGGCCTCCATTATGGAGGGACTATGTCTGGCATGCCTATGCATGAGACCGGCTCCCAGCAGACATTTTTTTTTTAAGTAAACCTGGCAACTTAGTCCCATTAGAAAATTAGAGAAGCGCCTTTCTATTTGTGGGTCTCAACCTGACACTTTGTTACTTTCCACAGTAACCTCAGAAATTCATTTTTTTTCAGGAATTAGTAATGCACTGATATTTTGGTCCTTTGATAATTTAATCCATCACTGAGAATAGTAATACAGAACAGCAACCATAGAAAAAAATTTTTAAGCATATTTTTCTCCCTCCTGAGTGACATTTATAGGCATGCATTAGCTAGTCTTGAATTAACTAGGAAATTAATAGAGATTGTATTAGCTTTGTACAAGGAGAGACAACAAAGAAAGATGCAGGATTTGGAAAATTCATGGCTGTGTTTACGAGTGTCTAAGACCATCAATATTAAGTAATTTATAAAATTGAGTGCTCATATTTTCATTTTTGTTCTTAATCTAAAGATGGCCTGGGGACTGGCTTTTAGAATATGTATATGGTATTTGGTGAATTTAACAACTTAGTTGATTGTATTTATATTTGCTCTTTTGTTCCAAAAGCTATTTGCTTCTGGTAGGTAATATAATCAATGCTGAGCATTGAATATTTAACTTAGTTCTCCAAGTCTTTGATAATTTCAGTTTGCTAGGTTAAAGCTAGGACTATTGCCTAAAGGTTTTTTGTTTTAGTTCATAAGACTATTTAAAAATAAGTCATTTAAAAGTAAGTCAACTTTTTATTGAGATAAAATACTACATGTTCTAATTTTAAATATGTTATATAAGTTCGGTTTAGTACAGTCTCTCAGTCATGTCTGACTCTTTTGACCCCATGAACTGTAGCATGCCAGGCCTCTCTGTCCATCACCAACTCCCAGAGCTTACCCAAACTCATGTCCATTGCGTGGGTGATGCCATCCAACCATCTCAGCCTCTGTCGTCCCCTTTTCCTCCTGCCTTCAATCTTTCCCAGCATCAGGGTCTTTTCAAATGAGTCAGCTCTTCTCATCAGGTGGCCAAAGTATTGGAGTTTCATCTTCAACATCAGTCCTTCCAATGAACACTCATTACTGATCTCCTTTAGGATGGATTGATTGGATCTCACTGCAGTCCAAGGGACTCTCAAGAGTCTTCGCTGACACCACAGTTCAAATGCATCAATTCTTTGGCCCTCAGCTTTGTTTACAGTCCAATTCTCACATCCATACATGACTACTGGAAAAATCATAGCCTTGACTAGATGGACCTTTGTTGACAAAGTAATGTCTCTGCTTTTGAATATGCTGTCTAGGTTGGTCATAACTTTCCTTCCAACGAGTAAGCGTCTTTTAATTTCATGGCTACAGTCACCATCTGCAGTGATTTTGGAGCCCCAAAAAATAAAGTCTGACACTGTGTCCACTATTTCCCCATCTATTTCCCATGAAGTGATGGGACCAGATGCCATGATCTTCGTTTTCTGAATGTTGAGCTTTAAGCCAACTTTTTCACTCTCCTCTTTCACTTTCATCAAGAGGCTCTTTAGTTCTTTACTTTCTGCCATAAGGGTAGGGTCATCTGCACATCTGAGGTTATTGATATTTTTCCCGGCAATCTTGATTCCAGCTTGCGTTTCTCCAGCCCAGCGTTTCTCATGATGTATTCTGCATAGAAGTTAAATAAATAGGGTGACAATATACAGCCTTGACGTACTCCTTTTCCTATTTGGAACCAGTCTGTTCCATGTCCAGTTCTAACTGTTGCTTCCTGACCTGCATACAGGTTTCTCAAGAGGCAGGTTAGGTGATCTGGTATTCCCATCTCTTTCAGAATTTTCCACAGTTTATTGTGATCCATACAGTCAAAGGCTTTGGCATAGTCAATAAAGCAGAAATAGATGTTTTTCTGGAACTCTCTTGCTTTTTCCATGATCCAGTGGATGTTGGCAATTTGATCTCTGGTTCCTCTACCTTTTCTAAAACCAGGTTGAACATCTAGAAGTTCATGGTTCATGTATTGCTGAAGCCTGGCTTCACGAATTTTGAGCATTACTTTACTGGCACGTGAAATGAGTGCAATAGTGCAGTAGTTTGAGCATTCTTTGGCATTGCCTTTCTTTGGGATTGGAATGAAAACTGACCATTTCTATTCTTGTGGCCACTGCTGAGTTTTCCAATTTTGCTGGCATATTGAATGCAGCACTTTCACAGCATCATCTTTTAGGATTTGAAATAGCTTAATTGGAATTCCATCACCTTCACTAGCTTTGTTTGTAGTGATGCTTCTCAAGGCCCACTTGACTTCACATTCCAGGATGTCTGGCTCTAGGTTAGTGATCACACCATTGTGATTAACTGGGTGATGAAGATCTTTTTTGTACAGTTCTTCTGTGTAATACTGCCACCTCTTCTTAATATATTCTGCTTCTTTTAGGACCACACCATTTCTGTCCTTTATTAAGACCATCTTTGCATGAAATGTTCCCTTGGTATCTCTAATTTTCTTGAAGAGATCTCTAGTCTTTCCCATTCTATTGTTTTCCTCTATTTCTTTGGACCCCAATCGCCGAGAAAGGCTTTCTTATCTCTCCTTGCTGTTCTTTGGAACTCTGCATTCAGATGGGTATATCCTTCCTTTTCTCCTTTGCTTTTCATTTCTCTTCTGTTCACAGCTATTTGTAAGGCCTCCTCAGACAGCCATTTTGCTTTTTTGCACTTCTTTTCCATGGGTATGGTCTTGATCCTTGTCTTCTATACAATGTTACAAACCTCTGTCCATAGTACATCAGGCAGTCTGTCTATCAGATCTAGTCCCTTAAATCTATTTCTCACTTCCACTGTATAATCATAAGGGATTTGACTTAGGTCATACCTGAACGGTTTAGTGGTTTCCCCCATTTTCTTCAATTTATGTCTGAATTTGGCAATAAAGAGTTCATGATCTGAGCCACAATCTGCTCCCAGTCTTGTTTTTGCTGTCTGTATAGAGCTTCTCCATCTTTGGCTGCAAAGAATATGATCAGTCTGATTTTGGTGTTGGCCATCTGGTGAGGTCCACGTGCAGAGTCTCCTCTTGTGTGTCAGGAGAGGGTGTTTGCTATGACCAGTGTGTTCTCTTGGCAGAACACTATTAGCTTTTGCTCTGCTTCATTCTGTACTCCAAGGTCAAATTTACCTGTTACTTCAGGTGTTTCTTGACTTCCTACTTTGGCATTCCAATCCCCTATAATGAAAAGGACATCTTTTGGGGGGTTAGTTCTGAAAGGTCTTGTAGGTCATCATAGAACCGTTCAACTTCAGCTTCTTCAGTGTTACTGGTTGGGGCATAGACTTGGATTACCATGATATTGAATGGTTTGCCTTGGAAACAAATAGAGATCATTCTGTTGTTTTTGAGATTGCGTCCAAGTACTGCATTTTGGACTCTTTTGTTGACCATGATGGCTACTCCGTTTCTTCTAAGGTATTCCTGCCCACAGTAGTCGATATAATGATCATCTGAGTTAAATTCACCCATCCAGTCCATTTTAGTTTGCTGATTCCTAGAATGTTGACATTTACTCTTGCCACCTCCTGTTTGACCCCTTCCAGTTTTCCTTGATACAAAGACAATGGCAAAATTCCTCGGCATCACAATTCACTGCTTTTCCTCTAAGCACTTGGAGATGCCTTGCTAGAAATCCTAGGGCAGTCTTCCTGGGTGTTGCTTCACTTTCTCCAGGCCCATAACTGGTTTGAACCCTTTGTTTTTCTCTTTCTTTTTAAGCAGACTTGATTTCAGGTTTGTGGGAGGAGACAGGACTTTTTGTAAATTAGGATCATCAAAAAGGTTCTGTTTTTATTGGCTTTTTAAAAATAGTCTCCTATTCCTGTGTGAGGGTGGGGGTCTCCTGTGACTATATTCACAATAATTCTTAGGTATCACCTGATACCTGGTCCAGGTATCAGGACCAGGTATTTAAAAATTTTAATTATTTAAATTTTCCTATTGAAATCAAGGGTTGGTTTTACTTTATTTAAAACCAGGGAGAATAACAGCATATTTGTATGTAACAAGATGATACAGGTGAGAAGGGAAAACTGATGATGCAGGATTGAGTGAAACCTTGATGCCCTTGTTCAGGGCACTACACAACCATGATTAGTTCCAAGGGAGACTGTCATGTGGCCTTCTCTGTGCATGGTGTCCTGGGAGGGTGCATCAAGAGGGCCTGTATGTACAGGCTACAGAGGATGGAACTGAAGGAATTAACAGTCCACCAAAGTGGTCTGAAGATTATTTTAAATGGAAAACATCTGAACAGCAGCCACAGAAAGACATTATCTCAACAAGCCTCCTGAAAATACAGCCATCACTGACAGCCCCTCTCAACCCCCTCTCCCCCCAGCCCTCACCAGAAGAGTTTCTAGACAGGAAGGAGTCTGTCCATTTTCATTAGCCAAACAGAAGCTTCCATACAATCCCACTGAAACCCTGAACCTTGCTTTTTGTTAAGGTGGTATAGAAATCTTTGTGTGTGTGCCCATGTGAGCAGTCACTCACTCTTTGCGACTCCAAGGACTGTAGCCTATCAGGCTCCTCTCTCCATGGAATTTTCAGGCAAGAATACTGGAGTGGGCTGTTATTGCCTCCTCCAGGGGATCTTTCTGACCCAGGGATCAAATCCGTGTCTTTTGCATCTCCTGCATTGTCAGATTGATTCTTTACCACTGTGCCACCTTAGAAGCCCATAAATCTCTATTCCCAGAGTTACTCATCAATGAGCAACTCCTGTTTACTCCCGTTTAAAAAATCTTTTCTCCAGTTAATCTATTTTCAGTTAATTTTCAGATCTCTTTTTGGACCTAAGTTGGTAGAGAAAAATCTTTTCCTCCCCATATGATTATAGGTACATGTGGAGAGTTGGCCTTAGTTAAGAGCATGGACCCTTAGTTAATCTACAGAAACAGGAGAGAAGGCAGATATAATTCTCAAACCTGCTGGAAGTGTCATTTCTTCTCCCTGATTCCTGTCCTAACTTCCCATTCACTACTCTACCTCATCCCAATAAAACTGCTAGGCTTAATATATATTCATTTAATTATTCATCACCGACTTGATGGACATGAGTTTGAGCAAGTTCAGGAGTTGGTGATGGACAGGGAAGACTGGCACGCTGCAGTCCATGGGGTTGTAAAGAGTTGGATATGACTGAGCGACTGAACTAAAGTGAATTATTCATACATCAAATGTTTCTTTAATCCTACTAGATAGTCTAGACCCTGAACATACAGCTTGAACAAAATCCAGAATTCCTGCTTCCATGAAGCTAGCTCTCTGGTGGGGGAAAACAAATATGAAACAAACTACATAGTACTTTCAGTGGTAATAAGAGTGATGGATAAAAATAAACACACACACATAAACAAAAGACAGGAAAGGGAAGAAGGGAGTGTTGACTGCCTCAGTTCAGTTCAGTCACTCAGTCATATGTGACTCTTTGCGATCCCATTGACTGCAGCACGCCAGGCTTCCCTGTCCACCACCAACTCCTAGAGCTTACTAAAACTCATGTCCATCGAGTCAGTGATGCCATCTAACCATCTCATCCTCTGTCATCCCCTTCTCCTCCCACCTTCAATCTTTCCCAGCATCAAGGTCTTTTCCAGTGAGTCAATAAAGCAGAAGTAGATGTTTTTCTGGAACTGTCTTGCATTTTGGATGATCCAACGAATGCTGGCAATTTGATCTCTGGTTCCTCTGCCTTTTCTAAATCAAGCTTGAACATGTGGAAGTTTGTCGCTCATGTACTGTTGAAGCTTGGCTTGGAGAATTCTGAGCATTACTGTGCTAGCACGTGAGATGAGTGCAATTGTGCAGTAGTTTGAGCATTCTTTGGCATTGCCTTTCTTTGGGATTAGGATGAAAATACCTTTTCCAGTCCTGTGGCCACTGGTGAGTTTTCCAAATTTGCTGGCATATTGAGTGCAGCACTTTCACGGCATCATCTTTTAGGATTTGAAATAGCTCCACTGGAATTCCATCACCTCTACTAGCTTTGTTGGTAGTGATGCTTCCCAAGGCCCACTTGACTTCACATTCCAGGATGGCTCTATGTGAGTGATCACACCATTGTGGTTATCTGGGTTATTAAGATCTTTTTTGTATAGTTCTGTGTATTCTTGCCACTTCTTCTTAATATCTTCTGTTTCTGTTAGGCCCATACCATTTTTGTCCTTTATTGAGCCCATCTTTGCATGAAATGTTCCCTTGGTATCTCTAATTTTCTTGAAGAGATCTCTAGTGTTTCCCATCCTATTGTTTTCCTCTATTTCTTTGCATTGATCACTGAGGAAGGCTTTCTTATATCTCCTTGCTATTTTTTGGAACTCTGCATTTAAATGGGTATATCTTTCCTTTTCTTCTTTGCCTTTTGCTTTCTTTTCTCACCAATTTGTAAGTCCTCCTCAAACAACCATTTTGACTTTTTGCATTTCTTTTTCTTGGGGATGGTCTTGATCACTTCCTTCTGTACAATGTTATGAACCTCTGTCCATAGTTCTTCTGGCACTCTGTCTATTAGATCTAATCTCTTGAATCTATTTGTCACTTTCACTGTATAAACATATAATTATATGATTTAGGTCATACCTGAATGGTCTAGTAGTTTTCCCTACTTTCTTCAATTTAAGTCTGAATTTGGCAATATGGAGTTCATGATCTGAGCCACAGTCAGCTCCCAGTCTTGTTTTTGCTGACTCTATAGAGCAAGGCAATGGCACCCCACTCCAGTACTCTTGCCTGGAAAATCCCATGGATGAGGGAGCCTGGTGGGGCTGCTGTCTATGGGGTCGCACAGAGTTGGACATGACTGAGTGCTTTCACTTTCATTTTTCACTTTCATGCATTGGAGAAGGAAATGGCAACCCACTCCAGTATTCTTGCCTGGAGAGTCCCAGCGGTGGGGGAGCCTGGTAGGCTACCATCTATGGGGTCGCACAGAGTTGGACCTGACTGAGGCGACTTAGCAGCAGCAGCAGCAGCAGCAGAGCTTCTCCATCTTTGGCTGCAAAGAATATAATCGATCTAATTTTGGTATTGGCCATCTGGTGAGGTCCATGTGTAGAGTCTTCTCTTGTGTTGGATGAGGGTGTTTACTATGACCAGTGAGTTCTCTTGGCAAAACCTGTTAGCCTTTGATCTGCTTTATTTTGTACTCCAAGGCCAAATTTGCCTGTTACTCCAGGTATCTCTTGACTTCCTACTTTTTGCGTTCCAGTTCCCTGTAATGAAAGGACATCATTTTTGGGTGTTAGTTCTAGAGTGTTTCATAGGTCTTCATAGAACCATTTAACTTCAGCTTCTTCAGCATTAGTGGTTGGGGCATCGACTTGGATTACTGTGATACTGAATGGTTTGCCTTGGAAATGAACAGAGATTATTCTGTTGTTTTTGAGATTGCATCCAAGTGCTGCATTTTGGACCCTTTTGTTTACTATAATGGCTACTGCATTTCTTCTCAGGGATTCTTGCCTACAGTAGTAAATACAATGGTCATCTGAGTTAAATTCACCCATTCCAGTCCATTTTAGTTCACTGAGTCCTAAAATGTTGATGGTCACTCTTGCCATCTCCTGTTTGACCACTTCCAACTTGCCTTGATTCATGGACCTAACATTCCAGGTTTCTATGCAATATTGCTCTTTACAGCATTGGACCTTGCTTCCATCACCTGTCACAGCCACAACTGGGTGTTGTTTTTGCGTTGGCTCTGTCTCTTCATTCTTTATGGAGTTGTTTCTCCACTGATGTCCTATAGCATACTGGGCACCTACCAACCTGGGGAGTTTGCCTTTCAGTGTTCTATCTTTTTACCTTTTCATGTAGTTCATGGGGTTCTCAAGATAAGAATACTAAAGTGCTTTGTTATTCCTTCTCCAATGGACCACATTTTGTCAGAACTCTCCACCATGACCCATCCCTCTTGGGTGGCCCTACATGGCATGGCTCATAGTTTCATCAAGTTAGACAAGGCTGTGGTCCATGTGATCAGTTTGATTAGTTTTCTGTGATTGTGGTTTTCATTCTGTCTGACCTCTGATGGAGAAGGATAAGAGGCTTATGGAAGCTTCCTGATGGCAGAGACTGACAGAGGGGGAAGCTCGGTCTTGTTCTGATCGGCAGAGCCACGCTCAGTAAATTTTTAATCCAATTTTCTGTTGATGGGCGGGGTTGTGTTCCCTCCCTGTTGTTTGACCTGAGGCCAAACTATGGTGGAGGTAATGAAGATAACGGCAACCTCCTTCAAAAGGTCCCATGTATGCACTGCTCCACTCAGTGCCCCCGACCCTGCCACAGGCCACCGTTGACCCACCCCTCCCCCGGAGACACTTGGATACCCAAGGGCAGGTCTGGTCAGTCTCTTGTAGGGTTGCTGCTCCTTTCTCCTGGGTCCTGGTGCACACAGGGTTCTGTTTGTACCCTCCAAGAGTCTGTTTCCCCAGTCTCATGTAAATTTTGGTGGCTCTATGGTGGGGTTAATGGTGACCTCCTCCAAGAGGGCTTGTGCCATGCCCAGGTCTGCTGCACCCAGAGCCCCTGTCCCTGTGACAGGGCACTGCACACCCGTACCTTTGCAGGAGACACTCAAACACAGGTCATGCTCTTTGTGAGGTCTCTGGGTCTTGGTGCACACAAGGTTTGTTTGAGTCTTCTGAACATCTCTGGTGGGTAAGAGGTTTGATTTTAAGCATGATTTCACCCCTCCTACAATCTTGCTGTGGTTTTTCCTTTACCCTTGGATGTGCAGTATCGTTTTTTGGTGGGCTCCAAAATCACTGCAGATGCTGACTACAGCCATGAAATTAAAAGACGCTTACTCCTTGGAAGAAAAGTTATGACCAACCTAGGTAGCATATTCAAAAGCAGAGACATTACTCTGCCAACAAAGGTCCGTCTAGTCAAGGCTATGGTTTTTCCATTGGTCATGGATGGATGTGAGAGTTGGACTGTGAAGAAGGCTGAGCACCGAAGAATTGATGCTTTTGAACTGTGATGTTGGAGAAGATTCTTAAGAGTCCCTTGGACTGCAAGGAGATCCAACCAGTCCATTCTGAAGGAGATCAGCCCTGGGATTTCTTTGGAAGGAATGATGCTGAAGCTGAAACTCCAGTACTTTGGCCACCTCATGCGGAGAGTTGACTCATTGGAAAAGACTCTGATGCTGGGAGGATTAGGGGCAGGAGGAGAAGGGGACAACAGAGGATGAGATGACTGGATGGCATCACCGACTCGATGGACGTGAGTCTGAGTGAACTCCGGGAGTTGGTGATGGATAGGGAGGCCTGGTGTGCTGCAATTCATGAGGTCGCAAAGAGTCGGACATGACTGAGCGACTGAACTGAACTGAATTGAACATCTCCAGCTGATGGTTGTTCAGCAGCAAGTTGTAGTTTTGGAGTTCCTGCAGGAGAAGATGAGCGTGTGTCCTTCTACTCCACCATCTTATGCCACAAAAAAAGGTTGACTGCCTCACCAAGAAGGAAACATTTGAATAAATACATGAGGAAGTAAAGAGCAAGTGCTGTGGATATAGTGGGATGCTTTTTCCAGGAGGAGGGAACAGACAAGCAGTGAGAGTATATCTGGTATAGACAAGGAAGAGGAAAGAGATCAGTAGGGAATAAGGAAAGGGAAGAGACACAGCACAAGATAAAACCAGTGAGGTCATATGGGGCCAGACCTGCCAGAGCTTGTAATCATTGCAAATGCTTCAGTTTTACTCTGACTGAACTGAGGACCCAATGGAGGGATGTGAGCAACAAAAATGGACTGTGGGGAGTAATGACTGAAGCAAGGACAGTAGTAACAATGCTGATGCAATAATTCTAACAAGAGATAATGGCTACTGCTTTGGAAAAAACATCTGGCAATTCCTTAAAAGGTTAAACAAAGTTACTCTACTTAATCTCATGACCCAGTAGTTGCACTCTTAGGTACACCCCCAAGAGAAAGGGAAACAAATGTTTGCACAAAACATAAATATTTATAGCATCATTATTCCTAAGAGCCAAAAGGTAGAAATAACTGAAATATCCATCAACTGAGGAAATATTAAACAAAGTGTGCTATACCCATACAATAATAGTGAAATATTATTCAGTTATGAAAAAGAATAAAGTATTGATACAACCTACAACATGATAAACCTTGAAAGGATCATATTATGTGAAAGGAGCTGGTCAGAAAAGACACATCAAGTACAATACCATTTATGAGAAGTCCAGACAGATAATTCCATACACATGCAAAGTAGATTAGTGATTGCTAGGGACCAGGGGAAAGAGGGAATGGAAAGTGACTGTTAATTTTTTTTTTTTTTTTTTTTGTGGGAGGGTGACTAAATGTTCCAAAATTAACTGTGGTGATAGATGTACAACTATTCAAATAGAATAAAAACCATTGAGCTGTAGACTTTAAATGGATAAACTGCATGGTACAAGAATTATATTTCAATACAGCTGTTAATAAACACAATAAATGATGGAGTTTGGCATAGCAGGATGGTGACATGTGCTTAGAAGGTAGAGCTAGTAGAATTTGGTGAAGACTGGATGAGTTATAGGAAAGTACATTGAGTCAAGGACACGCGACTGACACTAAATGGGGATGAGGGAGAATGCAGGATAAATTTAGGGAAGAAAATCAGGAACTTTCTTTTGAATGTGTTAAGTTTGTGATGCCAAGGAGACATTCAGTATGCAATTGGAGATATGAGTCTGGGGTTCAGGAAAGAGCTGGGCTGGAATTTTACTTTTGGGAGTTAATATGAATGGTGGTTAATTAGAGTCATCAGTTACCTCCAGGTAGCCAGTCTTCACCTTCTCCATAGCACTGGGCAGTATTGACCACTGTCTTCATCTATAATTGTTTCTTCTGTAACTTTCAGTAGAGAAAATTTGTCCTTCCTTCCTGTCTCTCTCAATCAGTTTAATTTGCTCATTGCCTTCCACCTAATCTTCAATTCAGAGTTGTTCAAATTTTTCTCTTGTGTTGTTTCCTTCATGATGTTGTATATTCACTAAGAGAGTGCATCCACATCCTAATTTCAGTTATCTCTAATACATAAACTCACAAGTGAGCTTCAGATTCTTTACATAATGAAGGGATATTGAAAGAGAACTGGTTTTGGATTGGAGTGGAGGTAGAGAGGATGAGTTCAATATTGCACAGGTTGAATTTGAGTTGCTTTTTATACATATTCCATTGCCTTCTCCGAAATATGTATAAAAAGCAACTCAAATTCAACCTGTGCAATATTGAACTCATCCTCTCTACCTCCACTCCCAATCCAAAACCAGTTCTCTTTCAATACCCCTTATTTCAATGAATGAGTTATGTATTTGTGTAAACCACATACTATCCTTGGTATCTCTTACCCCAAAAGAGAGAGATTTGGAAATCAACTCACAGAGACAATACCATGTGACAACAGAGGCAGAGAAGAGAAGAGAAGGATGCAACTCTAGGCCAAGAAGTGCCAAAGAATGGTGGCTTCCTCTAGTAGCTAGGAGGAGGCAAGCTAGTACTCTCCCCAACGAGTCACAGAGGGAGCATGGCTTTCTGACATCTTAATTTTAGACTTCTATCTTCCAGAACTATGAGAAAATAAACTTGATATTTCAAGCCACCCAGTTGTGATATTTTGTAATGGTAGTCCTAGGAAACTAATACATCCTCTTACATTGAAAAATTCATCTTTCCCTTGAATCTGCATTCTGTGTGTGTGTGTGCTTTTAAATCAGGTGTAATTCATGCACTATAACATTTACCCTTTTAAGAATATAACTTAATGGTTTTAAAAACTATTTTCACAAGGTTGTACAACACCACCACTATCCAATTTTAGGACATTTTCTTCAGCTGTAAAATAAATCACATCCTGTTAGAAACACTGTTCCCTGATCCCCCTCTCAGCCCTTTCAACTACACCTCTTTCTCTATGAAACTGCCTCTTCTAGACTGCACTAATTTTATTTGTTCCATGTCTTTCTTTCATATATTCTCCCTGCTACCCCTATTTGTGCATTGTAGCTATTGTCATTCACCTAGCTAATAAATTGGTTCCCTGTGTATCCCTGTTTCCAGTACATGTTAAGCATTTATAACATGCTTTTTGAGTGAAAACATGAATCAATAAATGGCCATTTCAATGACCATCCTCTTTCTATCATCTGTCTTTTCTCATTTTGTTCAAATCTATGTTTCTAATGCACTTGATTCTCCTTAGAATCAGATTGGTTTTGATGTATGAATTTTAAACACACAATAACGTGTGCTACAATATTCAGAGGACAAATTTATTGAAGAAACTACTCTGCAAATAGCACTGAACAAGACCCTTTCCTGGGGAAAATAATTACGGTAATGAAACAGACATAAGTGAATGGTAGAGTTTCTTGTTTTTTAAGGCCATCTGCACCCTTTACTTTAAAGACATTATAGTCTGAATGGGGGTGTCCAAGACTAGAAATGATGTGAAATACAAGAGATCAGTACATGGACTCAGTTCAGGTGTGAACTGCTGATAGAAGACAATGATGCTGCTTGATATTGTGACTTGAAAAGAAGTAAACCGTGAATCATCCCCATATATAACGTCGTATCAGAACAGTGGAACTGGTACCTGAATAGTTGTCATTTACTATGTTGTTTGCAAAACAAGTAGTTGTTGGCAAGTAGCTTAAATGTTGCAATATGAATACAATTCATATTATTTGGAACAGCAGACATTCCTGTTTCCAATTAATTTTTTTTTAACCATATGTTTAGAAAATAAAAGTGATATCCTAAATCAGCTAAAGCTAGGACAGCACATTGGGCTTATCTGTTGAAAGACATCATATTAATAGAGATAAGACTAAATATGTATAGTACTACATAGCAATATAATTTTTATATTAAAAAATTAAAACACTCATGACTTAAGCATTATTATTGTCCCACATTGACAAATGAGGAAATGTTCTTGGTAACATGAGCTGATTGGCTTATAAATCTATCAAGGTAGTACATGATAGGGAGGCAGGATACGAACCCACACCACTTTTTAAACTTTTAACTCACTATGTCCAGAATCCAAATGCTGAACACATACAAATAGGCAACGTTGCTCTGATGATGCTGATGTAATGAAAAATAATGGCGACAGTAAATCTATTGATTTATTTGTCTCTATTAAAAAAGCACTGTGAGGAGAGAGATTTAGTCTTCTTCAGAGCTGCATCCTAGCGCCTAGAACAGTCCCTGGCACACAAAACATCAATTACAATGTCTTTATAAATCAAAAAATAATACATCACATTTTCCAAAGACATTTCACCAATATTATTTCATTGTTGTCATAACAATTTATAAGATTTCTAATTCTGCTCCAATATTCCTATTACTCCCTATTGTATAGAAGATAACTTAAAATATCAGTGCTGAGATATTACGAATAGGGGATATTAATCATCAAGACCAGTCCCATAATAAGTTCCCAGCCAATCTCACCTCAAGGGTGACAAGCACTGACTTGAATACGTTGCTTCTCTATGAACGGAAGATGTTGAAGGCATGTGAAGAAAGTCACTGCTGAGGAGCACACACATCTGTCAACATTAAAAAACAAAAAATTACATTAAAATTCTGAAATATGGGAGAAGGTTGGCTTCCCTTCATAAGGAAGGCAGTGTTGAAGGGTGTTGCCTGTTACAGCTACTACAGTAAAATGCCTTCCTATCCTGGTTTTTCACATTTATTATGGAGAATCAAAAAGTGAGTAACTGAGTTAAAAAAGTGAGTATCTTAGTTTGAGATAGAAAGGTAACGAGGTCCTGGGCTCTGAGGAGTCTCCTCTCAAGCAGCTCAGTGGTTTTGAAGGGAGGAGATATGAGTAAACAGATGTAGCTCTGCTCCCTTTCACACAGGAAGTAGGGAAAGGGATTCTGCTGTCAAAACAATTTGAAAACCTCTTTTATTTATAGTATAATGCCATCTATATCCAGAAAAGATGAAGACTCTAATCAGGAGATACTTGTACCCCAGTGTTCATTGCAGCACTATTTACAATAGCCAAGACCTGGAAGCAACCTAAATGTCCATCGACAGAGGACTGGATAAAGAGGGTGTGGTCCATAAACACAATGAAGTATTAATCATAAAGAGGAATGAAATAATGCGATTTTCAGCAACATAGATGGACCTAGACATTGTCATACTAAGTGAAGTAAGTCAGATAAAGACAAATATCACATGACATCATTTAAAGGTGGAATCTAAAAAATTACACAAATGAACTTATTTACAAAATAGAAACAGACTCACAGACTTAGAAAACAACTTTATGTTACTAAAGGGGAAAGGGAGGTGAGGAGGGATAAATTCGGAGTTTGGGATTCAAAGATGCAAACAATTATATATAAAATTAACAACAAAGTCCTACTGTACAGCAGAGGGAACTATAGTCAGTATCTTGTAATAACCCATAATGGAAAAGAATCTGCCAAAAAATCTGAATTATTTGGCTGTACATCCAAAGCTAACAAGATATTGTAAATAAACTATACTTAAATTTTTTAAAAATGTGGAAATAATATGAAAATCAGAAAAAAAAAAGGGATTTACTAAAAAAAGGTATAAAGCCATAATGTTTTATTCTCCATCCAGAAGCAATATCCAATCAAAGTTAGGACAAGGTATTTTGAATGTAAAGGTTGGTTATCCAGCTCTCTCAGTTAACTGGAGCTCAGTTAAGAAGTGGAAAGGAAGAGACAAGAGAGGTGAACAATAAGCAGCGGCCTCTCTGACACTGCAGCACCATTCTTGAAACTATTAAGCTGCTTAAGTGAAGTGAAGTCGCTCAGTCATGTTTGACTCTTTGGGATCCCATGGACTGTAGCCTACAAGGCTCCGCTGTCCATGGAATTTTCCAGGCAAGAGTACTGGAGTGGGTTACCATTTTCTTCTACCAGGGGATCTTCCCCACCCAGGGATCAAACCTGAGTCTCCCACATTGCAGGCAGACGCTTTACCGTCTGAACCACGAGGGAAGCCATTAGGCTGTTTACTCACAGGCAAGTCTTCAGTCTTCATCAGGACCAGCTCTCTGGAATGCTAAGAGCCTCACTTCTCCGGCTTCTCAACCCCTAACAGTAATGCAACATGCAAGGAAGGATGAGAGGCGCCAGGAGGGGGATGGGGCTCTTAGAAGAATGTTCTGCTACTGACCGCAAAATGGAAGTGGGAGAGACTAGGAGAACAGAGCACCTACTTACTACCCAACCTACTTGACTTTGTAGAGGAGGCAGGTGTGCATTGTTAGGGACTCAGGCTAAATAATTTTATAACCCTCAGCTGACTCTCAGGACCCTTAGATGATGCAGTCAGTGATGTTTATAACAATGATACGAGTATTTTAAAAACATTCAAAACACTCTTGCAGATTAAGTATTATCATTATCTTGCATTTACTAAAGGAGGGGTTAAGTTATGTTTAAATTATGTTTAATATTGCTCCTTAAAAAAGAGAGAGACTTTTAATTTTAAGGAAATATTTTTAAAATCTTGGTAGGTTAAGGGGAAAAAAACCTGTTACCTGGAAAAACTCCACTGTTGGAACAATGAATCTCTAAGGGATTTCCAATAAAGGAGATGTTACTTTACTTAGATGTAACCAAATGTTCAATTACAGGAAGGCATATTTGTGGAAAATCAATGAACTATCCACAGTTTTATTTCATAAAACATAGATGACAGTGTGGAGTTTTGTGATTTTTTCCCTTTGAAATCTAAATTATTTTGAAAAAATGATTTTAAAACTAGTTTATGGAAAGAGTAAGTCTGTTCCTTAAGTTCAGAGTTTTGCAAATAAATAGTTTTCAAAAATGCATTCCTACCTGAAAAATTCATCTATTGTTTTGCAAAGCAATGCTTGTAAAAACTAAACAGTACTCAGGCTTTTCAGTCACATATTATTTAAAGTGCTTTATCATCATTACTTGTGATTTTAATTCTCCTAAAACTTTGTGACCTCTATTCACCAGAGTAATAATTCATCTAATAACATTAATGAAGAGAACTGATCAGGTACATAAACACACATACACTCACACACACACACACACACACTTGTGACATCATCCAAAACCCACAGTAAGATGTCAGTCCATAAATTCAACAGCTATTGAGAGACAATTTGTTCTTTTGAAGAAATGTTTCCTTTGTGTCTATCCTACTTTTCTCTTTTTAAAAAAATCGTGTTTCATGTGAAAAATGAGATCAAATGAGATATCCTTGAAAAACTAAAGCTTCTGCACACTACATATGCAGGAACTAAATCAAGACACGTGAAAAAGGGTAAGATGTGCTATAATATAATGCAATTGGAAAAAGAATTACTTTTTTCTCTGCTTTCTGATGAAGAACTCAATGAAAGAGTGTGCCGGCAAGAACAAGTTCCTCTAAGTGACATTTCATTTCTTAGCAGCTAGATAGATTAATGCTTGCTTCTCTGCAACTCATGCATTACTAGCTCTAGTATTTCAGAAATGAAAAATCATGTACTCAATTTATTCTTTATTGCATAAATGTTATACGAAGAGAATGAAAATTTGCATTTGGGTCTTCATTCCTGATAAATATTGTGGTCTTGCTAACAGGTTAAGAAATACTATAGTACCACTGTCCTTTCATATTTAGCCTCTATAAAACAGCCTAATGGATTATACGTATAAGATGAGGAAAGAGGAAAATAGAATTATGTTACATTGTGTAGCCTCTAAATAGATTACAAAAAATGTTATCACCTTTTCAGGGCATGGCTGACAAGACCCACCTGTAAATCTTCTTAAGAAACATTTTCAAATTATCAACATCACAACTCAACCAAAAGGAAATTGAACTACAAAATTCAGAAGAAAAGCAAAGTCTAAAGGAATACACAGTGAAGGATTAAGAGACTCCTGACCTGAAAGCAGGTCTTAGAGTTTGATCTCTTCTCCTCCAGACAAGAGAAAGTCAAGCAAGTCCAAAGGACAGACTTGAACTTCCATCTGTGGTGCCCATAGCATCCTGCCTTTTTAGAGTCCCTGCCCCATTAGCCTTAGCACTCTGGATAAACTTAAGCTTTTGTTTTTCAGATCTCTGTTTCTAGCTTTAGTTAGAACTTAAGTGTTTGGGGTGGGGTGGGGGTGGAGGAGGAATGGGGTAAGGAAAGATGTTGAGCTTCTGCTGTTTCCCTCCAGTGATGAGTTTACCCCAAGTAATCTTCAGTGCTTTGGAGAAGTATTGTTTGAAAAAATTAACTAGAATTAAAATAATTGTGGCTGGTAGAGTTGTATACATGACAGATCATAAAGTCTGTTATCAATATATTTGGTGAAAATGAAAGTCACTCAGTTGTGTCTGACTCTTTGCTACCCCATGGACTATACATAGAGTTCATGGGATTCTCCAGGCCCGAATACTGGAGTGAGTAGCCTTTCGCTGCTCCAGGGGATCTTCCCAACCCAGGAATCGAACTTAGGTCTCCCATATTGCAGGCAGATTCTTTACCAGCTGAGTCACAAAGGAAACTCAAGTATACTGGAGTGGGTAGCCTATCCCTTCTCCAGGGTATCTTCCCAACCCAGGAATCGAACCGGGGTCTCCTGCATTACAGCGGATTCCCTACCAACAGAGCTATAAACTCCTGTAAAGTGGAGATGTTTCCAGCTTAGTGAGTCAGCATGAGAATTTTCAGTTATGAATCATTTCTTTAATATACTTGATCTGATCAGTGATTTATCTTTGAATACATTTTTGGATAATAATTTTACACTGCTGCTGCTGCTAAGTCGCTTCAGTTGTGTCTGACTCTGTGCGACCCCAGCTGCCTAAAATTCCTTTCTAGCCATGCAAAACTTTGGAAAACAGCCCCTCTTTACCCCACAGATCCTTTTCGGATGCACCCTCAACCCCTCCTCTGTCCACAGACACCCTGGGTGTTCCCACACTCATCGGAACATGGGGGCTGTGTTGGACATATATTATAAAACAACAGATCCTAGGAGCATCTTTCAAGGTCATAGTTTGGATTTCTGCCCTCTGTGGCCTTGACTGCTTCTGGAAACTTGCAGAGTTAAACCTGAGTCCAACACTCAGAGGAAGGAATTGTTTGTGGTGCTAAGGAAGAAAAAGGGAAACACTTGGGGGTTTAATTTAAAGTAATTATGGCATTGGGCTAGAGCCAATGGAAATTTTTCAGAAAGCCTGTCTTTTGTGAGAAAGTCAACTCCTGAATATGTGCAGGAGGAAAGTCATTTTTGGAGAAAAAAAACCAACCCACTAAGAACCAAGTGATTGTTTAAAGAAGCAACTCCCCCCACCATCTCACATCTTACCCCACCTCCCCAGCCATGGATAAGATCTTTGTATTTTCCAAAACTTTCCTAAAATACAATGTTTTGGAGTCATAAAATGCAAAGAAAGGCAATAAAACTGAAAATTAATTCTTTATCTTAGGGAAGTCAAATCTACTTACATAGTTGCATGGGCCTTGGACCTGAAGAAAATCATAACAATGCAGTGTAGTAAGCCTGAGGGAAAGGAAATGTCACCTGCACCTCCTTTCTGCTCTGGTTCCTTCTGACTTTTGGAATTCAGGAAGTCAGAGAAACAAACAATTTGGATACTCAAGTGGTATGATTTTTCAATCAATGGGAGGGCAGTAAACAAAGTCGAAATGTATTGAATTACTAACCCATTGGTCAAAGGAGTGAGGGGAAACTTAAAATGAATTTAGAAACTATTTGTTAAAACAAGGTGAAAACTTCTTTTGCATGTCTGAGGTATAAAGTTTCCCAAAGGCAAAATAACTTCTTAGGACTTTTCCTAAATACATTATGAGAAAGAATGCTTTCTAACTTTTAATTTTGTATTGGGTACACACACATATATATATCTCCATTCTCCCCCAAATTTCCCTCCTTTCCAGTGTGCCACATAACACTGTGCAGAGTTCCATGTCCTATGCAGTAGGTCCTTGGTTATCCATTTTAAATACAGCAGTGTGTACATGTCCATCCCAAACTATCTCTTCTTCCCATCCCCCCACGCTTCCCCATAGCAACCATAAGTTTGTTCTATGAGAAAAAATTTTAATGTGTAGAGACTAACAGACAGACCGGGTAGGTCAGCAGAACAGTGAATTAATTATCATTGACACAGTTACTGTGATTGTATTGCGGCTTTTGTTTTTAAATGCCTTAGACTGGCTCTGCCTTGTCCACCTGACTGCTCCTTGTTTTCTTCTATATAATCATTTTTTATAAGTTTATAATCATTAGCTTTTAAGTTAGCAATTTTAGAAAGCCTATTGTTGTTAGATAATAATAATAAAAGCCATCTTTTTAATGAATGCCTGCAATATGTCAGGCACTTAACATTCACCATTAACCTTTACAGCAGTCCCAGAAGATTGATATTATTAACCCAGTTTAAGACTAGGAGCCTCTTAAATGGTAAAACTAAAATTTGAACACAGGTAAGTCAGGCTCTTACATATGTCTTTCAATTAAGCCTGAACTTTGTTGTGATTCAGAGCTAATGTTATGCACCAATTCTGAGGATATGCCACTTCAGATAACATACGGGATAAATGACATCTATATCCTATTAAGTTTCAATATAAAAGAGTGCAAGAATTTTTGGACCTCAACTGAAATCATAATAGAGAGAATGATGCATTTGTTCTGCATAAGATCAGACTAGAAAGAACAGATTTTTCTCTTTCTCCTTTTGGTAATACAGCTCCAGGGCCCAAAGTGGTCAACCACTGTCATAATTCATTTGGCAGTCCTGTCAAAGATAGCTCAGTCATTTAGTCTAACAAAATATTTTTTAACAGTCAGGGTACATATTTGATTGGGATCCAGGGACAAATGGCTCTTCTAAGGCTTCCTAGCAGGTTGAAGATATGATGCATCAACTGGATGTATCAGGACTTAATACCACTGAACCATGGAGTGCATTTTAAAAGCTTGCATACATTCTCAAATATCAGTGTATATAACAAATTTCATTGCCTTTGACTCAATGATATTCAGAATATATGATATATCAGTCTTTCTGCTCTGGGATTTAGTCATAGTCCAAGGTTGTTGTCTTCTGTTCAAATGTAAAAAGTTTAACTTGAAGTATAGGTTATTTATCTTGGGCTTGGTTTGAAAGGCACATATTCAATCATGTTATAATGTATAATAGTTCCTAATTTAACGAAGGGGGAAGTTAAAGTCACACATCATTTGTCTAGAATCACTAATAATGGAGATGTTACACATAAGCACATTTTCCTGAATATGTCCTTAAGAATATTTTCGAAATCACAAAATCTGTACTTATTTTTATCCATCCAGACTTGAGTAAAACAGGGTCAACAATTCAACTTCTTGATAACTTAAAGTTTTTAAATTATTAACTTTTTATTAAAAAAAAAAAGAGAGAGAGAGAGACAACTAAGAAAAAACTCATGAATTTGTGTCTGGACCCACATTCAACCTTCAGCACTGAAGAGAAAGAAGTGGGGTTTTTGCTTTGCTTTCTTGCCAGTTATAACACTTTCTGCATCCTCTCCTTCTTCCTCTTTCTTTTCCTCTTCAACCCATTTTTAAATCAGATTGTCTTCTCATTGTTGTGTTTTAAGAGTTCTTCATATATTCTGATAATAGTCCTTTATTTGACATGTCTTTTGTAGATATATATTCCCCCCACGCCTAGTCTCTGGCTTATCTTCTTCCTCTCTTGACATTGCCTTTTGCAGGGCAGAGGTTTTTAATTATGATAAGTCTTTATGCCAGGCAGTGTCAGTTCTCCAACTTTTTCTCCTCCAATAATGTGTTGAATATACTTTTCCTCTTCAACCCATTTTAAAATCAGATTGTCTTCTCATTGTTGTGTTTTAAGAGTTCTTCATATATTCTGATAATAGTCCTTTATTTGACATGTCTTTTGTAGATATATATTCCCCCCACGCCTAGTCTCTGGCTTATCTTCTTCCTCTCTTGACATTGCCTTTTGCAGGGCAGAGGTTTTTAATTATGATAAGTCTTTATGCCAGGCAGTGTCAGTTCTCCAACTTTTTCTCCTCCAATAATGTGTTGAATATTCGAAGTCGTTTGTCTCTCCGTAAAACTTTAGAACGAGTTAAATAACTTGCTGGGATTTTGATCAGGATTGCATTGAATCTATGAATCAAATTGGGAAGAACCAACATTTTGACAATATTGAATGTTTTTATCCATGAACATGGACTATTTATCCATTTTTTAATCTTTCTTTGATATGTTCATCAGAGTTTTATAATTTTTCTTATATAAATCTTATACATATTTTGTTGATAAACCAATAGTTCATTTTGAGGAATGTTAGTGGAAAGAGTGGGCTTCCCTTGTGGCTAAACTGGTAAAGAATCCACCTCCAAAAAAAAAAAAAAAAGAATCCACCTCCAATGTAGGAGACCTGGGTTCAATCCCTGGGTTGGAAGATCCCCTGGAGAAGGGAAAGACTACCCACTCCAGTTTTATGGCCTGGAGAATCCTACAGACTGTATAGTCCATGGGGTCACAAAAAGTTGGACACGACTGAATAGGTGTAAAGAGTATGGTGTTTTAAATTTTGAACTTCATTAATTAATAGGAAAGAGACTGACTTTTGTATTCAGTTCAGTTCAGTCGCGCAGTTGTGTCCGACTCTTTGCGACCCCACAAATCGCAGCATGCCAGGCCTCCCTGTCCATCACCAACTCCCAGACTTCACTCAGACTCATGTCCACTGAGTCAGTGATGCCATCCAGCCATCTCATCCTCTGTCGTCCCCTTCTCCTCCTGCCCCCAATCCCTCCCAGCATCAGGGTCTTTTCCAATGAGTCATCTCTTCACATCAGGTGGCCAAAGTATTGGAATTTGAGGTTCAGCATCAGTCCTTCCAATGCACTCAGGACTGATCTCCTTTAGGATGGATTGATTGGATCTCCTTGCAGTCCAAGGGACTCTCAAGAGTCTTCTCCAACACCACAGTTCAAAAGCATCAATTCTTCGGCGCTCAGCTTTCTTCACAGTCCAACTCTCACATCCATATATGACCACTTGAAAAATCATAGCCTTGACTAGATGGACCTTTGTTGGCAAGGTAATATCTCTGCTTTTCAATATGCTATCTAGGTTGGTCATAACTTTCCTTCCAAGGAGTAAGCGTCTTTTAATTTCATGGCTGCAGTCACCATCTGCAGTGATTTTGGAGCCCTCAAAAATAAAGTCTGGCACTGTTTCCACTGTTTCCCCATCTATTTCCCATGAAGTGATGGGACCGGATGCCATGATCTTCGTTTTCTGAATGTTGAGCTTTAAGCCAACTTTTTCACTCTCCTCTTTCACTTTCATCAAGAGGCTTTTTAGTTCCTCTTCACTTTCTGCCATAAGGGTGGTGTCATCTGCATATCTGAGGTTATTGATATTTCTCCCAGCAATCTTGATTCCAGCTTGTGTTTCTTCCAGTCCAGCGTTTCTCATGATGTACTCTGCATAGAAGTTAAATAAGCAGGGTGACAATATACAGCCTTGACGTACTCCTTTTCCTATTTGGAACCAGTCTGTTGTTCCATGTCCAGTTCTAACTGTTGCTTCCTGACCTGCATACAGATTTCTCAAGAGGCAGGTCAGGTGGTCTGGTATTCCCATCTCTTTCAGAATTTTCCACAGTTTCTTGTGATCCACACAGTCAAAGGCTTTGGCATAGTCAATAAAGCAGAAATAGATGTTTTTCTGGAACTCTCTTGCTTTTTCCATGATCCAGTGGATGTTGGCAATTTGATCTCTGGTTCCTCTGCCTTTTCAAAAACCAGCTTGAACATCAGGAAGTTCACGGTTCACGTATTGTTCAAGCCTGGCTTGGAGAATTTTGAGTAGTACTTTACTAGCGTATGAGATGAGTGTAATTGTGAGGCAGTATGAGCATTCTTTGGCATTGCTTTTCTTTGGGATTGGAATGAAAACTGACCTTTTGCAGTCCTGTGGCCAGTGCTGAGTTTTCCAAATTTGCTGACATATTGAGTGCAGCATTTTCACAGCATCATCTTTCAGGATTTGAAATAGCTCCAGTGGAATTCCATCACCTCCACTAGCTTTGTTGGTAATGATGCTTTCTAAGGCCCCCTTGACTTCACATTCCAAGATGTCTGGCTCTAGGTGAGTGATCATACCATTGTGATTATCTGGGTTGTGAAGATCTTTTTTGTACAGTTCTGTGTATTCTTGCCACCTCTTCTTAATATCTTCTGCTTCTGTTAGGTCCAGATCATTTCTGTCCTTTATCGAGCCCATCATGGAATTCCATCACCTCCACTAGCTTTGTTGGTAATGATGCTTTCTAAGGCCCCCTTGACTTCACATTCCAAGATGTCTGGCTCTAGGTGAGTGATCATACCATTGTGATTATCTGGGTTGTGAAGATCTTTTTTGTACAGTTCTGTGTATTCTTGCCACCTCTTCTTAATATCTTCTGCTTCTGTTAGGTCCAGATCATTTCTGTCCTTTATCGAGCCCATCTTTGCATGAAATGTTCCGTTGGTATCTCTAATTTTCTTGAAGAGATCTCTAGTCTTTCCCATTCTGTTGTTTTCCTCAATTTCTTTGCGTTGATCACTAAGGATGGCTTTCTTATCTCTTCTTGCTAATCTTTGGAACTCTGCATCCAGATATTTATATCTTTCCTTTTTTCCTTTGCTTTCCGCTTCTCTTCTCTTCACAGCTATTTGCAAGGCCTCCTCAGACATTTGTATTTCTTTNCCCCATGGACTGCAGCCCACCAGGCTCCTCCGTCCATGGGATTCTCCAGGAAAGAGTACTGGAGTGGGGTGCCATTGCCTTCTCCTTTAATGCTAGTCACCCTCATAAAATTATCTACGCCTTCCTCAAATCCTACTCTCCCCTGCCTCAGCAGCCCCCGGTGGTAGTGACTGTCATAGGCTGCCTGTTGGTGTGGTTGAATAGAAGTTGGTTGACTCGCATCTCTTTATACTGTTTGTTTGTATTTTTCTTTTTAAATTTTTCTTTTATTTTTTTAGCTAAAGTGGTGCTTCATTGCTGTGGGGGCTTCTCTCTAGCTTTGGTGCTCAGGTTTCTCACTGTGGGGGCTTCCCTCGTTGTAGCACCCGGGCTGTAGAACACTCCAGCTTCAGTAGCTGTGGCTCCTGGGCTCTAGAGCACAATCATTGTAATGCACAGGCTTAGCTGCTCTGCAGCCTGTGGGATCTTCCCAGATCAGGGATCGAACCGGTGTCTCCCGCACTGGCAAGCAGATTCTTTACCACTGAGCCACCAGGAATCCCTATTTGTATTTTCTATCTTCCAGTTTCAATGAATGTGCTTTGTTCTTATTGGAAATAAACTTTAAAAAAAAAAAGCCTTTAAAAAGTCCCCTCAGAGTTACGTTTGATCTTGGTTAAATGGGCTTGTTCAAGAATTTTGTTGTCCCCAACACTAACTAAGAAATAAACTCTGAGAGAAAGTGAACCGATGAAAGTGGAAGCAGGTGCAGTGGAGAAATGGGGGATGTTTGGGCACTTTCTACTCCTGTGACTTCTGCACCGTGAGAGTTCCATAGTCATACATCAGGGATACATGGCATACAACCTCCATATGAGCTTCTGAATCGTAAGTTCAAGACTCTGAGAGCCTGTCAGCAAATAGAACACTCTTACATTTATTTAACCCAGTGTTTCCCAAACTCATTTGTCCTTGAAACTCTATTTTTTGGGACACGTACTAATTTCTTATAGAACCAAAATTTGAGAAATACTGCCTAAACAATTTAAGCAAAGTATCCTCTTTTGTATAAGTAATTAAGTCAGTCACTACTATGAACTCTAGACATGTTTATGCCCAGGAGCAAAGAGCCGTATGCAGTAGAGGAAAGGGCACAATATTT
This sequence comes from Aepyceros melampus, assembly GCA_006408695.1. Classification (NCBI taxonomy): domain Eukaryota; kingdom Metazoa; phylum Chordata; class Mammalia; order Artiodactyla; family Bovidae; genus Aepyceros; species Aepyceros melampus. Next base: position 55,145 of record SJXQ01011983.1, on the reverse strand, counting down.
GAAGTCAGAAAAATTTTGTTTTTTGCTTATGTCAAAGGATGAAGTTCAACTTCTTAAATCATGATACAAGGATAATTATATTACCACTCACCAAGATTTCTAAGAGAACTGAAGAAAGGGTCTTGTGGAAAAGTAAAGCTTTAGACAATTTATATCCTACAACCTTGTTATAATTGCTTATTAGTTCCAGAAGTGTTTTTTTGTCAATTTTTTGGGATTTTCTACATAACTAATGACATTTCCTGTGAACACAGATTGTTTTATGTGTCCTTTCTTCATTAGACTGATTGAAGGGTTTCCCATTAACAATTTGGGCATAAATAAGAACAATAACTGGAATGGGTTAAAACATGGTTTAACCTAGAAGTATATACTGATCTTAAAAAAAAGAAACAAAATCTCATTGCTCTCCTTTGGAAGATGTCAGAGAAACAATTCATTATGTTTTAAACTTGTAAATACAGGGAAATGTTCAAGTATTTATCTTACCTTTCCTATATATCTATACTGTAGGATAAACAGAAGAGTCTAGAAAGGGAAGTTACTGTTTATAGAAGTACTCCAGCTAGTAAATGGAGAACCCATACTAGAATTATCATATCACCATTTTATAATATTTTGTGAAATAATGGATCTACACAATGATTATCTAAGGCTGCTAGCAACTCAAAAAGAGAAATAATTCAACATTATATGCTTCATAATCAAAATACACAATACTACCTAATAAGCATTACTACAAAAAAAATTAGTACCTGAAATGACCAAGCTTCTAGATTTAACTATAGGAAATATAGGAGACTGAGGATCTATTAAATATTATTATTAATAATATTAATAATGGATAATTATTATTCCAAGGATGGAATTAGCAAAGTCCAGACTAAGAAACTCTATAAGGCAAATGATCTACTTTCCCCCCCACTAAGTAAGTTGAAAGAGAGAGTGGGAAAGAGAAACAGAGAGCATATCTATAGGTTAAAATAGATTTAGGAAACATTTCAACATTTAAATTTAATGAACCTCATTTGGATCCTTTAAAAAGCATTTTGAAAAATTTGACAATCAAGACAATTTGAACACTGTCTGGATTTTTAAAAATATTGTAAAGTTAATATTGTTTTTAGTATTTATTATTGAAACAATACCAGACCACCTTTCTTGCCTCCTGGAGATCTGTATGCAGGTCAAGAAGCAACAGTTAGAACTGGACATGGAACAACAGACTGGTTCCAAATCGGGAAAGGACTATGTCAAGGCTGTATAATGTCACCCTGCTTATTGAACTTCTATGCAGAGTACATCATGTGAAATTCATCAGGCTGGAAGAAGCACTAGCTGGAATCAAGATTGCTGGGAGAAATATCAATAACCTCAGATATGCAGATGACACCACTCTTATGGCAGAAAGTGAAGAAGAACTGAAGAGCCTCTTGATGAAAGTGAAAGAGGAGAGTGAAAAAGTTGGCTTAAAACTCAACATTCAGAAAACGAAGATCATGGCATCTGGTCCCATCACTTCATGGCAAATAGATGGGGAAACAATGGGAACAGTGATAGACTATTTTTTGGGCTCCAAGATTATTGAAGATGGTGACTGCAGCCATGAAATTAGACACTTACTCCTTGGAAGAGAAGCTATGACCAACCTAGACAGCATATTGAAAGGCAGAGACATTACTTTGCCAACAAAGGTCCATCTAGTTAAAGCTATAGTTTTTCCAGTAGTCATGTATGGATGTGAGAGTTGGACCATAATGAAAGCTGAGCACTCAAGAATTATTCTTTTGAACTGTGGTGTTGGAGAAGACTCTTTAGAGTCCTTTGGATAGCAAGGAGATCAAACCAGTCCATCCTAAAGGATAACATCGAATATTCATTGGAAGGACTGATGCTGAAGCTGAAGCTCCATTACTTTGGTCACCTGACAAGAAGAACTGACTCATTGGAAAAGACCCTGATGCTGGGAAAGATTGAAGGCAGGAGGAGAAGGGGACGACAGAGTATCAGATGGTTGGATGGCTCACTGACTCAGTGAACATGTGTCTGAGCAAGCTCTGGGAGTTGGTGAAGGACAAGGAAGACTGGCATGCTGCAGTCCATGGGGTCACTAAGAATCAGACATGACTGAGCAGCTGAAATGAATGGAACTGAACTGAGGAAGGGGAGTCTCAGCATAAGTGATCAGCTTGTTCAAAGTCTCTCTGATTGGTTGATGGTGCAGTAACAGGGCTATATCATAGGGGTCAATATTATCAATCCTTGGGCTCCAGTAGGCCTTGGGGCCTGAGAGTCATCAAATCATTTCATTTGGTGAGGCTTTTTAACACATCTGACTTCCCTGGTGGCACAGACGGTAAAGAAACTGCCTGCTATGTGGGAGACCTGGGTTCGACCCCTGGGTTGGGAAGATCTCCTGGAGAAGGGAATGGCTACCCATTCCAGTATTCTTTGCTGGAGAATTCCATGGACAGAGGAGCCTTGCAGGCTATAGTCCATGGGGTTGCAAAGAGTCAGACACGACTGTGTGACTTTCACTTTCACTTTTAACATCTGTAAAACTCAGGAAATGTTCATCAGATATAGTTATCTAGGCATTTGAGAGAGGAGCCACAGTAGAGGATATGGGAGAGGGGTCTGTCCTAGAAAGGACACATAGAATCCTACTGGGTTACAATGTTAGTGTGATTTTTAAAAACAAAATAGTTACCTTTAGAAAATATACCCTGAAATATTTACGATACAATATGAGGTCTGATATTTGTTTTATAATAATCTAGTTGGTAAGCAGGGTATAGATAAGTCAAAATGAACAATTATTGAAATAGACGATAAAGTATGTGGGATTCATGGGTTTCCTTGGTGGCTCAGTTGTAAAGAATCTTCCTGCAATGGAGACACAGGTTCAGTCCCTGGGTTGGGAAGATCCCCTGGAGAAGGAAATGGCAACCCACTCCAGTATTCTCGTCTGGGAAATCTCATGGACAGAGGAGCCTGGCAGGTTACACTCCATGGGGTCTTAAGAGTTAGACATGACTTAGCAACTAAACCACCACCATGTGAGACTCATTATATTATTCTTTCTGCTATGGTGTATGTTTGTAATTCCCATAATAAAATGTTAACAACAAAACAAAAAAAACACCTAAAGCCCAGATATATTACTTGCCCAATACCATACATGTAATTAGGGATAGTTCAAATCTGAAATTAGATCTTGACTGCCAATCAAATATTGTCTCCCTTATAACAAGCTATTTTGCAGAGAAGCCAAAATTCTGGGGTACCAGATATCTGCCCAAAGCTTGACAAGCCAGTGGATGAACTAGGGAATACACAGTGGGGCTATTAAATACTGATACAAGCAGCTCATCAGTAAGCAGCCAAGTGGCAAATTGGGATTGACTGGGAGTGCAGAGCAGCTGTTGACTTTTGAAGTATTGCCCAGAGTTCTTGGCGCTCTTTCATTTGGTCTTTAAGGGAGCCATTTCAAAATCTGACCAGCCTTATAAGTGCCCAAACAGGATTGAAAATCTGCTTAGTCTGTACCTAGAGTTTTTTTTAAAGTGCATCACAAAAATTCATTTTTGATGAAAGCTATATATATAGTAATTTTCCTACACACAAATGAGTTCCATTCTGAGAGCATGTTTGTAAGTCCAATTTGTTCGTACGTCCAGCAAAGTTAGCCTAGGCACCCAACTAACACAATCACAATATATAGTACTGTATAGATATAGTACTATTATAGTACTGTCAGTATTGTACTAGAATGGCTTTATATTTTACACAAATAATACATAAAAAACAAAAATAAGGAAAGCATTTTTAATCTTACAGTCAGTACCTTGAAAAGTACAGCAGTACAGTACAATAGCTGGCATACAGGGGCTGGCACTGCATGAAGGCAAGAAGAGTTACTGACTGGAGGAGGAAGAGGGGGTGGGAGATGGTAGAGCTGAAGGATGGTCAACAATAGGAGACAGAGGGCAAGCTGCAGTTTCACTCACGCCTGACATTAATGGAACAGGTTTTGGTTCCTTGCTGGATTCAGTTTTATCTACCTTCTTGCTTCTGGACATTCTGGGCTTGAAATAAAGATACTGTACTCCATATAGCACTATACAGTTAAGTATACAAAAGTACAACTACTTGTGGAGGATGTGTGCAAGTGACAATGCACACCAGGCTGGTGAACTAACATGACTGGACATGCGAACACACATTTGCATCTCGGACATTCAAGGTTCGTATGTAGAGGAATTACTATAGTCAGACCAACAAGGAGTCACGAGGCGACAGCTGAGGTTACAGCGCCTAGGTACCAAGGATAAGAGAATTGTTAGACTGAATGTCACTTTCACATCGCTGCGGATTGCTGTTTTATGAGAAACTAAAACTCATTCACCACTGCTTTAGGTTTGGCATTGTTAAGACACTGACTGGGCTGTTGTGTAGAGCTGTGGATAGAGGGAGAACTTACATGCGAACACACATTTGCATCTCGGAACATTCAAGGTTCGTATGTAGAGGAATTACTATAGTCAGACCAACAAGGACTCACGAGGCGACAGCTGAGGTTACAGCGCCTAGGTACCAAGGATAAGAGAATTGTTAGACTGAATGTCACTTTCACATTGCTGCGGATTGCTGTTTTATGAGAAACTAAAACTCATTCACCACTGCTTTAGGTTTGGCATTGTTAAGACACTGACTGGGCTGTTGTGTAGAGCTGTGGATAGAGGGAGAACTAATGAAGCACATATGGAAAATCAGAAAAGGGATAAAATGGTGGTGGTAGCAGTACGAAACCAGGAAAGGGCATTCAGATCCAACATTGGAGGAAAATATTGACCCAAAGTTACAGACTAGACCTTGGTTTTGCTAATCTAATGTGCAACAGGGCCAATCTACTGATACCTGGCTGTGGTCTTGCAGGCCATCAGACAAGGAAGTGGGAGACAGCACTCAGAACCACTCCCACCTGGTCTCTGAGTGAGGTTGTTTTTATTTTTTAAGAAGAAGAACAAAGAGTCTGAAATTAATCATTGTCTTGTGACATTCGTTCCAATCCCAAAGAAAGGCAATGCCAAAGAATGCTCAAACTACAGCACAACTGCACTCATCTCACATGCTGGTAAAGTAATGCTCAAAATTCTCCAAGTCAGGCTTCAGCAATACGTGAACTGTGAACTTCCAGAGGTTCCAGCTGGTTTTAGAAAAGGCAGAGGAACCAGAGATCAAATTACCAACATCCGCTGAACCATGGAAAAAGCAAGAGACTTCCAGGAAAACATCTATTTCTGCTTTATTGACTATGCCAAAGCCTTTGACTGTGTGGATCCCAATAAACTGTGGAAAATTCTGAAAGAGATGGGAATACCAGACCACCTAACCTGCCTCTTGAGAAATCTGTATGCAGGTCANCCTGTTACTCCAGGTGTTTCTTGACTTCCTACTTTTGCATTCCAGTCCCCTATAATGAAAAGGACATCTTTTTTGGGTAAATAGCAAATCACTAAATTGCACAACAGGAACTAGCATAGTGTTGCAGGTCAGTTATACTTCAAAAACTAACAAACATAGGAAAAACTTTTTTGATTTTCAGCGGTGGAGGGTGAGGGGAGGGTGAAGTAGATAAAGGCAGTCAAAAGATACAAACTTCTATTTGTAAGTACAAGGGATATAATGCATAAAATGATAAACGTTATTGACACCATTGTATGTTATATATAAAAATTTTTAAGAACATAAACCCTTAGAGTCCTTATCACAATAAAAAATTAATTTCCTTAATTTTGTATGTAGATGAGATGGTGAATATTCAACTATTTCATAACATATATAAGTTAAATTGTTAAGTTGTGATAATGATATATGACAGTTATATTTCATCAATGAAACAAATAAAAATATATCTTACTAATTTTTGTTCTTTAGAGGTGCTCTTTCCAGTCTTTACAATTCTTGTGTATTCCTTTATGATTGCCTTAGGACCCACACAATTTTGGTAAAAAACAATGTGGAGTCATAACATTTTAGTGCCCTACGCTCAGGCACTCATTTGACCTTTTTCAAAGTATAAGACAGTGATAGCTTCTCTTTCACTTCAATCTTTTCACTTTAATCTAATTCAATCTTGATTTAATCAATATTTCTATGTGTTAAGCTCAGTTTACCAGTGTTTTTAAAATAACACTGATTAATATAAAAACAGCCACTCTCTCCTTCTCACTCCAAGAAACCTAATTTAAAAAAGGAAAAAAAGATCCTGTAAGAGTGCTATGTTCTGCCTTTGATTCCTCCTCTCACCTCATTTTAAGACCCGTTTTCTTAAACTTTTGACTAAATATTTCCTTGAAGAGACATTCAATTCTGTCACAACACTAATATCTTCTTGGTGGCCCTGATCAACTTGTGCCTCTGTTTTTCTCATCTAAGAACAGTGTAAAAATAATAGAGACCCACACTTGTATTTCAAACAATGAATAAATGGGATAGTTATTATAATATCAAATATTACAGTTACTATAAAGGAAAATGATTGTTTCAAAGGAAATAATGTCAGTTTATTTCTTTTAATTTCAAAATGAATTCATTTTTGGCTAGATATATTATTTTGTATTATTTTCCAGATTAGAGAATATAACCCTTCAGATAAAAGTACATTATACTTATAGAACATTTGATTTCAGTTGTAATTTCAGAAGTAAATATTGAGACCATTCAGTCTAACTGGACTGACCCTAGAAACAAATCCTTGCTTTCATGAAATTCTAATCATATCTACACAATTCATTTGCTTTTACAGTTTTCTGGCAACATTCTGTCTCTGTGCCTTATGTTTCTTTCATGTGGCCAAAGAATTTCTCCCAACTTCCCCCATTAACCCAAAAAGAAATTTCAGCTGAGATTGCTGGGTGATTCCAGAATATCTGTTTCAATTCCAGAATTTCCAAATACAACTTGAGATTAAGAGAAACACTAGATGCCCCAAAGGAGCTTCCCATTAAATTTTATGTACAGTTCTCTAATAAACTTCACGCATTTGGATTGCTGGTACTTTAGTTTAAACATAGAAAATCATGTAAAAATATAGGTTTGTTTCATATCATTGATATATTTTTGACTTCATATTTTTATATCTTTATTAGAGGATTAATGATATTATATAAACACACATATCAACTGAAACTTAGTTAACATGTAGAACCTTTTCATCATAATACAGCCAACAGTTAGACAAAAAAAAAAAAAAAAACATTCAAATGGTTACCTCTTTTCTACCTCACCGTTTTTAAATAAACCTGGAGTTTGACTTGCGTCATATTGGTTTGTGGGAACTGGCTTCACAGAATAAATGTTTACAAGATCAGTCCTCGAAAGGACATTGTCAACATCTTTAAGCCATGGGTTTGATAATTTTATTCATCTCCTGTTTATAGTATAATTTTATTTTTTTAACTTTCAAAAATGTTATCCCAACAATTGGGCTTTATAAGATTTCTTTTAGTTCTTTAATCTGAAATATTCTTAGTTGAATTCAATTTTACATGAAAAAGTTGAGAAAAAGTGTAAAAAGATAAAATTATCTATATGCAACTAATTCTTTTTTCTAAATGGTGAAGTTTGCTTCTTTTTTTCATCCATATTACTGTAACTAGATGTTACCATAACTAAACCAGACTGTTAAAATATAATTTTTTTTTTGCTCAAAGTTTTGGCTAAGAAAGCAAACTATTTTTAAGTTGCTTCTCTTAAATTTGAGAAATACTGATGGATATAAACTACACTAACAAGGAACACAATGGCATGGTATAGGCCAGTATGTTACATGACTTATTAATATAATATCACTATTGATTTTAAATAGTTATCTCTGGTAGATATTTTAGATTACTTTTTTCATTCCACTCTCCTAATTGGAGAGCTTGGATATTTAACAATATTTTTAAGAGTTTAATGCTGCTTACATAACATTTACATTATATTTATGAATCAAAGTAATCTATAGATAATTTAAAGTATATGGGAAGATGTGTATAGGTAATATGCAAATACTATGCCATTTTATACAAGGGACTTACATATCCTCAGATTTGGGTATTCATGGGGGTCTGAGAACATATCCTCCTTAAATATTGAGGGATGACTATAGTTGTTCTACCATCAGTTCTGTGTTAATTTAAGGTCATTCATACAGTCACACACATTCAGTATTCCACTGATTTTGGGGCATACTCAATTCCTGTTACTAGTAATCTATCAGAAGAAACAACTAGGTTGGTTACTATTTCTAGGCTAGACTTGATTATGGTAACTGTATTTGAGGACTCTCAAATTAGATTTAGTTTTATTTATTTAGTTAGATTTAGTTTTAGATTTAGTTAGATTTAGTTTTCTCTTAAAATACAGCTTCTATTATTTTTAATTAGACTTCAAATGAATCCGTAGAGTCAGACAAGACTTAGTGACTAGACAACAATGAATAATATATCATTCTTGCTTTGTTTTATTCATGGAATAACAGCATTATTTTAACTTTGAAAGCAGAAAGCAGTGATCCACTTTTCTTCAATTAAGAAATTCACTTCTGGATCCTTGTATTGACTTTAAATTATACTTTACCAATATATTAATTTATTTGTAAATAAAATATTTTCTCTAGACTCATTCTTTGAACGACTCTTTCTTGAATAAGAAAATACAAAGATTTCAATGCCATTTTTTCTACCAATTTATCTATTAGTAATTTGTCAATGGCTTTCTCTGGCTTGAATTTAGAATCTATAGTAATTCTTTCTTATTTCATTTATGTATTCAAAAGTTTTATTTACAACAAAAATGTATTAAGCAATTGTGAGTTATGTAATATTTCTTGAGTACCTGGATAGAAAACAACATGTCCAAGCCTGTGGGAACCAGGTATATCGCTTAGACATTATGATGTGTCTGAGAGAAAAATGGTGTATTTTCACTTAGGAAATAAAGTGAGTAGGGAACAAGATTCAACTTAAGATTGCTTTTATTTAAAAATTGAATACGTTTAATTTTATGCTTAGCACTCAGTTTCACCCATTACCTTTGTTTTTGTTATCCAGTTGCTAAATCGTGTCTGACTCTGCAATCCTATGAACTGCAGCACGTCAGGCTTCCTTGTCCTTCACTATCTCCTGGAGTTTGCTCAAACTCATGTCCATTGTCAGGTTCCTTTCCAGTGAGTTGGCTTGTTGCATCAGGTGGCCAAAGGATTGGAGCTTTAGCTTTGGTGTCAGTCCTTCCAGTGAATATTCAGGGTTGATTTCATTAGGATTGACTGGTTTGATCTCCTTGCTGTCCAAGGGACTCTCAAGAGTCTGCTCCAGGACAGTTTGAAAGCATTAAATCTTTAGCACTCAGCCTTCTTTATGGCCCAACTCTCACATCCATACATGACTACTTTGACTATAGAAACCTTTGAGGCAAAGTGATGTCTCTGTTGTCTAATACACTTTCTAGGTTTGTCATAGTTAAAAAAAAAAAAAAAAACTCTCAGCTAAAGAGCAAGCAGTTGCTTGTAGTCCATACTGCAGTCTATTACTGTTGCCTTTGGTTAAATTGTAATATCTGTCTCTACATTTCCTAAACTATAAAATGGAGTTACCATTGACTGCCTGACATGGGTAATTGCTCACTCTCTCTCCAGAGGCTTCCTTGGTAGCTCAAATGGGGTAAAGAATCTGCCTACAATGCAGGAGACCTGGGTTCAATCCCTGAAGAGTTGGACACAGTGGAACAACTAACATTTTCTATTTCACTTTCATGTAAATACATCCTAACCCATTTGCTCTAAAGATGTTCTTTGATATTTGAGATTAAAGTTCTTTCTTTGAAAGTTGTTGGTGTCTACATCAGAGAATTTTTAGTCTTTTGCAATATTTTTAATGTACCTTTAGAACCATGCTTAGTAAAAATACAAAAAAAATCTGAAATATATATTTTATATAGTAATTATGTCATAAAACTTGGAAAGATTGTACACTTACAGATATATAATATATAATCACTGACAAACTACACAGAAGTGTGTGTACTTTCAGAAATATCTGAAATGGACAGGATTCAGCTAAATGATAAAGATGATTTTGGAATCAAAGATGGTTCTTAGAACAGACTACTTTAACTCCTAGGAAAGGGAAATGGTAGGGAGCTATGAGGATAAATCTTTATCTGATTTTATTGATTTGACTTTTGAAATCATGTTTAGACATAAAATAACCCAGAAATGTCTAGCTCTCATGAGGCATATGTGACAGAATAAGCTGTGGAATTAGAAGTTACAATCGCTTTCAGCCTTTTGGCTAAGATCAAATGTAGAAGTTATGGGCTCTGAGTCCACTCTTTTGATTCTAATCCAATAGGATCTAGAGTAGATGTGGGCACTTTACTTTTTGGAGATACACAGATCTGATACTCATCCCTGTTAGAAAACCACTAAGCTACATTACTAAGTATGGTAAACATCTATAAGATTTCAAATCTGTTCTAAATTTAAACATTGAGTTTCTGGACAGAAACAGCCAGCCAAGTGAATTCAATAAGATATTAGAATCTGATTATTTAAAAGTTATTTAAAAATATAAAAATTGATTCAGACCACCTTCAGAGGAGTCAACAGAATGAGCTAAATGCCATAATTATTTTTGCGACTGACCTCAAGGCTGAGCACATATGTGCACTGCTGCTTAGGTCTAACTCCAGAAAAGAGAATTTAGTAATGGAAAGAAAATTACTGAAGAACATTCCCCATTCCCCACCCCATCTCCCTGCCCAGAGCAGTAACTACAAAGCAAAGACTCGAGATGAATATATTCTTATACCTTGATTTTCATTATGAAGAAAACAAGTTATACTTAATTTTCTGTGATAGTTTACGTGAAACAAGTTAAAAGGAAATACCGAGGCAATTTTATTCAAACTCTTCTCTATCTCAATATCGACTAACATGTAGTATCTACCAAATCATATCTGACAGATAGTTCCATGGAGAATTATCTCTTTTTCTGAGACTTTCTGAAAATGCTTAAATTTCTTCTCGGGCATTAGCAGTACTCACGTCATTTCTTGGGACACATAGCAGAAACTATTTGTGACTTAACAATACCCATATCCTCATCCTTATTAACAAAACACGGATCTTTGACCTGGAGAGTAACGAGCTGATCTAAGTATTGCTGTTATTCCTCTCTTTTGCTGTTAGATGTCAGCATACAACAAATTTCTTATCAAGTGAGGCAAAACTGGAAATTTGTGAAGTATTTCTGGAAAAAAAAACTTTCATTTTCAGGTGAATATAATAAGAGTCTGTTGAACTACTACACTTCTTCCTACGATAAGATGGACATATAGTCTGAGCTGCAATAAACTTACTGTGCAAGAACGAACTGTCTCTTTTCTCAAGAGAAACGTCCTTTTTATCCTGAATGTGGCTTCATTTATCCCTCTGTTTTCAGCCAGGCTAATAGATGTTTATTGAACTGAATCAAAGGCTTTGGAATTTAGAGTGTGGCTACGCTTAATCTGGATTAATATTTACTTAAACTTCAGAATTTTTATTTCCCACAGATACACTTTTTTCCCAAAATGCTTTGGCAAATGGGACTGGGACAGGGACAGCAAGGAGCAAGGGCTAAACTTTTTTTTTTTTTTTGAGGGGGTGGGGGGTGGACAAGAGCTAACTAATCTCCTCATACATTATTTCTCCCTTTCATGTTCTTACTCTTTCATAGACCTAGGCATGTATATACACAACATGGATAGAAAGAGAGAGAAAGAAAAAGAAAAAAAAAACAGCATCTGGAATAATATATAATCACTGCTGCTTACAAATATGCACAGTTTTATCAAGATCCTAATAAAAATTACAACCAAAATAATATGTAACATTTAATGATTATATGCAGTCATTATCATTAAAAATAAGTTGATATCTTGCCCATGATTTTGACTTTTACTTTCTGTCCTTTTGTGAGGCTCTGTTTTCCATATGTATACAATCTCTGTACTTATTCAACCATGTCACAGATACAGCAGTGCTACTACTAATTATAGCTTTATAGTTTCACATTCCTCATCTAGTGTTCCCTTCAATCTCTTCAACACCCCAGGTAGATGAAAATAATAAATATCAAAATTTCAAAAACAAGAAGCAAAATTTTATCAAATTATAAACAAGAAATCTAATTAGACTTTATAGAAAAGCTAAGAAGAAAATCGGTAATTAAAAAAACACAACAGCAAATTTAAAAAGGCAATTAAGAAATATTAATAACAACTGAATAAGCTACACTGATATTCCCCAGTGTGCCAAATGATCTGCATGGAAGTGTTTTGCAGATATGGATTTTGATTGAGCAGAGAAGTGAGTGAACACATCCTCATTTTCAGAAGCAATGCCAATGGCTTGGATTGAAGATGAGCACAGTTTGTGTTGTAGGGTGTTTTATGACTCAAGAGTTGTTGAGGGTTCCAGATGCTGATGTTTCCTGGGGGAACATAGGAGCAAAAGAGAAGAGAGAAATCTAAGGAGGGATCTGACATCTGCAAACCAATTCCTCTTTCTTCTTTAATGGAAATTATGCTCAGACGTGTGTGCACTGATGAGTCAAACTGAAGTCATTTTTTACACACAGCTTATTATAGAGGTGAATAATCTATTGACACTGGCTGGGAATCATTCCAGCAGGACCTTTTATTCAAGTAAATAGCAATAGGAAAACTTCTCCTGATTAAATCATTCTTGTTTCTGACATCAAGATGGCTTCCAAAAATTAGAACTTGAAGCAATACCATCTTGAAATACTTAATTGTATCCCCTGATCAACCTATAAATCAGAATTGATTTGGTTTCTCTTTCTAAAGGAAAAAAAAAAGCTAGCTTTTTTTTTTTTTTACAAATTCTTTTTTGCTTCAACTATAGAATAAAAATGAAGATAACACTTAGACATCTTCATGTTGTTTTTGTTAATACAACAAAGAAAGAAAAATGAAAAGCTTTAGAATGGTAAAGGAAAGCAAATCATAACTATTTTACCCATCATGTTGGTATTAATAACTCAAGATAAAAGCCACTTTGCATTTTGTTTCCCTTCTTAGAAAGCATATGCACCCAAATAAGAATAAACTGGATTCTGTGTTCCAGGACCGTGTATAACAAATGTTGGCTTTAAAGTGTTTACTGTATATTAGTTTCTGTGCAAGGTATTGCACATGTATTACATAGTTTAATTGTACAACACCAGTGAGGTATTACTATATTCAATTCACAGATGAAGGAACTCAAGTCAGGCAGAGCATGTCAAGAGTACACAATAGGGAAGTTACTAAGGCCCAGTTTGTCTTTTGACGAAAACTCCAAATGCCCTAATTCCCATACTCCAATTATCTGAGGTCTGTGAAAAAAATCCAAACTCAGCTGTCTGAAATTACCCTGCCTGAGCTGGAACGCACCCTGAGCCATTCCTCTTCTACAACATAAACACAATTAAAACATGATCACTGTGCATCCAGCAAGCAAAGGCTGTGTGCGTGTGTGTGCTCAATTGTGTCCAACTCTTTCCAACCTCATGGATGGTAACCGACCATGATCCTCTGTCCATGGGACTTTCCAGGCAAGAACACTGGAGCAGATTGCCATTTCCTTCTCCAGGGGATCTTTCCCACCCATGGATTGAACCAGCACCTCCTGCACCGGCATGTGGGTTCTTTACTGCTGAAGCACCAGGGAATAGACTTTGTGAAAACAGCTAAAAGCATAGGTGAACAGAGCCCTGTGGAATACTGCACCAGGGGATCATTTTCCATCAGTCAGGTTTTCAAAATTTAACAGCTAGGAAGAAAGATTTCCACTTGTATTAATTAGTGTCCTATTGTTGCCATAACAAACTACTACAAACCAAGCAGCTTAAAACAGTAAAAATATTGAATCTTACAGTTCTGAAGGCTAACAGTCCAAAGTAGGTATCACAAGGTGTCACTGGGGCCAAGCTCCTTCCCGGAGTCTGCCAACATTTCTTGGATTGGCACTTGCCAGCAGGATCTCAAACACCCTGACTCTGACCCTGACACTGACTCTTCAGCTCGACTCCTTCCCCCCTCCACACCTAAGTACTCTGGTGATTACATTGGGCCCACTTAATATTCAGAATTACTCTCCTTAATTGAAGATCAGATAATTTGCAATCTTACTTTCACCTGAAACTTTAATTCTCCTTTGTCGTATAACACAATAAGCTTTCGGGATTGGGGTATAGACACTACCTAGGAATGAGTATCGGCTTTCCTCGTGGCTCAGTGGTAAAGAATTTGCCTACAATGCAGGAGACCAGCATTTGATTGCTGGGTTGGGAGGATTCATTTGAGGAGGGCATGGCAACCACTCCAGTACTCTTTCCTAGAGAATTTCATGGACAGAGGAGCATGGTGGGCTGTGGTCCACAGAGTCTCACAGAGTCAGAGGCAACTAAGCAGCAGGGATCTGTATTCTGCCTACCACAGCCACTCTAAAAACAATGGAAAATCAAAAGTTGTAAGAGATATAAAAGTCAAATGTGGGCAAAACCTCAAATTGTTTATCTTCAAATTTTAAGCACTGGAAGTCGGTAAACATCTCTGGCAGGAACATAAGGAAAAACACAGAAATCCTTATCACTTCTTGGGAATTTCAGAAGCAGCATGGAAGGATAGTTTCAATTCTGGTATCTAAAAATTGTGTGACTTAAAGCATGTCTGTGAACTTGTATTTCTACACCTCGGACTCTTCATCTTCAAAATCACAGGATGTGAATAAACAACCCTCACGTCATATCTAGAAGGTAGAGTATGATCTCTGAAAGACAGGGTTTTGATGAAGATATGAAACTCTGAGAAATGTGGGTAATAGGAACCTGTAATAGCACTGCACCTAACAAAGGCAATTAACATTTTATCACTTTAAAAAATGTATAATTTGACGCTGAGGTAATACTTCAGTTATGAGCAAGGAGTCTTATTTTTACTAAAATTTGCAGATGATGAAGGAAAAACAGAATTATTTTAGTCAAAGTGAATACCTCTGAGGACTATTATATGAAATAATTTTTACTTTGTTATTCATTGTCATAGAAAATACAAATTAATCAAAATACTGTAAACAGAAACATAAAAATATCTTTATATGGTTAAAAACAGTTGCACTGAAACATGATGAATGGGCTAGTGAAAGCAGTTGTCTTAAACAAAAATCTATAACTGACATAGACAATTAAAGATCCCCATATTTATATTTCATATAATATTAAATTAGGATCTATGATTTTATACTATATCTCATATTTTAACATCAAAATGAAAACGCAAGTTCCAATTACTTAAAAAGACTAAAGCTTAAAAATAGATAAAGCAGAAAAGCACTTTCTAATACAAATGTGGGAAATTTTTTTAAAAAGCACATTAGTCAAAAGTATTATTTGAATACATATACCCCTTTAATTCAAATTAAATATAATTGTACTTATATTACTTAAGCATAATTTTGTGGGTGATGATTTTATAATAGACCATAACTTGAAATTTGAAAAAGATACATCTTGTGGCTAGGGAAAAAAAAAAAAATCAACTTCAGGTAAAAGTAGATGAGGTTAAGGCAGAAATATAAAACCAGTAAGGGAAAGACATTTCAAGATATGTAAACTTCTGTAATCCCTTTGGTCCTTATTGTCCTTATTCATAACATATATAATATTTTGTATCTATCAAATCTATGATGCTATAAGAAGTGAACTGATAGGGTCCTGGAGATTCAATTAACAAATTAAAAATGAAAACTGCTCAATATTAAAAGGAGCAAGAGTATTCTAAATAAAGGCTGAAGAAATAAGACTCTCAGGAAGTGACTGAGATGAATAGGGGTAGGGGAGGCAGTGGGGAAGAAGTTGAAAGTAGTTTTAGGTAAAAAGATGTTCTGTGCTTGGGATTTGCGCCCAAGTTAAATTAGCAAAAAATGCAAGTTAGTAATTAGAGTGTGCTTTAGACCTGGAATCATTTGGGATTATAGAGATTATAGGAAAAGATTGTTTTCTAGAGAGACACAAAGAAAACTGAGGTTTAAATAGAGCTGAAATTGAGGTAGAAAAAGCCAGAAAAGGAAAAGGAAATTAGGAGATAGGCAAATTGTCGTTGGTGGCTAAAATTTAGTGTGAGAGATAATACATAGTTGATACTCACTAATACATTGTCCATCTTATTTTACACATCTATACACCATTTGGAGGAGGGCATGGCAACCTTCAGTATACATGCCTGGAGAATCCCATGGACAGAGGAGCCTGGCAGGCTACACTCTATAGGGTCGCAAGGAGTCAGATACGACTGAAGTGACTTAGCACACACACTTACCATTTATACACTCAGATGATAGTAATTACAAAGATTGTGCATTCATTTGCTCCAGAACCTTGTAACTAAGTTATTTTCTTTTTAGGAAAGCTATAAAGGTACCTAAAAAATAATGGAGATCTAAAAAGGAGATTTTCAAAGTTAATATTTATTGGATTTCTGTCTTGTTAATGGCATTAATATAACTAGATACTGGAGCAAGAAGAGAACACTATAATAGAGTAGTAAGGATAATGTTTACTTTTTCATGTAAACAGTGAAGTTTTACATCACTCAATATTTCTCATATGACTACTATTTAATTAATGTTGATAGTTATGATTGGATAATGAATCAGAAGCCTTAGATATTAATTTTAGTTCTGCTACTTACCAGTTATGTTTTTTTCTATATCATTTAACCTCTCTTTAATCTCAGTTCTCATATTAATTAATTCATAAAGAAAAATATCTGTTGTAATCCTATCGGATAGGATTGTTGTGAAAAGAGACAGAAGATATTATATCTCTCTGTCTATCTATATATAAATGCTCTTTGTAAACACCAAAAAACAATAAGAATCCATATGGCTATGGTAAAGTCTTCTCTATACAGAGACAGTAAACTAAAAATTTAGGTATAATACATGTATAAAGTCTATAAAAATACATACAAAATGCTGATAACATAATGACAGAATACAGCAAATGCTGTAAACAAAGTACAGTTTCATTTTCATGAATACATTAATGAAAGATTATATGCTATTAACACCAATTGATTCAGTAGACTTAATGAAATTGATCAGACTAGACAAAAGGAATAATTCACTAAAAACCGAGTTGAAATCTATATAAATATTACACAGAGCATATCTGCAGTGGCAGACTGTACTTAGTCACTCTCACCCTTTAAAAGTTTCAGTTTTAAAACATATCAGACACTTGAAAAGCTAACACACATTTCAGTCTAATAGTACTCCTTGATGACTAAAATAATTATTTTAAACATTGCAAGGAAAATGTTAAAATGGCTCCTGATTCATATGCTATCAGCACAATATTGGTACCCCGTAAAAGAGGAAAAGTGATTATAGTCATTGAGAAAATAATAATAAAATGTATATTGGGTTGTATAGAGAAGAAACCACAGAAAAGTTTATGTTAAATTCTAGGGAAACCACAGAATGATTAGATTATAGAATCCTCTCCCTGGGGAAGTAAAAGATACCCTGTGTCTATCAAAACTTATCAGGGGAAATGAAAGAGGGTGAAGACAAGACAGGAATTCTACACCAAAAGGGGAGGAGAGAGGAGGATGATGACCTTTTATTTTTTTTCTGTAGCATTCTTGGACACAAAACTGCTCAGAGCCAGTAATATTTTTTTCTGAATTAGCTGTAAATAAATCAGAAACATATGTATTATAATTTCACATTCTGAAACTGACCCTGGTCATCCCTAATGGAGTGGGGAAAGTTATTCATTAAATTCCATATATTTTCAATTTAGCAAGCTCTGAACAAAGGGCATGAGGATAGGGCATGAGGGCATCAACATCAATACTAGAAAAGACAAGTCTATGCAAGAGGTATCTGAGGATATCTCTCTCCAGTGCCTCTTTATCTGTGCCAGTCATCTCCTTCAGACAAAATGTTTTCTCACATGACAGAACTAATTTTGACACAAAATGTTCCGTATTGATTTCTGTGATTCTGTTGTCCTCTGCAGATTCCTGCTGGACTGAACAGGAAAACCACTTTGATCCATAATTCAATAGAAAACCCAATATAACTTTTCAAATTTACCACTGACATCTGAGAAGATGAAGAATAGCATCCCATCCTTTTTCTTGGAATTTCAAGCACAATGAATAAAACTTTTCTGTCCAAAGGGCATATTTTGCATAAGGAGCCACATCATGGGGGAGAAATGTACCAAAAATGATCCAAGTTTTTAAATAATAAAGGAAAGGATGACTGGGTGTAGCTGTTATGTGCTTTTCATTACATCCTACACCCTAAGAAAAAGTACTCCTTCCGGATGCCAAGATTAAGGCCTTTGTGCCATAAAATGCATCAGAATGATGTCCTTTATAGTAGTTTTTAGGCTCTAATTCCATGTGATCCAACTTGATATTCTAGCTGGATGTGGAAAAAACAAAGGGATCAGCAAAAAATAAGCCTGATTAGTACTATGCTTTTCAACTGCCTTTCATGATATACAGTTAAGAATTGCTCTTAAAATTATCACAATTTTCATTCATAAAAAATTTAGATAAATACCATATATTTGGTAAAATGTATATAGATCATGTTATTTTCAAGGCAATACTTGTGAAAATTTCAAAGATATATTAATAAAATTTCAAATTGCTCCACCATAGTAAAATGTAAAAGAGTTTATCATTTTATGGTATTATGCTCTCTTATTTATATATTTATTAATAATGCATTCAAATATTACTCAGGAATATATAAATACCTTTGTGACTTCTATGAACTATTGATAGCATTGTTATAATTTTATGCCTGAGATCATAATATGAAATCTGAGAGTGATTTATGTTTATCATACCTTACATTTGCTTGACAAATTTCTCAATCCTAAAATAATTGAACTATTTCAAGATTAACCCATTACTGACTAGGAGATTTCTGCTGAAACTAATGCCTGTGGCCAGTGATTTCTTATACAATGATACTAGTCTGTCTCTGGTCAATAACCTTCAGGTAACAAAAGATGTATTAATATTCTCTGATTAACAATGTGTTGAGAGGGACTCTAGGCTTATGATGTTTGTCAATCATTCAATTGCTTAATGTTTTTGAAAGAAAAACATGCCTACACACAAAATCATTTCTCTTTACAATAACAATAAAATATCAGAGAAAGAAAGTAAAAAAAAAGAGAATTTCATTTTAAATGGCATTTTAAAAAATGCTAGGAATAAATCTAACCAAGGAAATGAAAAATATGTATGCTAAAACTATAATATATTGATGAAGGAAATGAAGATGAGGCAATAAAATAGAAAAATATTCTATTCTCACATAGAATGCTAAAATGGCCCCACCAACCAAAGCAATCTACAGATTTAATATGATCCCTATCAAATTACTCATGACATTTTTACAGATATTAGAACAAATAATCCACAATTCATATGGAAGATAAGCAATCTTGAGGAAAAAGAACATACCTGGGGTATAACTGTAAGACCTCACGGCCTTTTCTCAGGATCTGTCGCTCCAAAGACCACAGTGACTCGAATTCGATGCAATAGGCAAGAGGATTTATTAGGCCGGCGCGCCGAGGTTCAATCTCCTCGGGAGGAGTGAAACTCGAACACTAATCGCGAGGAACTTTTATACCGAAAAATCACAGGCAGGTGTGGGTGGGGTCAGGATATTGGGAACAATGTGGTAGGGAGCCATAGGCAGGTGTAGGTGGGGTGAGGACGCTTGATTGGTGGGATAGGTCTGCAGGTAATTAAGTCGAAACAGTTGACTGACCACCCTGCGGTGCTTGGCCAGTTCTTAGAAGAACAATTACCCAGAAAAGTTCAACAGAAAATACATCTTTTTGAGAGGGGGGTCTCTTCGCAAGGTCAGGAAACTAGGTTGTAAGTCATCATTTAAGCTTTGTTAGGGACCAGGAGACTCTGAGTCACCAGATAAGGGAAAGTTATCTTCCGTGAGGCATGGCCTGCCTCCGGGGTTTTAACATAAAGGGGACTTAAAATTTTAACCTAGGTTCTTCATAACCTTTCCAAACTTCAGACAATACCACAAAGCCATAGTAATCAAAACATTTTTTGATTTTTACCAATATTGGTAAAAATACAAATTAAAAAAACATACATACAGATCAATGGAATAGAATAGAAAGCCCAGAAATAAACCCATATATCTATGTTCAATTAATCTTTGACAAAGAAAGCAAGAAAATATGATGGATAAAAGAGAGTCTCTACAACAAGTGATGTTTGGGAAAGCTGGACAGTCTCATGTAAATCAATGAAATTAGAATACTCCTTCATACTATATAAAAAATAAACTCAAATGTTTTAAAGATCTAATTATAAGACATAACACCAAAAGCTCCTAGAAGAGAACAAATGCAAAACATTTTCAGACATAAACTATAGCAATATTTCTTAGATCAATCTCCTGAAGCAAAAGAAATAAAAGTAAAAAGAGATTAATTGAACCAAATTAAACATAAAGCATTTGCAGAACAAAGAAAACCACCAGTGAAATGAAAACACAACCTAAAGGATGAGAAAATATTTACAAATGAAGCAACTGGCAAGGGCTTAATTTTTAAAATATATAAAGAGCTCATATAACACAATATAAAAAAATAGACAGAAAATCTAAATAAACATTTCTTCAAAGAAGACAGATGGCCAGGAGGCACATGAAAAGATGCTCAACATTGCTAATTATTAGAGAAATGCAAATCAAAACCACATGAGGTATCACCTCAGACTGGTCAGAGTGGCCATAATCAATATGTCTACAAATAATAAAGAAGATATGGAGAAAAGGGAACCCTCCTACACTGCTGACATAAGTTTAAATTGGTACAGACACAATGGAGACTCCTTTAAAAAAGTAAAAATATCTACCATATGATCCAACACCCCATACCTAGGCATATACCCAGAAAAGAAAACTCTAATTCAAAAAGATAAATGCATCCAAGTGTTCAGTGAGGCACTATTTATAATAGCCAAGATGCGGAAACAATTCAAAAAATAATTGTTTTAAGAAGTTGTGATACACACACACACACACACACACACACACACATACATAGACAGGCAATAGAATATTATGCAGCCATGGAAAAGAAGAAAACATTGCCATTTGCAGCAACATGAATGGAAGCAGAGAATATGATACTGAGTGAAATAAGTCCAACAGAGAAAGACAAATATATGATATCACTTATATGTGGAATCTAAAAATATACTACAAATGAATCTGTATACAAATGGAAACAAGACTCACAGACATAGAAAACAAATTTCTGGTTAGGAGCATGGAGTTAACAAACTACTATACATAAAATAGATAAGCAATAAGGATTTATTTTATAACACAGGGAACAATATTTAACATTTTATAATAGCTTATCATGGAAAATAATCCAAAATAAAAAATGTATATAGACAATTACTTTGCTGTATACCCAAAACTAACACAATATTCTAAAACTAACAAAATATTGTAAATAGACTATACCTTGATAAAAAAATCATTTCAAAACATTTAAAGAATATTATATACATATATATATATAGTGGGTTTCCCTGGTGGCTCAGCAGTAAAGGATCCACCTCCAATGCAGGAAATGAAGGTTTGATCCCTAGGTCAGAAAGATCCTCTGGAGAAGGAAATGGCAACCCACTCTAGTATTCTTGCCTGGAAAGTCCCACAGACAGAAGAGCTTCGCGGGCTACATTCTATGGGGTTGCAAAAGACTCATACATGACTTTGTGACTAAACAACAAAATATGTCAATATAATATTAATATAGTATGTATAATAATACTATAGTTAATATAGAATTATAATATATAGTTTTCCCACCCATTAGAATTATTTTCATTTTACTCAATAATTATAAATTATCAGGAATAATTCAAAACCTGAGTAGAACTTTTTAACAAATTTTACCATTGATCCAAAAGTTCAAAGATTTTTGATAATTATACTTTGAGGCCTTGTAGATGTAATAAATTATAGATTGGAGCTGATGTCACCTACTTCAATATGTTTAACCTTCCATTATTTGGTTGTGAATTCTAGCTTTAAAAACATGATATAAGATACACTTAAATGAATTTCCCTTTACTATGTTTTCAAATCAATAGAGAAAAAATACTCCAACTCAAGTCACAGTTTGTGAAAATGTCTCAAAAGAGAAAAGAGAAAATAAAGGTTTATAATGTTTGGAAACTCTTTAGGAGCTTTGTTTCCAGTATATTATTTTACTTATCAACCTTGGTCCAACACAAACTAACTAGAGTAGGATAAATCTAGTGATTTTCCACCAAATGAATTCCAAGCTTGCAAAAATGAGAACTGATAATAACAAGAATAATATTTTTAAATCTCCCTTTCCTATTTAGGTCCATCAAGAGGAAAACTATAAAATAAATAGTGGTGCGTCCAAAAGGCAGAAGCACAACATGACAGGCCTTGTGGTACTATTTCTTGAATAGCTCATGTGATTTGTTGGAGTATTTTTATAGGCTACATTACAGAATTATAGACTCATGGAATTTTTAGAACCGAAAGGAATGTTAGCAATCACTAGGGTGCTGTTTAGTAAACAATCCCTTGAATGTTCAAAACAATACACAAAGGAGCTCACCTAATTTCCTAAGACCTTCCTCTCCCTGCAGACTACCTCCTATACATCAGGAGGTGCTGGGTATAAGGCATCATGTAACTTCACTACACTGTCATCCGGTACAAGGTGGATAAGTGGCTTTTTTCAGGATTCTACCCAAGGGAGTTTATTGTTGGAAGTTAAAGGGATTCATAGGCAAACACATTTATCGAAACATACCCCATACAGAAATCCAGATAATACACTAGAATAAATTTCGTATGTACAAAAATGCATCTTGGTAACTAAAATCTGCAGTATATAGCAAAGAATCTAGCTTAGCTTATTGTCTCTAAAATTCATTATAATATCTTAATAGATTATGAGGTTTTTAAGGGTAGAGTTTTACATGCTACACGACTGCTATTCATACAGAATCTAGCATTGCATTTAGTAGAAACTGGATATTTATTATTTTTTATTTTTTGATAATTTATGTGACGTGTCTCAAAAAGAAAAACAAAACAAACCTCTACAATATTACGCATGCATCCTCAGTAGCTAAGTTGTGTCCGACGCTGTGACCCTATGGAGAAGGAAATGGCAACCCACTCCAATATTCTTGCCTGGAGAATCCCACGGACAGAGGAGCCTGGTGGCTGCTGTCTATGGGGTCGCATAGAGTTGGACACGACTGAAGCGACTTAGCAGCAGCAGCTGTGACCCTGTGGACTATAGCCGGCCAGGCTCCTCTGTCCATGGGATTTTCCATCCAAAATACTGCAGTGAGTTGCCACTTCCTCCTCCGGGGGATCTTGCTGATGCAGGGATCAAACACACATCCCCTGCGTCTCCTGCATTGGCAGGCAGATTCTTTACACTGAGCCACTTGGGAAGCCCCCAACAATAGCATATGAACATCTAAATGTGCCATTTATTTTAGTAGGATTATTAGTACAAATTTATCTGTGCTTAAAGATGATTATTTCATTTAAGCCTCACAAAAATCTAGTTTGCAAGTGAGAGGACTGCTTAAGGGGGATAATAATTTGACCCGAGTTGCATAACTGTTAAGGTACAGCTTTGATCTTCAAGCTCAAATGTCTGTTAAAGTCCAGCTGTGAGAAATGATAGAAAGCCAGAAGGATTTGCACATTAGTTCATCCATTTTTCAAAGGAAGGATAAAAAATTCTTAGAAATTTATTTCAAATGAAGTATATAATAATAAAATAACTATGAAAAAGAAAAATTTAAACTGAGGTGTACCATGCAATCTAATCAAAGAGGAAAACAAACCAAAATCATTCTCCCCAGAAATCTCCCTTTTACTCTTCCTCAAAGTTTCTTCACATTAAAAGAGAAACACAGCATCCCCTGGAGTAAAAATGATACCTGGTAAACATGCTCATGAAGATGTGATGGAACCCTCTATCCACATTCCTTTTGGTCTAGCTCATAATTTTGAATGCCCGTGGTTTGGAATGTTCAGCTAATCTGTGGACTGACCTGTTTTCACATATGTCCATCTAACAGGTTTCTACATTTCCCTCTCACTTTCAAGCGTGCACAGATTTGGTAAATTATTTCTGTCTTTTTATAATTACTATCCTTGATAGGAGTTTTTGCCTTTTAAGCATTCTGTTAAAGTTACACTTATTCTCTGAATTCAACTGTCCTTTTACTGAGAACAGGAGATACAATGTTGATTTTATAGATTAGCACAGTTTTAAACAGACTTCCCCAATAGTTGATACTAGAAGTTTATTATCTTTATTTTCTCTTTCATTAGGCATTTTTATTCATCTTTATGGGGAATGTCTAAGGTCATTAGATACATTTATTTTTATTTAAGGGAGTTTCCTAAGGTCACTGGATATCTTTTACTTTTATTTAAATATCTGGATCTTTCATTAGGGGAAAAAGAGAAAGCTTTCCACTGAAAATAAATCAAAATACTGGGTGGGCTTGTAAAGTTCCAAAATTATTTTAAAGTCATATTTAGCTGCCAAAATTGATATAATTTATCAGCTGGCATTTTTAGTGCAAGAAAATTTCCAATTATTTGAATCAAAAATTAAAATAGATGATATGATTCTCATGTTCATTTTAGCAATTTTTGAACATTGTGTTTCTTTGGCTATTTTGCAGTCTGGCTGGATAAAATTGCCAGTCAGCACATTAAATGATTAGAGAGAATTCATAAGTTAATTAAGAACTGATTCCAACTCAACTTAGTATTACTATAATAAGTTTCATTCAATGACTTAAGTTTCAGTTCAGTTAAGTTCAGTCGCTCAGTTGTGTCCAACTCTTTGCGACCCCATGAATCACAGCACATCAGGCTTCCCTGTCCATCAACAACTCCCAGAGTTCACACAAACCCATGTCCATCAAGTCAGTGATGTCATCCAGCCATCTCATCCTCTGTAGTCCCCTTCTCTCCTGCCTCCAATCCCTCCCAGCATCAGGGTCTTTTCCAATGAGTCAACTCTTCACATCAGGTGGCCAAAGTACTGGAGCTTCAGCTTCAGCATCAGTCCTTCCATTGAACACCCAGGACTGATCTCCTTTAGGATGGAGTAGTTGGATCTCCTTGCAGTCCAAGGGACTCTCAAGAGTCTTCTCCAACACCACAGTTCAAAAGCATCAATTCTTCGGCACTCAGCTTTCTTCACAGTCCAACTCTCACATCCATACATGACCACTGGAAAAACCATAGCCTTGACTAGATGGACCTTTGTTGGCAAAGTAATGTCTCTGCTTTTAAATATGCTATCTAGGTTGGTCATAACTTTCCTTCCAAGGAGTAAGCATCTTTTAATTACATGGCTGCAATCACTAACTGCAGTGATTTGGGATTACCCCCAAAATAAAGTCTGACACTGTTTCCACTCTTTCCCCATCTATTTCCCAATAAGTGAGGGACCAGATACCTTAAGTTTAAAGTAGAGCTAATGAACAGTAATCAACAAAGACTCAAATTTTTAATATATAATATTTCAGGCTGGACTATTATATAAACATAGTATTTAATAAACTATATTTTACCACATAAAAGCAAAAATATCCTTAATTTATATTTATTAAATCTGGCTAATCAATAGTTCTTGTAAATGTTTCCATTTCAGTTAACTGTTAGGTGTACATAGGAGGAAAAAGTATTCAGATTCCACTTTACAAGAAGCAAGAAGTGTGTATGTATTAATAAGAAATTTGGCTTGTTACTTCAGTCACCTTTCACCTCAACTTCAAAATTGCCATATTTTATAGATATCTATAAAGTATTATATTTTATTTTAGCCAGCTTCACTTCTGCTTTCTTAATACAGCCCAAGAGACTATTTTTTTAGCGAAACCATTCCTGTGTGCTATTTATAGTTATTCACTTATTTCTTTGTGCTATATTTAATACAATACATTTTTCAATTATAGATGATACCTAACTGTTTCCTAATTATTATTCATGTCTGTTTTCTCTTTTAAAATAATGAACTTGTAAATAGACCAGTCACTTTGTTTCATTTTTTCACAGTCTGTACTAGATACTCTTTCTAGCACTTAGAAGATGAACTGGAATGTTAATTTCCATCAGCCAGTAAATTTCATGAGGCAAGGCTTGTGTTGTTTATTCACTGATGTGTCATAATCACCAAAAAAAATTTTAAAAAGCCTAGAAATTCTCACTAAATAAATATTCATTGAACTCATAAAATTTTCTTTAATTCTTTTAATTAGTTTGAATTAGATCTTAAAGTATCTAATCATGAAAATTATTATTTGCCTTTCTATTAGCTTCTATACTATAATTTTTTGAATTGCATCAGTGTATAAACTATTTTCTGAAT
This sequence comes from Aepyceros melampus, assembly GCA_006408695.1. Taxonomy (NCBI): domain Eukaryota; kingdom Metazoa; phylum Chordata; class Mammalia; order Artiodactyla; family Bovidae; genus Aepyceros; species Aepyceros melampus. The sequence goes on along the minus strand of SJXQ01011983.1, from coordinate 28,563 downwards.
TTAAGTTTGTACCTCAATTATTGGAAAACTCAGCAGTGGCCACAGGACTGGAAAAGGTCAGTTTTCATCCCAATTCCAAAGAAAGGCAATGCCAAAGAATGCTCAAACTACCGCACAATTGCACTCATCTCACATGCTAGTAAAGTAATGCTCAAAATTCTCCAAGCCAGGCTTCAGCAATACGTGAACCATGAACTCCATGATGATCAAGCTGGTTTTAGAAAAGGCAGAGGAACCAGAGATCAAATTGCCAACATCTGCTGGATCATGGAAAAAGCAAGAGAGTTCCAGAAAAACATCTATTTCTGCTTTATTGACTATGCCAAAGCCTTTGACTGTGTGGATCACAGTAAACTGTGGAAAATTCTGAAAGAGATGGGAATACCAGACCACCTGACCTGCCTCTTGAGAAATCTGTATGCAGGTCAGGAAGCAACAGTTAGAACTGGACATGGAACAACAGACTGGTTCCAAATAGGAAAAGGAGTACGTCAAGGCTGTATATTGTCACCCTGCTTATTTAACTTATATGCAGAGTACATCATGAGAAATGCTGGACTGGAAGAAACACAAGCTGGAATCAAGATTGCTGGGAGAAATATCAATAATCTCAGATATGCAGATGACACCACCCTTATGGCAGAAAGTGAGGAGGAGCTAAAAAGCCTCTTGTTGAAAGTGAAAGAGGAGAGTGAAAAAGTTGGCTTAAAGCTCAACATTCAGAAAACGAAGATCATGGCATCTGGCCCCATCACTTCATGGGAAATAGATGGGGAAACAGTAGAAACAGTGTCAGACTTTGTTTTTTGGGGCTCCAAAATCACTGCAGATGGTGACTGCAGCCATGAAATTAAAAGGCGCTTACTCCTTGGAAGAAAAGTTATGACCAACCTAGATAGTATATTCAAAAGCAGAGACATTACTTTGCCGACTAAGGTCCGTCTAGTCAAGGCTATGGTTTTTCCTGTGGTCATGTATGGATGTGAGAGTTGGACTGTGAAGAAGGCTGAGCGCAGAAGAATTGATGCTTTTGAACTGTGGTGCTGGAGAAGACTCTTGAGAGTCCCTTGGACTGCAAGGAGATCCAACCAGTCCATTCTGAGGGAGATCAACCCTGGGATTTCTTTGGAAGGAATGATGCTAAAACTGAAGCTCCAGTACTTTGGCCACCTTATGCGAAGAGTTGACTCATTGGAAAAGACCCTGATGCTGGGAGGGATTGGGGACAGGAGGAGAAGGGGATGACCGAGGATGAGATGGCTGGATGGCATCACGGACTCAATGGACGTGAGTCTGAGTGAACTCCAGGAGTTGGTGATGGACAGGGAGGCCTGGCGTGCTGCGATTCATGGGGTCGCAAAGAGTCGGACACGACTGCGCGACTGAACTGAACTGAACTGAACTGACCTCAATTATACATTTAAGTCACCAAAATGAAGAATCAGATCTGCTACATCAGATTGTAACCTGTGCCTGCCCTTCTGACACAAGCACCATCTAATATGTGTGCATTACATCTCCCAAGTCTGGTACTTTCATCAAAAGCTTCAACCAAACTGTGTTTGAGTCTTAACACTGAAAATGGGGTAGAAACTTTGCTATACAGTCTCACTCATTATATTTCTGACACTATTTAGGTAATTTCATGCCAAAAAACTGCAAGAGGCCACATTAGATTTCAGAAGGACACACTACCCCTTGCCAGAAACAGGAAGATAGTGAACACGATGAAACTCGCAGAGGTTAACAATAATCACAACAGCATATCTTTCAAGCCCTCTCTTTGGCAATCTCCTGTTTCCAGTCTGGTATTTTAATTGCTCCATTCATACTGAATTAAATGTGAACTAGTAAAAGTTAACTTGTTTATTTAACAGCATTGGACTGTGAAAACCAAGAGACCTAGATTCATGTACCAATTGAATCATTAACAAGCTGTGTGTTTTTGGCCAGTCTCCTCTGTTTTTTTCATTCTTAGGATCCCAAATTGAGAAAGCAGGAGATTGAGCTATGTGATGTTTGAAGCCTTGTCAAGCTCTAAGATTCTAAGATCCTTTTAACTTATTCCTAAACATTGATATCTCCCAATTTTCACCATAATTTTATACTTGTGTTCTTTCATTAGCTTTAGAATACCTTCCCTTGTCTTTTCAAATCTTGATTACTTTCCAAGACCCAGCTTACTTCAAATTTCCAACAAGAACCCTTCTGATTGCTGTGTGTGGACATACTAACAGCCATATGAATATACTATTTTTTTCTATTCAACAATAGTTTTGAATATGTATTAGTCTTGTACCTTCAAGTAGCTCTGGGAAAAAACATGATGGCCATGCTTTTTTTGTATGCTTTATGCATTTAGTAGCAATCTAAGTATTTATTAGTTTTCTGTTATTATCATTGTAGTTTTAAGAAGTACTTGATTGCTTACTTAATTCATTTTTGAATGGAATTATATCTGTGCAATTAAACAAATCTACAGTTAAAACTCCAGTTGTTTCTTTTTGCATATGGTCTTAAATTTAAATATGTGAATTTGCCGTCTTGTTGGTAATGCTAGTAATTTGAAGGACCTTTCATTTTTGATTTTACATATACTTCATTGTTTCTGAGAATTAGTTTCGCCTATGGAAAAGGTTTTTGGTGAGACCTCTGTGTGTGTTCAAGTAGAGAAATTTTACCTTTTCAGATGATTCATTTTAGCTAAAAGACTTTTTAATGTGGTCTAAGGGATGAGAAGATCATGACTCAGGAGAACCAGAGCTTAGTACCAAATTTGTCAGGAAGTCTTTGGATAACAAACCAATAAATTAAAATGTTTGTGCTCAGCTTTTCTATTACATCTTTAATTCAGTCTTATTCTCCTGATTTATTTCACAGTTTACCTGAAAATATAATGAGAAATTAGAAAAAATTAAATATAAGCATATTAAAATGCTAGAATATAACTACTTCCAGTTTGCGTTTTCTATCTTCACTTCAACTGTTTTTCCTATCAATCAGACTTGTTGAGATTATTTTAAAATTCAGTAGGAAAAAACTCCTTCAACAGAAAAAATTGTACATGTGATTGAGACTACTTTTGCTGAAAATACCTATAGGCAGAAGCATGAATATGAGACTCATCTAAATAACCAGCATGGTTTGTAGAAATTTAAATAATTTTAAAATATGTTTTAAAATATTTTTGAGTTTTAAAAATATGCTTTATGTGACAAAATAAAGAGTGGCCCTATGCTGATATCCATTTTTAGTATATGTGCTGCCAAAGTGAGAATTACTGATTTCCATTTTTAATTTACTTCTTTATGAAAAACACAAAAGCATGAGGACCACTGATCTAGCCCAACTCTACATTTTTAAGCAGAAAATAAATCAGGCTTGGAGTGATTCCACAACTTGCTCAAATCCCAGATATAGAAAGTGCATAAAATGATACAAATTAGCTGATTTACAGAACAAAAACTGACTGACAGATCTGAAAATCAAACTTATGATTACTAGAGGGGAAACTTAGGGAGAAGTGAAAAACTAGAGATTGGGATTAACATACACACACTGTTATATTTAGAGTCAGTTCAGTTCAGTCGCTCAGTCGTGTCCAACACTTTGCAACGCCATGAATCACAGCATACCAGGCCTCCCTGTCCATCACAAATTCCTGGAGTCTATACAAACTCATGTCCATCGAGTTGGTGATGTCATCCAGCCATCTTATCCTCTGTCATCCCCTTCTCCTCCTGCACTCAATCCCTCCCAGCATGAGGGTCTTTTCCAATGAGTCAACTCTTCACATCAGGTGGCCAAAGTACTGGAGCTTCAGCTTCAGCATCAGTCCTTCCAATGAATACCCAGGACTGATCTCCTTCAGAATGGACTGGTTGGATCTCCTTGCAGTCCAAGGGACTCTCAAGAGTCTTCTCCAATACCACAGTTCAAAAGCATCAATTCTTTGGCACTCAGCCTTTTTCACAGTCCAACTCTCACATCCATACATGACCACAGGAAAAACCATAGCCTTGACTAGATGGACCTTTGTTGGCAAAGTAATGTCTCTGCTTTCCAATAGGCTATCTAGGTTGGTCATAACTTTCCTTCCAAGGAGTAAGCGTCTTTTAATTTCATGGCTTCAATCACCATCTGCAGTGAATGTGGAGCCCCCAAAAATAAAGTCTGACACTGGTTCCACTGTTTCCCCATTTAATTCCCATGAAATGATGGGAATTAATAATGATCTACTGTATAGCACAAGGAATTCTGGTTAATATTCTATAATAAGTTGTATGAGAAAGCAATTTGAAAGAATGGATAAATGCATGTGTATAAGTGAATCCCTATGCTCCAATAAAAAATTAAAAATATATAAAAAGGGACATATGTAAAAAAAGCTTACTTTCCTATTTAAAAAAAATACTCTTTTACTTTCTGAAGAAGACAGTTTTCTATAAAATCTCTCTAGTATAGTATACTTTTAATTTATGGACCATAAAACATGACTTTTCTACAATCAATAAATTTGCTGAAGCAAATACATGAGCCAGTGGTTGCAGTTTTGGGGAATTCTTATTTCTTACTGAGCTCCTCAGTGTCAGAGAAGACTGTTAAAACATGTGAGAGTGTCCATTATTGTGTGATGCATTAACAATACAGTTCTTACTAAGATACATTAATTTATAAAGAAACTCTAAAATTTATAGATGACTTCAACTATATAACTTTCTGATAAATATTAAATACAAATGTCAACAGATAACAAGTGAATTAATTGAGTTTCTTCTTGGGAGAGTACATATAACTTTTCTATTATTAGATTTCTTCTAGTTTGTTCAGTTTTAGTGAACATAATAGTCTTTCAGTTGTGTCTGACTCTTTGAGAACCTATTGACTGCATTGTAGTCTACCAGGCTCCTCTATCTATGGAATTCTTCAGGCAAGAAAACTGGAGTGGGTAGCCATTCACTTCTCCAGGGAATCTTTTGGACCCAGGGATAAAACTAGGGTCTCCCACATTGCAGGCAGATTCTTTACAGTCTGAGACATCAAATGCCCATAGATAACAAGCGAATTAATGGTCTTGGGTTTCCTCTTGGGCAAGTACACATAACTTTCTTTGCATTAGTTTTTTATTAATTAGATCTATTTTAGCTTGTTCTATTTTAGTAAGATTTTTTTATTTTGAATGATTATTTCTTTTAATCTCCTTTCCTGCTTTTTTTCTTTTGGTTCATTAATTATATTTATTAAGAGCTAACTTTAATTTAATAAAGTACATTAACTTAATCATTTTTATCTTCACAATAAGCCCATGAAGTAATATTAACTTTAACTAAAGACAAAGTTAAGATAACTCACCAAAGACCACATAGTGAGCAAATGGCCAAGTCATTAACAAGATACAAGCATTTCTGAATCCAAAGTAGATATTCTTAACCTTAATCCATCCTGCCTATGTCTGTCTCACTGGCATTATAAGTTTATTCTTAATTCTTATTACTTGAAGAAGCTCATGATCATTCATCTTTAAAAATAATTTTCACATTTGAAATTTACAATCAGAAGAAAAATAACCCTATTTAAACTTTATCTTTATATCAATACTTAAGCTGCATTACATGATATACTTCAGAAGTTTTGAGAAAACAATTAAAATGCAACCACAAAATAAGCACATATTTTATATCCACACAATTCTCTCTAATACAAACACATAATAAAGTAGACTGATTGGTTTTCAACAAAGTAATTCATTCACCTAGTTAAGCAAAATTCTTTATTTTTCATCAAGGTCCTGAAAAACAAGAAAAGACTGAGAAACCGACACAGATCAGAGGATATTTAGGAGACATGACTAAATGTCATGTGGTATACTGAATTAGATCTTGGAACAACAATAACAACAAAAAAGACATTATAGGTAAAACATAAAATCCAAATAAAATCTTTAGTTTAATTAATATATTACCAAGACTAGTGGTTTAGTATTGATCAAAGCTCTGTGGCGTCTATTAGCATTAGGGAAAACCAGTGGAAGTATTAGGGGAAGCACATTGACTGAAACTGTCCCCACTGGCCAGGCACTATGGTAACCATTTGCATGAGTTTCTTTAGGACAGGAGGTACTGCTAAGGAGCACAGAACTAATAAGCTGCTACCAATAGGAAGAGCTCAGGAAAGGTCAAAAGGAGACACCACAGTCTGACCATCTCCCAGAATCCTTCTCGCTTGCATCCATCTTGGATGAACAAGGTGTGCACCACCAGGAAGGACTCTGAGTCAGGATGATTGGCTAAAGACAACTTGGAAACTAATCCCATCACCATAAAACCTGGGAGCTACATGGCAGAGCAATTCTCCTGGGTTCCCTTACCCTACTGCTCTCCTGCTCTCTGCCTGGGCACGTTTTCCCAATAAAATCTCTTGTTTTGTCAGAACATGTGTCTTTTCAGACAATTCATTTCTGAGTGTTAGACAAGAGCCCACTTTTGTACAAGCCCTGGAAGGAGTCCCCCTTCCTGCAACAGAAGATGTACAGAAATTCCTTGGATCATCTTTTAAATTTTTATGCATATTTTGAGGTTTTTTTTTAATTAAAAAAATGCTTTATTGAGTACCTAGCATGTGCTATGGTGCTTCTCCAGTGATTCAGTGGTAAAGAATCTGCCAGCAATGCAGGAGACATGGGTCCAGTCCCTGGATGGGGAAGATCTCCTGGAGGAGGGCATGGCAACCCACTCTGATATTCTTGCCTGGAGAATCCCATGAACAGTGGAGCCTAGCAGGCTACAGTTCATAGCATCACAGAGTCACACATGACTGAAGTGACTGAGCAAGCATGAGCAGGTGTATATTGTGGGGAGGAGTAGCCAGGAAAGAAAAGTCAAGACAGCTGCTGCCTTCCGTATGTTCACATCTAATGAGCTTAGTAGTTCTGACTACAAAAGAAAAGGACACTCTTTCATATGGATGTGTGTAGAAAGTAGATAAGGGGCCAAAGGAATGAGGAAATGAACCCTACTTGGCCAACATGAAGAATACTTAGTGGTTCAGAAAATAATTCATTATGTTATCCAAATTTTTAGTGTGAAACAAAAATGTATACTATCTATAGGTCAATATTGCTTATTTTAGGGATAATCTTGAAAAAATATCTGTAGACAAATATTTCTCTTTATAACAAAAGTTTAGATACAGATATAGAAGATAGATGCAATAGATGATTGGATATAATTTTTTTCTTTATAATACTAAAATACTTTAATTAAAAGTAGTGATATGCTATTATAAACAGTGCCGCAATGAACATTGGGGTACACATGTCTCTTTCAATTCTGGTTTCCTCGGTGTGTATGCCCAGCGGTGGGATCACTGGATCATAAGGCAGTTCTATTTGCAATTTTTTAAGGAACCTCCACACTGTTCTCCATAGTGGCTGTACTAATTTGCAGTCCCACCAACAGTGTAAGAGGGTTCCCTTTTCTCCACACCCTCTCCAGCATTTATTGCTTGTTGACTTTTGCATCGCAGCCATTCTGACTGGTGTGAAATGGTACCTCATTGTGGTTTTGATTTGCATTTCTCTGATAATGAGTGATGTTGAGCATCTTTTCATGTGTTTGTTAGCCATTCGTATGTCTTCTTTGGAGAAGTATCTATTTAGTTCTTTGGCCCATTTTTTGATTGGGTCATTTATTTTTCTGGAGTTGAGCTGCATAAGCTGCTTGTATATTTTTGAGATTAGTTGTCAGTTGTTTCATTTGTTATTATTTTCTCCCATTCAGAAGGGAAAACTGGTCAACCACTTGTAAAAGAATGAAACTAGATCACTTTCTAACACCATACACAAAAATAAACTCAAAATGGATTAAAGATCTAAATGTAAGACCAGAAACTATAAAACTCTTAGAGGAGAACATAGGCAAAACACTCTCTGACATAAATCACAGCAGGATCCTCTATGATCCACCTGCCAGAATACTGGAAATAAAAGCAAAAATAAACAAATGGGATCTAATTAAAACTAAAAGCTTCTGCACAACAAAGGAAACTATAAACAAGGTCAAAAGTCCTTTCTTTAAGAGAACCATGCACTAAGGAAATAGTATCTGCAAAACTGACCTGAGTTGGGTAAGTGTTCGTGTATTAAAAGGACCTAAGAGAAGGTCAGTGGGCCAGAGCAGAGTTAGTAAGTTTTGGAGAATGACTTGAAATGCTGTTGGAGAGACAAAAGCAACATGATTATGAAAAGCCTTGTAGGTTATTAAGGATTGTTGGTTTTAAGTACAATGGTAAGTCACTGGAGAATAAAATCATTAATCCAGGAATACATGTTTTTAAGAAATTATTCTAGTGACTTCATAAAATTAGAGCAAAAAGGAGGTGCTTATTTCATTCAAAATTATGTCTATTAAGCTATCTAATTTCAGTTTTCCTAATGTGTGACTCTAGGCACATTGCTTTTCTTAGAACAAGAGAATATACTTGTCTTTAAGTCATTATATTCATATTCATTTCAAAATGCACATTTCTTAATTAAAATGAACATGGAAATACTTTAACATATCAATTATAATGTCTATGAATTATTTCCAATTATATTTGAGTGCAGCAAATATCATACCAGCTAGTGATTCCAAAAAAAGCATATTAAACCTGAAAAAAAAGGTCTTCCTATATCATCTCTGCTAACTAACTTCTTGGGACTCTTGAGAGTCCCCAGGGCTGCAAGGAGATCCATCCAGTCCATTCTGAAGGAGATCAACCCTGGGATTTCTTTGGAGGGAATGATGCTAAAACTGAAGCTCCAGTACTTTGGCCACCTCATGCGAAGAGTTGACTCATTGGAAAAGACCCTGATGCTGGGAGGGATTGGGGGCAGGAGGAGAAGGGGACGACCGAGGATGAGATGGCTGGATGGCATCCCTGACTCAATGGACATGAGTTTGAGTGAACTCCGGGAGTTGGTGATGGACAGGGAGGCCTGGCGTACTGCGATTCATGGGGTCGCAAAGAGTCAGACATGACTGAGCGACTGAACGGAAGGGAACTAACTTCTACAGCCAGAGAAGGTATCCTGTCTGCCAGAATCAATGTCCAAGTGGTATCTACATGGAGATGACCTGGAAAAAGATCCATAGGGATGTAGCTTTCCAAGTCAGCTCAAGTGCTCATGGTCCCCAAAGCCTATGCAAGCCTTCTGCACAGCCATTGGGAGAGATATGGTAGCAGGCAGATCTGTGCAACCCAGACATCAAGAGACATCACACAAGAGCCCTTCCTCACCAACTATTTCAGGTTGGTGGAGCCTCAGGGTAGTGAAAATGAGCCGGTACTAATGGTTTTCCTAATCAGAAACAGTGACCAAGATAAGATCCTAATTTTCTATTCCCTTTTCTATTCTATTTGAATGTCTACCACATTCCCAGATATGCAGTGCTATATCATATATTCAAGAAGTAATAATTTCACAGAACTTAGAACCACAGAAAACTGGGGCTAAATGACCCCTCTTTTACCTAATGAAGAAGCAAAGGTCCGAGAGGGGCAGATTTTTGATCAGGATCACATAGAAAATCAAATCACTGATTCAAAACCAAAACCAATTTTAATTTAAGTTAATTTCTATGTTCCCAGTCTCCTGGGATAAGAAACATATATTTATTTTTATATTTTCATGATGTTTTTACAATCATAATTCCATGTACCTTTATCATTTTAGAATATTAATATACCAATCCAGGACCACTTGAAGCTAATTTTTCAACTTGAGGTTTCCTGGACCATGTAGGAAGTATAAATTTGAATCCCAAAACTACTTCAACACTTGGTGGCTTAAAACAACAGTTATCTCTTTGCTGGTAGTTGAATGCTAGGGGAGACTTTTCCTCCCCTCGAGGCTTGCCTTGCCTAGAGGCTAAGGCAAAATTAACAAGTTTCCTGGTAATAGACTCAGAGTGGGTAGTGTAAAATGGCCTCACTCATGTAACTGGCAAATGGTCCTGGTTCTATGTCTCCAGGCGACTAACCTGAGCTCCACACATGTGAGTGGGCTCCAAAAGCTCAAGAGGGAGGGGCAACCACCACTAGATATGTGCTTTTTCAAGCGCCTGCTTGTACCATGTTGGCTAATGTCCCAATTGGTCAAAACAATGCACATCACAAAGCCTAGCGTCAATGTGGGAAGGGACTTCAGAAAAACTCAGATAGAGGCACACCTCAGTGATTTGCTGAGGACCATTACTATAACAGGGGGCTTCCCAGGTGGCATAGTACTATAGTATCTGCTTGCCAATGCAGGAGACACAGGAGATGCAGATTCGATCCCTGAATCAGGAAGATACCCTGGAGGAGGAAATGGAAACCCTCTCCCATATTCTTGCCTGGAAAATTCCATGGTCAGAGGACTCTGGTGGGTTATAGTCCATGGGGTTGCAAAGAATTGGACACGACGGAGCAACTGAGCATGTATGCCTACATGCAGGCATGTAACATGTAGGCATACATGTTACATTATTGTAACAGCTGACCTCAGGACACAAGAGCTGAGTCAAGGAATAGTGACAGATTTGCTTTGTGGAAGGAGCAAAGGCTTTCCTGGATCCACCTGTGTGAGATCTTACATAAATGACTAACTCTCTCAGAGATTCAGTTTCATCTTGAGGAAATAATAACTACTTCATGGGAACTGCTGTAAAGTTTAAAAAATGTATATGAGATCATTGAGAAACATGCTTTAGTTGGCCCCATCAAAAGTTTTTTATCTTAACCTGGCCTCTGCATCAAGATTTTACCTTGTTGCATTCTCTCTCCTTTGCTGCCTTGAAAAAATTTCATTAAAAATGTTCTGATTTAAAAATCATATATGCAAGTCAGGAAGCAACAGTTACAACTGGACATGGAACAACAGACTGGTTCCAAATAGGAAAAGGAGAACATCAAGGCTGTATATTGTCACCCTCCTTGTTTAACTTATATGCAGAATACATCATGAGAAACGCTGGACTGGAAGAAACACAAGCTGGAATCAAGATTCTTGGGAGAAATATCAATCATCTCAGATATGCAGATGACACCACCCTTATGGCAGAAAGTGAAGAGGAACTAAAAAGCNTTAACTTCTATGCAGAGTACATCATGAGAAACGCTGGACTGGAAGAAACACAAGCTGGAATCAAGATTGCTGGGAGAAATATCAATCATCTCAGATATGCAGATGACACCACCCTTATGGCAGAAAGTGAAGAGGAACTAAAAAGCCTCTTGATGAAAGTGAAAGAGGAGAGTGAAAAAGTTGGCTTAAAGCTCAACATTCAGAAAACGAAGATCACGGCATCTGGTTCCATCACTTCATGGGAAATAGATGGGGAAACAGTGGAAACATTGGCAGACTTTATTTTTCTGGACTCCAAAATCACTGCAGATGGTGACTGCAGCCATGAAATTAAAAGACGCTTACTCCTTGGAAGAAAAGTTATGACCAACCTAGATAGAATATTCAAAAGCAGAGATATTACTTTGCCAACTAAGGTCCATCTAGTCAAGGCTATGGTTTTTCCAGTAGTCATGGATGGATGTGGGAGTTGGACTGTGAAGAAGGCTGAGCACCAAAGAACTGATCCTTTTGAACTGTGGTGTTGGAGAAGACTCTTGAGAGTCCCTTGGACTGCAAGGAGAGCCAACCAGTCCATTCTGAAGGAAATCGACCCTGGGATTTCTTTGGAAGGAATGATGCTAAAGCTGAAACTCCAGTACTTTGGCCACCTCATGTGAAGAGTTGACTCATTGGAAAAGACTCTGATGCTGGGAGGGATTGGGGGCAGGAGGAGAAGGGGACGACCAAGGATGAGATGGCTGGATGGTGTCACTGACCCCATGGGCATGGGTCTGGATGAACTCTGGGAATTGGTGATGAACAGGGAGGCCTGGTGTGCTGCAATTCATGGGGTCGCAGAGTCAGACACGACTCAGTGACTGAACTGAACTGAGTACTCCCATTGTGTATATGTACCACAGCTTTCTTATTCATTCATCTGCTGATGGACATCTAGGTTACTTCCATGTCCTGGCTATTACAAACAGTGCTAGTCTAGGTTTGATGCAGGATACAGGATGCTTGGGGCTGGTGCACTGGGATGACCCAGTGGGATGGTATGGGGAGAAAGGTGGGAGGAGGGTTCAGGATTGGGAACACATGTACACCCAGGGCAGATTCATGTTGATGTATGGCAAAATCAATACAATATTGTAAAGTAAAAAAATAATAATAATAAAAAAGAAAACTAGCAAGAACTCAGAAAAGGAAAAATCTATAGCCAAAGATTACTCTACCCAGCAAGGATCTCATTCAAGTTTGACAGAGAAATAAAAACCTTTACAGAAAGCAAAAGCTAAGAGAATTCAGTGCCACCAAACCAGTTTTACAACAAATGCTAAGGAACTTCTCTAGGCAGGAAACACAAGAGAAGAAAAAGCCCCACAAAACCACACAAAACAAGAAGATGATAATAGGAACACACATATTGGTAACTAGTTTGAATATAAATGGATTAAATGCTCCAATAGAAGAATAAACCTACTTAAGGAGACAATAGACTTATACTCCAAAAACTGTAAGACACTGTTGAAAGAAATTTAAAAAATGACACAAACAGATGAAAAGATTTACCATGTTCTTGGGTTGGAAGAATCAATAATGTCAAAATGACTGTATTACCTAAGACAATCTACAGACTCAATGCAACCCCTGTCAAACTACCAAATGGAATTTTTCACAGAAATAGAATTTAAAAATCTTAAAATTTATTTGAAACCAAAAGACCCTGAATATTCAAAGCAATCTTGAGAAAGAAAAATGGAGTTGGAGGAATCAGGCTCACTGACTTCAGACTAAACTACAAAGTTATAGTATCAAAACAATATGGTACACACACACACACACACACACACACCCACCCCAAAAAACCAGAAATATAATCAATGGAACAGGATAGAAAGCTCAGAAATGGACCTATGGTCAATTAATCTACAACAAAGAAGGAAAGATAATACAATGGGAAAAAGAAAGTGTCTTCAGTAAATGGTGCTGGGGAAACTGGACAGCTAGCTACATGTAGAAAAGATGGAATTATAACATTTCCTGACACCATACACAAAAATAAGCTCAAAATAGATTAAAGACCTAAACGTGAGACTAGACACTCTACAACTCTTAGAGAAAAACAGGCAAAACCTTCTCTGACAAAAATCGCAGTTGTCTCCCAGAGTAATGAAAATAAACAAATGGGACTTAATGAAACTCGAAAGCTTTTACATAGCAAACAAATCATAAACAAAATGAAAAGACAACTCACAGATTGGTAGAAAATATTTGCAAATCATGTGGCAAACAGAGATTAGTCTCCAAAATTTACAAACAGCTCACAACACTCAACAGCATCAATCAAAAAACAGGCAGAAGATGCAAACAGGCATCTCTGCAAAGAAAACATATCGATGGCCAGGAGGCGTGTGGAAAGATGTTCAGCACTGCTAATTATTAGTGAAATGCAAATCAAAACTACAGTGAGATATCACAATAGTAAAAATGGCTGTCATCAAAAAATCCACAAACAGTAAATACTGGAGAGGGCATGGAGAAAGGGAGCCCTCTTATATTGTTGGTGAGAGTGTAAATTGGTATAGCCACTATGGAGAACAGTATTGAGGCTCCTTAAAAACTGAAAATAGAGCTACTGGATGATGGTGCAATCCCACTCCTGTGCATTTATCTGGAGAAAAAATTGATCCAAAAAATACATGCACCCCAGTGTTCACTGCAGCACTATTTACAAATAGCCAAGATATATAAGCAACCTAAATATTCATCAACAGAGAAATGGATAAAGATGGGTACATATATACAGTGGAATATCACTCAGCCATTAGAAAGAAGGAAATAGTATCATTTGCTGCAAAATGGATGAATCTAGGGATTATCATACTAAGTAAGTCAGAAAAGAAAAGCATCATATCATATCACTTATGTTAGGTAGGTAGAATAGAAAACGAGTCCAAGATGGTGGCTAGAGAAAGCAGCAACCAGATGGGGTGAAAAATCAGCAGCAGCCAGTGAAAAAAGAAACCAAGAACCAGAGTGAGAACCTCTGGCAGGAAACCAGGTCCAGACACATCAGCTTCCCTGACTGGCCTTGAGCATATGCCCTACTTGCATTCCCCTCCTTGACAGGTGGTGGATACAGCCCTATTTTGCATGGGGCCAAACAAATCAGGCCCCAGGAACCACCAAGAGAAGGAGACAGAAAGTATAACAAAGGAAGCCAAGAGGGTTGAGGGGGGACTCCAGCAGGGTCAGCCTGCTCACATCTTGTGAGTGTACTATCTGCAATCCCGCCTGCTTGAGCTGCAACTAGTCTGTCATCCCAAATCTTTGCTATAATAAGACAAGGACCAGGGAGAAAGGAAACAACCTGATACTTACAAGTTGAATCTAAAGAGAAATGATACAAATGAACTTCTTTATAAAATAGAAACAGATTCCCAGACTTAGAAAATGAACTTACAGTTACCAGGGAAGGGCGAGGGGAGGGATAGTTAGGGAATTTGAGATTGATATATATAGTACAGTGTGAGTACAGTACACACTGCTATATTTAAAATGGGCAACTAACAAGAACCTACTGTATAGCATAACGAATTCTGCTCAACATTATATAACAACCTAAGAAAAGAATCTCAAAAAAGAATAATGTGTATAACTGAATCGCTATGCGGTATACCTGAAACTACCACAATATTGTTAATCAACTATTTATTGCTGTTGTTGTTCAGTTGCCCAGTCGTATCTGACTCAGAGACCCCATAGACTGCAGCACGCCAGGCCACCCTTTCCCTCACCATCTCCCAAAGTTTGCAAGGAACATGCAAGTTCATGTCCACTGCATCTGTGCTGTCATCCAGCCATCTCATCCTCTGACACCCTCTTCTCCTTCTGCCCTCAATCTTTCCCAGCATCAGGGCTTTTCCAGTGAGTCAACTGTTCACATCAGATGACCAAAATATTGGAGCTTCAGCTTCAGCATCAGTCCTTCCAACGAGTATTCAGAGTTGATTTTCCTTAAGATTGCTTTGCTCTCCTTGCCGTCCAAGGGAATTTCAGGAGTCCTCCAGCACCACAGTATGAAGGCATCAATTCTTTGTTGCTCTGCTTTCTTTACTGTCCAGCTCTCACAACTGTATGTGACCACTGGGAAGACCACAGCCTTGACTATATGGACTTCTGTCGGCAGAGTAATGTCTCTGCTTTTCAACACATTGTCTAGGTTTGTCCTAGCTTTCCTGCCAAGCAGCAATCATCTTCTGATTTCATGGCTGCAGTCAGAATCCGGAGTGATTATAGAGCCCAAGAAAAGGAAATCTGTCACTACTTTCCACTTTCCCTTCTATTTGCCATGAAGTAATGGGGCTGGATGCCATGATCTTAGTTTTTTTAATATTAGTTTTAAGCCAGCTCTTTCACTCTCCTCCTTCATTCTCATCAAGAAGCTCTTTAGTTCCTCTTCACTTTCTGTTATTAGAGTGGTGTCACCCGCATACCTGAAGTTGTTGATGATTCTCCTGCCTATCTTGATTCCAGCTTATAACTCATCTAGCCCAGCATTTCTCATGATGTGCTCAGCGTATAGGTTAAACAAACAGGATGACAGCAGACAGCTGTTGTACTCCCTTCTTTCTCAGTCTTGAACCAATCAGTTGTTCCTTACATGGTTCTAACTGTTGCTTCTTGACCCGCATACAGGTTTCTCAGGAGACTGGTAAGATGATCTCGTATTCTCATCTCTTTAAGAGCTTTCCACAATTTGTTATGATCCACACAGTCAAAGGCTTTAGCATAGTCAATGAAACAGAGGTATATGTTTTTCTGGAATTCCCCTGCTTTCTCTGAGATCCAGCAAATGTCAATTTGATCTCTGGTTTCTCTTCCCTTTCTAAACTCAGATTGGACATTTGGAAGTTCCTGGTTTGCATAATGCTGAAGCCTGCATGCAAGAGTTTAAGCATGACCTTACTAGCATGGAAGGTGAGTGCAACTGTCCGATGGTTAGAAAATTCTTTAATACTACCCTTCTTGGGAACTGGGATGAGGACTGACTGTTTGCAGTCCTGTGGTCACTGCTAGGTTTTCCAGATTTGATGACATATTGAATGCAACACGTTGATGGCATCATCCATTGAAGTTCTGAACAGCTCTGCTGGCATTGCATCACATCCACTAGCTTTATTAACAGCAGTGCTTCCTAAGGCCCACTTGACTTCACACCCCAAAATGTGACTCTCGGTGACTGACCACACCATCATAGTTATCTGGTTCATTAAGAGCTTTATTTGCACAGCTCTTCCATGTATTCTTTCCATCTCGTCTTGATCTCTTCAGTGTCTACTAGGTCTCTCCCATTCCTCACCTTCATTGTGCCCATCTTTGGGTGAAATATTCCCTTGGTATTTCCAATTTTCCTGAAGAGATCTCTAGTCTTTCCTCTTCTGCTGCTTTCTTCTAGTTTTATGCACTGTTCACTGAAGAAGGCCTCCTTGTCTCTCCTTGCTATTTTTTGGAACTCTGTGTTTAGTTGGATGTACCTTTCCCTTTCTCCCTTGCTTTCCACGTCTCTTCTTTCTTCAGCTATTTGTAAAGCCTCCTCAGATAACCACTTTGCCTTCTTGCTTTTCTGTTTCTTTGGGATGGTTTTGTTCACTGCCTCCTGTACAATATTACGGACCTCAGTCCATAGTTCTTCAGGCACACTGTTTACTATACCTTAATATAAGATAAAAAGCTTAAAAATGAGTTAATGATAATCAGGTTTAGCACCTATAAAGGATTTGAAATATATGCCATCACTGAGATTTAAGAAAAAAATCCTATAAGCAAGTGATTTTAGAAGGACACAAATCAAGAGACCACTACTAATCTGAATGATAGTGCTAAGAAACTCATTGAGATCATATCATATTACAGAAAGAGAAACTAAATTTTAAATTGGGAAGAGAAGTTATAAAAGACAGGAACAGACTGTGCGATTCCCATTTGCGAGGCTTTCTACAGGAGAAACCTAAGGAAATGGTATAGAATCAGATCACTGCTGAGAACATCCTGATCAAAGAAAGATGTGAACCATCTTGTTGCATGCTTGAAAACATGTAACAAGTGCTAGGCAATATAAATCAATCAACTTGCACCTACAGAAGTCAAAGCAAACCTCCAACCAAGCAAAGATAAAATTTCAAAACTCAGAAAGAACATGCCATCTACTATAAAATAATAATCACATTGAAAGTAGATTTGTCTTCAGCAGCAATATATGTTAGCAAATACTAAGCAGTGTCCTCAAATTGTACAGGGAAAAATTATGACTAGAAACCATTATACCCTTCAGTCATTTAAAAATGGAAGATATATTTTTTCAGACATACGAAAACTAACAGTTTACCCTAAAACCTCATTGAAAGATTTACTGAAGGGTATACTTCAGCAAGATGAAGACAAAGTGAAGAGTTGGGATATAAGAGATCACTGACAGCATAGAAGCTGATGAAATAAATCAATTGCAGATTATAAACAATAGCGCCTACAATGTTTATGTTTACAAAAGGGATGCAAATTGTAGATAATAAGATCGGTGAAAGAACTTCAGGGAGTAATTCAAACATTGTAAGGGTCTTGCCTTAGTCTACTCATTCAGTTAGTTCAGAAAATCATTATAGAGTGGCTAATACATGCCAGAAACTGTTGTAGACTTCAGGGATAATGGATAAAAAGTTAAAAGGCCTATTTTTGTGGAACTTACATTCTGGTGGGGGAAATAAAAAACAACAACAACAAAACACATGAAATAGTGTCAGATGGTATGACAATTTAAATTTGGAGACCACCAATTCACTTTTGAGCACGCAAGGGGGTCCTATTATGCCAGGAAATTTTCCATAAATTGCTAGAATCCCCATACAAACTGGAAACCTTATGTATACGTGCTGTGTAATCTTTCAGTGCTGTGATGAAAAAAAAAAAAAAGATAGTGATGTTCACTATGTTGAGGTTTTAGTACAAAAATATAAAATTAAATATAAGTTAAAATTTAGGGGTATTCTTTTAAAAAAATAGAAATAAAAGTAGAGAGTAGGGGAAAAATTATTTTAACTAAAAGCCAGAAAATGAAAAGAGAGTTGGATAAAAACAGAAGTGACTGTGGAAGAAAAGAAACTGTTACCAACATGTTCAGAAAAGCTTACAACACTATTCCCAGTGATATACCAGCTTGTCATTATCACCTCCACTTCCCAGCCAATTAGCAAACTCAAACTTTTGGGACTTCCCAGGTGGTGCTTCATTCAGTTCAGCTGCTCACTCATGTCTGACTCTCTTCCACCTCATGGATTGAAGCACGCCAGGCTTCCTTGTCCATCACCAACTCCCAGAGCTTACTCAAACTCATGCCCATTGTGTTGGTGATGCCATCCAACCATCTTTTCCTCTGTCGTCCCCTTCTCCTCCCACCATCAACCTTTCCCAGCATCAGGGTCCTTTCCAATGAGTCAGGTCCAGATGGGACAAGATGCCATGATCTTAGTTTTCTGAATGTTGAGTTTTAAGCCAACTTGTTCACTCTCCTCTTTCACTTTCATCAAGAGGCTTCAATACAATGAGTATTAAAGTTTCAGCTTCAGCATCAGTATTTCCAATGAATGTTCAGGACTGATTTCCTTTAGGGTGGACTGGTTGGATCTCCTTGCAGTCCAAGGGACTCTCAAGGGTCTTCTCCAACACCACAGTTCAAAAAGCATCAATTCTTCAGTGCTCAGGTTTCTTTATAGTCCAACTCTCACATCCATCCATTATTACTGGAAAAAAATATAGCTTTGACTAGATGGACTTTTGTTGGTAAACTAATGTTTCTGCTTTTCAATATGCTGTCTAGAGTGGTCATAATTTTTCTTCCAAGGAGCAAACATCTTTTAATTTCATGGCTGCAGTCCCATCTGCAGTGATTTTGGAGCCCCAAAAAAGAAAGTCTGTTACTGTTTCCACTGTTTCCCCATCTATATGCCATGAAGTGATGGGACCAGATGCCATGATCTTCATTTTCTGAATGTTGAGTTTTAAGCCAACTTTTTCACTCTCCTCTTTCACTTTCATCAAGAGGGTCTTTAGTCCTTCAATTTCTGACATAAGGTAGTGTCATGCATATCTGAGGTTATTGATATTTCTCCCAGCAATCTTGATTCCAGCTTGTGTTTCTTCCAGCCCAGCATTTCTCATGATGTACTTTGCATAGGAGTTAAATAAGCACGGTGACAACATACAGCCTTGACGTACTCCTTTTCCTATTTGGAACCAGTCTGTTGTTCCATGTCCAGTTCTAACTGTTGCTTCCTGACCTGCATACATGTTTCTCAAGAGGCAGATCATGTGGTCTGGTATTCTCATCTCTTTCAGAAATTTCCACAGTTTCTTGTGATCCACACAGTCAAAGGCTTTGGCATAGTCAATTAAGCAGAAATAGATATTTTTCTGGAACTCTCTTGCTTTTTTGATGATCCAGTAGATGTTGGCAATTTGATCTCTGTTTCCTCTGCCTTTTCTAAATGCAGCTTGAATATCTGGAAGTTCATGGTTCACATATTGCTGAAGTCTGGCTTGGATAATTTTGAGCATTACTTTGCTAGTGTGTGAGATGAGTGCAATTGTGTGGTAGTTTGAGCATTCTTTAGCATTGCCTTTCTTTGGGATTGGAATGAAAACTGACCTTTTCCAGTCCTGTAGCCACAGCTGAGTTTTCAAAATTTGCTGGCATATTGACTGCAACACTTTCATAGCATCATCTTTTAGGATTTGAAATAACTCAACAGGAATTCCATCACCTCCACTAGCTTTGTTCGTAATGATGATTCCTAAGGCCCACTTGACTTTGTGCTCTAGGATGTTTGGCTCTAGGTGAGTGATCACACCATCGTGATCATTCAAATCTTGTTTGTATAGTTCTTCTGTGTATTCTTGTCACCTCTTCTTAACACCTTCTGCTTTTGTTAGGTCCATACCATTTCTTTCCTTTATTGTGCCCATCTTTGGGTGAAATATTCCCTTGGTATTTCCAATTTTCCTGAAGAGATCTCTAGTCTTTCATCTTCTGTTGTTTTCTTCTAGTTTTATGCACTGTTCACTGAAGAAGGCCTCCTTGTCTCTCCTTGCTATTTTTTGGAACTCTGCCTTTAGCTGGATGTACCTTTCCCTTTCTCCCTTGCTTTCCATGTCTCTTCTTTCTTCAGCTATTTGTAAAGCCTCCTCAGATAACCACTTTGCCTTCTTGCTTTTCTGTTTCTTTGGGATGGTTTTGTTCACTGCCTCCTGTACAATATTATGGACCTCAGTCCATAGTTCTTCAGGCACACTGTTTACTATACTTTAATATAAGATAAAAAGCTTAAAAAGTAAGTGATTTAATAATAATCAGGTTTAGCACCTATAAAGGATTTGAAATAGATACCATCACTGAGATTAAAAAAAAAATCCTATAAACAAGTGATTTTAGAAGGACATAAATCAAGCTACTCCTAAGTCACTTCAGTTGTCTGACTCTGCGACCCCATAGTCAGCAGCCCACCAGGCTCCCCCGCCCCTGGGATTCTCCAGGCAAGAACACTGGAGTGGGTTGCCATTTCCTTCTCCAGTGCATGAAAGTGAAACGTGAAAGTGAAGTCGCTCAGTTGTGTTGACTCTTAGCGGGCCCATGGACTGCAGCCTACCAGATTCCTCCATCCATGGGATTTTTCAGGCAAGAGTACTGGAGTGGGGTGCCATTGCCTTCTCCAACACAAATCAAGAGACCACTACTAATCTGAATGATAGTGCTAAAACTCATTGATCGGGCCCATGGACTGCAGCCTACCAGATTCCTCCATCCATGGGATTTTTCAGGCAAGAGTACTGGAGTGGGGTGCCATTGCCTTCTCCAACACAAATCAAGAGACCACTACTAATCTGAATGATAGTGCTAAAACTCATTGAGATCATATCATATTATAGAAAGAGAAACTATTTTTAAATTGGTAAGAGAAGTTATAAGAGACAGAGAACACACTGTATTTTGAACCAGTCCATTATTCTATGTGCGATTCTAACTGTTGCTTCTTGACCTGCATACAGGTATCTCATGAGACAGGTAAGGTGGTCTGGTATTTCCTTCTCTTTAAGAATTTTCCACAGTTTGTTGTGATTCACACAGTCAAAGGTGAAAATGAAGCAGAAATGGACGTTTTTCTGGAATTCCCTTGCTTTCTCTGATCCAGCAGACACAGCAATTTGATTTTTGGTTTTCTGCTTTTTATAAATTCAGCTTATACACCTGGAAGTTCTCAATTCATACACTGCTGAAGCCAAGCTTGAAGGATTTTGAGCATAACCTTACTAGCATGAGAAATGAGTAGAATTGTAAGGTGCTTTGTACATTTTTTTTCATACTATGACTTTGGAATGTATCATTTCAAATATCAAATGACACCTATCTGGTCAAAGATGTTGAATCAAAGGAGACAAAGTCTTCTGGGCAGTTTATAATGCTTGCCCATAAGTATAGTAACTCTTGTCTCAAAATAACACAAGTCCGTGTGCCTGACACACATTGGGGCCAAACAATACTAAAGCACTGAAGTTTGGAACGGAGAAAGGTTTATTACAGGAACATGCAAGGAGATGGGTGGCTCATGCCTTAAAACCCCTAAAGTTACTGGGAGCTTTCAGCAAGTCCTTTTAAAGCAAAAAGATGAGGGAGGGCATGGTTAGCTGTTGCTTGGTGTCAGATCCATTGCTGGTGTCAGACCACTGTTCTTGAAGTCAGGTCATGACGTCAGATAATGACGTTCCTGTAAATCTCTACCAAATGAATGTTATTCTCTGTCCTTGTTACCGAATCACAAGTCCATGTCCCCAATGCATAGTGAGGCCAATCAATATTAAAGCATTGCAGAGTCTGGAACAGAGAAAGGTTTATTAGAGGTTCATACAAGGAGACCGGTGGCTCATGCCCTAAGAACCCCAAAGTTACTGAAAGCTTTTGGCAAGACCCTTTAAAAACAGAACGTAAGGGAGGGGCGTGGTTAGTTGTTACAAATTTTTGGTATCAGATCCTTTGTTCCTGGGGTCAGTTCAAGTAATGAGGTAAATCTCTACCACACAAATGTTATTCTTTGTCCTGACAAGAAAGGGGAAGGTTCCAAGATACAACTCTCACCCTCCAAATCCTGGTCCTGGCTAAGAGGATGCAGATGCCAGCTGGCAGCTCCCTCTGTAGGTGGTACAGGCAGGGAAGGCTCCTCTGAGGAGGTGATATTTCAGCCAAGTCTTGTGTGGACCTTTTCTACCTTCTGTCAACTTGATGCTTTGCTTTTGCAAGATGCCCTCTGTTCTGAGTCACTTCAACTTGGCCCCTCATCCCCGCCTGTCCATCCCCCACCCCACACGGAGTCCTTCCAGGGCCCACTGTGTTGTGTATTTTTGGGGGGGGATGGAGGAGGAGGGGGTGCATCCTATGGCTTGTAGGAGCTTAGTTACCGGACTAGAGATGGAACCCAGGCCCTGGCAGAGAAAATGCCCAGTCCTAACCCCTGCACACCAAGGGATTCTTCCAGGGTCCACTATTCAAATACAATCCAACCTCCTCTTTAACTGGACTCACACTCCACACCACTGTCTACCTGCCGTGCTCCCCAGCATCAGGTTCCAGGACACTCAGGGTCCCCTCACCCCAGAGCCCATGAAGTTGCTCAGCCCGGATGAAGTTTCCCTGTGTTCACAGCTCCAGCTCCTCTGCCTCCTGCTCTCCCCATGCTCCCTGCGTGGTGAAGCCCCTCTTCCAGGAGTGTAAGGAGAAACTTTCACTTCAATGGCGGTTGTTTCCTGATTGGTTAGCCTTATTGACCCTCAAAGTTTCCACTAAATACTCTATTTTAAGCCAGGCTACAAGACACTTGGCAGACAAAGTAAACAAATGAAGAGCAAGTGAGCTATACACCTTCTCACAAAGTCATCAAGTGGTAATACCTTAACAAGCATTGGAATCCCTTTTCCCATAAAATCACAGGCTCCCTCACCCGCTGGCCCAAGGCTGGGTGGGAGGGCCTCAGGGAGAAGGCTGGGATCCACCTCTTACCTCATTCTCCTCTTCACGACCACTCCTCTCCTGTTTTCTGAATCCCCTCACTCATTGTCTCTTAACAGTTGGTTGCTTGTGATTGAGGCCCACTGCTGTGCTGTCCAATGGCTGAGCAGGACCACTAACAGTCACTCATTGACAGTTGGTTGCCAGTGGGCAGGGCCCACTGAAGCATCCACCAATGGTTGAGCAGAACTCATTGCCTGGTAACAGGGTGAGCCCTAATGACGTACAGCAATGGCTGCACTCACTGGGCTCTGTTAACTCTCAGATATCCTCCCCATGGAAGACCAGTAAATTCTCATACTGGACCACTGAGGAGATCTGAAAGGGTGGGAAACCAACCCTCTTTGTCTGTGGCAAAAATGAAGAAAAAAGAAAATCAATGTGGTCTGTAGGCCACTGGACATAATAGGGATATAGTAGACTAATTAGTTTTTTTAGAAATCCCACTAGGAGATTAAACCTGAAGGGAATTTTTGTAGTGGTGGCCTTCCTAGCCTGAACCTGAGGCTTGATGGCCCTTCGAGCCCTGGCACCAGCCTGCATGCTCCATTGTGGCAGGGGTCACTTTACCACACCTTTCCAAGTGCAGCTGCACCTAGCCACCAGACCAGCCCACTCCTGCCTGCCACCCAACCACGGCACAAACAGACAGGTGGGAGCTCCACTCTGGAGCACCAGCTCTGGGGCCAACTCAGCCCTCACAGGCTGGCTGGTGCAGCCACTGGCAGGCTGAGCCCATGGTGCCTGCCGCCTCAGACAGTGATTACAGTTGACAGGAGCATCAGTTGCCTCTACATGGCCATCGTGGCCTCTGCCACCTCCATACCTCCTTCCACCAGGGCTGGAGGATAACGTTGCTGGAGCAGCCGGGTACTTCTTCAGACCTGACACTTTCTGGAGTCATTCACACCCTTCTGCTCAGGGTGCAGTGGCAGTGAGGTAGGCACCAGGTATAGAAACCTCACTTAGCCACTGGCTAACTGGTCATGTGCAGTGAGTCCATATCCCCAAGCACGTGACCAGTTAGTAAACAACTGTCACCCAGCAACCAATAGTGGTCCTGCTCAGCCATTGGTCGGTGCCACAGTGGCCCCTCCCCTTTTCCCTTTTGTATATAAAAGGACCCCAAATTGGGACTCAGGGAAGATGGCCTTTTTGAGATGCTAGTCTTTATCTTCTTGATCTACTAACATTCCAATTCAAGTCATTATTCCTTGTTTCAATGGCTAGTCTTCCTGTCCTGCAGCAAGAAGCAGCTTGGGCTCTGTAACATTTAAGGGAATTTGGGAGACTTCTGTAAGCTAATGACCACCCAAGAAAAGAATCCAGTAAACAAGCAACAATCTACACTAGCTTGAAGGAAGACCAGGTGCATCAAGCACCAGACACACTCAAGCCACCCTGATAATTACACACAAGCAATTGAAACGGGGGTCTAAATCATGTTATGTGAAGTCAGAGTTAATAGTCCTTGAAGAGGAGCACTTCTGCATGTAGCCGAGAGAGAAACTAAGTGAAAGGGGACATTACACTGAAACCTGAGCTGAGTTACCATATTTTATTAAGTGTCACCACCCTTTAGCTAATATTGTTGTTGTTGTTCAGTCACTAAGTCCTGTCCAACCCTTTGCAACCCCATTAAGTGTGGCACGCCAGGCTTCCCTGTCCTTAACTATCTGCCTGAGTTTGCTCAAGTTCATGTCTATTGAGTCAGTGATCCTATCCAACCATCTCATCCTCTGTTGTCCCCTTCTCCTGCCTTCAATCTTTCCCAGCATCAGAGACTTTTTCAATGAGTTGGCCCTTTGGATTAGGTAGCCAAAGCATTGGCTTGAATGGTCATTAGCTTACAGAAGTCTCCCTTCTGCTGCTGCTGCTGCTAAGTCACTTCAATCGTGCCCGACTCTGTGAGACTCCATAAACGGCAGCCCACCAAGTTCCCCCGTCCCTGGGATTCTCCAGGCAAGAACTCTGGAGTGGGTTGCCATTTCCTTCTCCAATGCATGAAAGTGAAAAGTGAAAGTGAAGTCGCTCAGTCGTGACCCACTCTTAGCAACCCCATGGACTGCAGCCTACCAGGCTCCTCCATCCATGGGATTTTCCAGGCAAGAGTACTGGAGTAGGTAGCCATTGCCTTCTCTGACAGAAGTCTCCCAAATTCCCTTAATATGTTACAGAGCCCAAGTTGCTTCTTGCTACAGGACCCGTCAATATGCTGGGAGACTAGTAGTTGGAACAAGGAATAATGACGAATTGGAATGTTAGTAGACCAAGAAGATAAAGACTAGCCTCTCTTAGCTTCAGCACCAGTCCTTCCAATAAATATTCAGGATTGATTTCCTTTAGGATTGACTGATTTCATCTCCTTGTTGTCCAAGACACTTTCAAGAGTCTTCTTCAGCACCACAGTTCAAAATTATCAGTTCTTCAGCACTCAGCCTTCTTTATGGTCCAACTCTCACATCCACACATGACTACAGGAAAAACCATAGCTTTCAGTATACAGACCCCTGTAGTGATGTCTCTGCTTTTTTAATACACTGTCTAGGTTTGTCACAGCTATTCTTCCAAGGAGCAAGCATCTTTTAGTTTTGTGGCTACAGTCACCATTTGCAGTGATTTTGGAGCCCAAGAAAATGAAGTCTGACACTGTTTCCACTTTTTCCCCATCTATTTGCCATGAAGTGTTAGGATTGGATGCCATGTTCTTTGTCTTTAGAATGCTAAGTTTTAAGCCAGCTTTTTTTCACTCTCCTCTTTCACCTTCATCAAGAGGCTCTTTAGTTCCTCTTCACTTTCTGCCATTAAAGTGGTATCATCTGCATATCTGAGACTGTTGATTTTTCTCCCAGCAAATTTTGATTCCAGATTGTGAGTCATCCAGCCCAGCATTTCCTATGATGTGCTCTGCATACAAGTTAAATAGGCAGGGTGACACTATAAAGCCTTGATGTACTCCTTTCCCAATTTTGAACCAGTCAATTGTTCCATGTCTGGTTCTAACTGTTGTTTCTCTAGCTGTGTACAGGTTTCTCAGGAGACAGATAATGTGGTCTGGTATTCCCATTTCTTTATGAATATTCCACAGTTTGTTGTGATCTACACAGTTAAAGACTTTAGCATAGGCAATGAAGTAGAAGTAGATTTTTTTGGAATTCCCTTGCTTTTTCTATAAGCCAGCATATGTTGGCAATTTGATCTCTGGTTCCTCTGCCTTTCTAAACCTATCTTGTACATCTGCAAGTTCTCAGTTTACTTACTGCTGAAGCCTGGCTTGAGGGATTTTGAGCATAATCGTGCTAGCATGTGAAATGAGTGAATTGTTCAGTAATTTGAACATTTTTTTGCATTGCCTTTCTTTGGGATTGGAATGAAAACTGACCTTTTCCAGTTCAGGCTTTAGTAGTTGCAGCATGTGGGCTCAGTAGCTGTGGTTCTCTGGCTCGAGAGCACAGGCTCAATAGTTGTGCTGCCTGGGCTTAATTGTTCCAAGGCATGTGGGATCTTCCCAGACCAGGGGTTGAAGCTGTGTCTCTTGCACTGGCAAGCAGATTCTTTACCACTGAGCCTCTAGGGAAGCTCTTGAAGGCATCATCATTTAGGATTTGAAATATCTCAGCTGAAATTCCATAACCTCCACTACCTCAGTTTGTAGTAATGCATTCTAAGGCCCACTTGACTTCACACTCCAGGATGTCTGGCTCTAGGTGAGTGACCACATCATTGTGGTTATCTGGGTCATTAAGAGCTTTTTTGTGCAGTTTTTCTGTGTATTCTTACCACTTTTTCTTAATCTCTTCTGCTTCTGTTAGGTCCTTGATTATTTTTGTCCTTTATTGTGCCTATCTTTGCATGAACTATTCCCTTGGTATCTCCAATTTTCTTAAAGAGATCTCTAGTGTTTTCAATTCTATTGTTTTATTCTCTTTAATTGCCTTGTTCACTTAAGAAACCTTTCTTATCTCTCCTTGCTATTCTCTGGAATACTGCATTCAGTTGGGTATATCTTTCTCCTTCACCTTTCACTTCTTTTCTTTTCTCAGCTATTTGTAAGGCCACCTCAGGCAACCACTTTGCCTTCCTGCATTTCTTTTTTCTTGGGACTGGTTCTGCTCATCACTTCCTGTATAATGTTATGAACCTCTGTCTATACCTCTTCAGGCACTACCAGATCTAGTTCTTTGAATCTATTCATCACCTGACTGTATAATCATAAGGGATTTGATTAGGTCATACCTGAGTGGCCTAGTGGTTTTCCCTACTGTTTTCAACTTAAGCCTGAATTTTGCAATAAAGAGCTGATGATCTGAGCCACAGTCAGTTCCGGCTCTTCTTTTTTATGACTGTATAGAGATTCTATGTCTTCAGCTGCAAAGAATACAATCAAGATGATTTCAGTGTTGACCATCTGGTGATGTGCATGTACAGAGTCGTCTCTTGTGTTGTCAGAAGAGGATGTTTGCTATGACCAGTGTGTTCTCTTGGCAAAACTCTCTTAGCCTTTGCCCTGCTTCATTTTGTACTCCAAGGCCAAACTTACCTGTCACTCCAGGTATCTCTTGACTTTCAACTTTTACATTCCAGTCCCCTATATGAAAAGGACATCTTTTTTCGCTGTTAGTTCTAGGAAGTCTTGTAGCTTTTCATAGAATCATTCAATTTCAGCTTCATCAGCAATACTTCGATTACTGTGATATTGAATGGTGTGCCTTGGAAATGAACTGAGACTATTCTGTCACTTTTGAGACTGCACCCATTACTGTGCTTCAGACTCCTTTGTTAACTATGAGGGCCAACCCATTTCTTCTAAGGAGTTCTTGCCCACAGTAGTAGATATAACGGTGAAAGTGAAAGTTGTTCAGTCATGTCCGACTCTTTGTGACCCCATGGACTCTACAATCCATGGAATTCTCCAGGCCAGAATACTAGAATGGGTAGCATTACCCTTCTCTAGGGGATCTTCCTAACCTAGGGATAGAATCGAAGTCTGCCACATTGTGGATGGATTTTTTTTTTTACCAGCTGAGCCACAAGGGAAGCCCAAGAATACAGGAGTGAGTAGCCTATCCCTTCTCCAGTGGATCTTCCCCACCCAGGAATCGAACTGGGGTCTCCTGCATTGCAGACAGATTTTTCACCAACTATTTAAAGGCCTAGATCTGATAGAGTGCCTGATCAACTATGGAATGAGGTTCATGACATTGTACAGGAGGCAGGGATCAAGACCATCCCCATGGAAAAGAAATGCAAAAAAAGCAAAATGACTGTCTGGAGAAGCCTTAAAAATAGCTGTGAAAAGAAGAGAGGTGAAAAGCAAACGAGAAAAGGAAAGATATAAGCATCTGAATGCAGAGTTCCAAAG
>SJXQ01011982.1:203330-230750 GCA_006408695.1 Aepyceros melampus | reverse complement strand
CAGAGAGTTAGGCTTATGACAATTTTTTTTTCTCCCCTCATTTCTACTTTGGAGATTCTTTTGATAATGTGATTACATTACTTTCATAGTTAAAATATATATCTTTTTCAAAATTTGGGTAATAGTTGCTTTACAGCAAAGTGAATCAATTAAAAATATACATCTTTATATATATTTTTAAAAAGAGAATTCAATGTCCAGTACGAGACTATGTAACCTCAATAAAGTTTGGCCAATAAAACCAATTGAATTTTAATCTGGGTAATGAAAAGTGATCAAAAATATGATCACAATTCCACTGGGGATATTTTCGGGAAAAGAGAAGTGATGTTACAGCTCTCCAAGGCAGTGGGTAAAGGTACAATTCAGAAATAACACAATGAGAAGATTGATATGAGTCTCCAGCAAATTCTACAACAGCCAATTACGCAGAGGACTTGAGAACCCTGGGAAAAAGCTTGGGTTTACAGACACCAAATTCTGCCAGATTCACCTTATTTCCTTTTTTGTTGGGTTACTATATGGGTTGATCATGTATTCACTTATTTATTCATTCGTTCATTCATCCAACAGACATTAATTACATAAATGTTCCAGGAACTACGTTCCAGGAACTGTCTTGGCAATGAAGACAGGAATATAAGCTTCTCATAGGAGAGAAAGGTACATGACATTCAGATGCTGTCAACATATGTCCTAGAAAATAAATCGTTCTAATTTTTTTTTATTTTACCCAATAATATGCAAAACAGACATCTATATTTTATACCTGAGCCTCACATATCAGTGTCCCCCCCCAGCTCTCACTTTAGGTGGAGGATGAATTACGGGGACTGGGCAGGATGAGGGGGAGGGTTTGGGGTAAGGCATGGGTGGGGTGAAGGAAGGTTCAGGGGTGGGGAGGGTAGGTACCATCTGGCAGCCAAAACACATAAAACCAGGCAGCATATGTTTGTCGCACTTGCTCATCACAGCAGGGGCCATCAATCATTCTCAATAAGATGTCTGCTCACTGTCTTGATGTCACATGAAACTTGAATAGTCCACGTATCAGATTCTCTTGATTCTCCCTTAAAGCTACAGTAGTCAGATGCATTTACTTTCTTTCTTATTTTCAAATGGAATCTGTTTATTTTGCTTTAAAAGCAATGGGCTGAATTGTGATATCCACAATCTACTGCTAATAGTTTCAAATCATTAATGGCTGGCTTGTGTTTCCTATGAAGACTGATTTCCTATAACCCAGGCAAGCTTGGTCACGCTGGTTTAATCAGTCTGCTTCTCTGCCTTTTGAGAGGATGCTTACAGGCATACTGGAGTGCCAAGACCAGTGAGGAACAAGGGCTCTGAAGGATGCTCCCAGTTCAAATCCCAGCTCGGCCCCTTCCTAGTTCCATGAAGCCTAAACCAACCCCTGAAACACTGCCTTCTCTACAAGTAGATGATGTTAACCACCTCAGGGTCAGAGCCATTGTACTACCCTACAACAAAAGCCACCGTGCGTGTCAATACTTTCCAGTAATAAACAGATTGAGCTGACTGGCAATGAAACCCATTCCATTTTTGATGTGGACACTATGCTTTTTTGGTTATTCTTTCTGATTTGATTGTCCTTATTAAATATATACAGGACAACAGAAGGAATAATTTGTCCATAATATGATCTTTAATTCTTAAGTGTAAACTTAAATAATTCTTTGTTCTTTTGGTACTCCCTATTTTGTATATTGATCTTTGTTTAAATTCTAAAACTCCATTATGGTGAGGGTTGCGAAGATAAAGACTAAAACATTTTCGAGGTTAACTCAGATTTAGATGTTCAGGTATCTTTATTCTTTTTTCCCTCTGGATAAAGAGACTGCACCCATAAAAATTACAAGCCAGTGGGAATGAGTAAAGTGGAAAGTGAAAGATTTCCACAATTACCAGTGGGGAGTATTGAAGATGGAATAAGGACGAGAGTTTGGTTGACCATGATCCTTGGTAGTTAACAGTGATTTTACTTTTTGACCTAGCTACATTAATATGGATGAGTCAAAATGCTCTGCTTCAGGGCAGGAAAGACCCCAAAGGAAATCTTTGTAATAAAATGTTCAAAGAGTCTAGTGGGACAATAGCCAAGACATGGAAGGAACCTAAATATCCACTTACAGATGAATAGACAAAGAAGATGTGGTACCTATATACAAGGGAATGCTAGTCATAAAAAAAGAATGAAATAATGCAATGGCATGGATTAACTAGACATTAAACATTTGGAAAACTCAGCAGTGGCTACAGGACTGGAAAAGGTCAGTTTTCATTCCAATCCCAAAGAAAGGCAATGCCAAAGAATGCTCAAACTACCGCACAATTGCACTCATCTCACATGCTAGTAAAGTAATGCTCAAAATTCTCCAAGCCAGGCTTCAGCAATATGTGAACCATGAACTTCCTGATGTTCAAGCTGGTTTTAGAAAAGGCAGAGGAACCAGAGATCAAATTGCCAACATCCACTGGATCATGGAAAAAGCAAGAGAGTTCCAGAAAAACATCTATTTCTGCTTTATTGACTATGCCAAAGCTTGTGACTGTGTGGATCACAATAAACTGTGGAAAAATCTGAAAGAGATGGGAATACCAGACCACCTGACCTGCCTCTTGAGAAACCTGTATGCAGATCAGGAAGCAACAGTTAGAACTGGACATGGAACAACAGACTGGTTCCAAATAGGAAAAGGAGTACATCAAGGCTGTATATTGTCACCCTGTTTATTTAACTTACATGCAGAGTACATCATGAGAAACACTGGACTGGAAGAAACACAAGCCAGGAGAAATATCAATAACCTCAGATATGCAGATGACACCACCCTTATGGCAGAAAGTGAAGAGGAACTAAAAAGTCTCTTGATGAAAGTGAAAGTGGAGAGTGACAAAGTTGCCTTAAAGCTCAACATTCAGAAAATGAAGATCACGGCATCTGGTTCCATTACTTCATGGGAAATAGACGGGGAAACAGTGGAAACAGTGTCAGACTTTATTTTTTTGGGCTCCAAAATCACTGCAGATGGTGACTGTAGCCATGACATTAGAAGACGCTTATCCTTGGAAGAAAAGTTATGACCAAGATAGCATATTGAAGAGCAGAGACATTACTTTGCCAACAAAGGTCCATCTAGTCAAGGCTATGGTTTTTCCAGTAGTCATGTATGGATGTGAAAGTTAGACTGTGAAGAAGGCTGAGCGCTGAAGAACTGATGTTTTTGAATTGTGGTGTTGGAGAAGATTCTTGAGAATCCCTTGGACTGCAAGGAGATCCAACCAATCCATTCTGAAGGAGATCAACTCTAGGATTTCTTTGGAAGGAATGATGCTAAAGCTGAAACTCCAACACTTTGGCCACCTCATGTGAAGAGCTGACTCATTGGGAAAAGACTCTGATGCTGAGAGGGATTGGGGCAGGAGGAGAAGGGGACGACAGAGGATGAGATGGCTGGATGGCATCACTGACTTGATGGACGTGAGTCTGGGTGAACTCCGGGAGTTGGTGATGGACAAGGAGGCCTGGCGTGCTGTGTTTCATGGGGTCGCAAAGAGTTGGACACGACTGAGCAACTGAACTGAACTGAACTGAGCATACTGAGTGAAGTAAGTCAGACAGAGAAAAAGAATTACCATATAATATCACTTATATGTGGAATCTAAAACACAACACAAAGGAACTTTTCTATAAAACAAAAACAGACTCACAGACATCGAAAACAGACTTGTGGTTGTCAAGGGAGGCTGAGAAGGAAGGACTGGAAGTTTGAGTTAGCAGATGCAAACTGTTACATATAGTATGGATAAACAACAAGGTCCTACTGTAGAGCCCAGGAAACTATATTCAATGTCCTGTGATAAATCATAATGGAAAGAATATAAAAAAGAATGCATATATAACTGAGTCACTGAGTTATACAGCAGAAATTAACACAACATTGTAAATCGACTATACTTCAAAAAAAGAGACTATCATGTAAGTTAAAGAAGAAAACAGTGAGCATCAGGGCAAAGTTGAAAAGGAATGTTTGGCGAGGTGTGAGGCTTAAGACTGAGGTTACTTAATTACTTAAATAGATCAAGAATTGCCAACATAAAGCACCACTTTTCCTAGTACTAAGATTTTTTTTTCCCATGGATCTTCATAAAGGGGCCACTGAGTGAAGCAGTGATGTGTCCCAGCAGCCTTTAAAACTATAGAAAGCAGTGAGTTTTGTGAAGATGTTTCTTGTATCAACTGTCAAGGAGATGAAGTCAGAATACCATCATCCAATTCAGTTAAAAGAAATGCTATGGGAATAAAAATTATGTGGTCTCTGTGTATAATTTATCCCAGGAAAATTTTAGAGCTATAGTTCTTAACCTCTTCTGAGTTGTGGGCAACTTTGGAAAATGTTCCATTCATTTATTTTTTAAAACAAATATGTGTAGAGTCTCCATCTGTTCCAAGCAATGGCAGCTGTGCTGCTTGGATGTGCTGCTTGGATGGTCTGGCATAGAGGAACAAAGCTGCTTCTCTTCCAGACTCACCATCATGTTCACACCAAGGCTATAGCCCCCTGAGCTATTCCTGATCCCAATCAGTGATGAAGCCCAGGCGAGAGGACCAGATAGAAATAGTCCCTGCCCTGTGGGATATGACTATACTGTGGAAGCCATGCCAAGCATTTGGAACTTTAACTCTCCAAAGGTTTTTCATGTTTCATTTTGCTTTCTAATGGCAAAAGCCTTAAAATAAGAGACTTTAAGCAGAAGAGTGTCACCATCAGGTTGACGAAGTTTGTCTGGGTCAAAATGTTTGACATTTGATAAAGTTGGACAGGTGGCTGCCTTGGAGCCCCATCTGTCTGAAAGGAGGGACTCTTCTCTGAGTGTTACATTTAGCCTAAGCTTTTGAATCAATTGCACTGGAGGGGGTAAATGTTGTTGAGACAGAATCAGTCAAAAAACAGGTGGGAAGTAAGGAGTTTCTTCTTCTTCTTTTTTTTTAAATCCATCAAGTTTGGGTGCAGCTGATCTGTGTTTGAAAAGCTAGAGTAAGCAGGCTTCCAGTTGGCCAGGAGGACGGAGAGGCCACAATTTTCATTCCTTCATCAACTCAGTCCACAACAACTCCTTGTTTTCAGTTGCTGGACATTCTGTTCCCTTGCCTGGTTAGTCTGTCTTTCGTCCAGTCTAACTGAAGCTGATCTTTTAAAGTCCCAATGGTAATGCCCTTTACTCCAAGAAACCACGTCCTAAGCTGGGTCAAGGTGCTGCTGCTCTGTGCTCCCAGGGCACAGTACATATCCTATCACTGTTTATATTTAATTTTTAATTTATTTTTCTTTTCCATTATGGTTTATTACAGGATACTGAATATAGTTCCCTGTGTTATACAGTAGGACTTTGTTGTTTGAAAATGAAAGTGAAACTTCATCCTATATAGACTAGTTTGCATCTGCTAATTCCAAACTCCCAGTCCATCCCTCTCCAACCCCTTTCCTCACTGGCAACCACAGTTCTTGAGTCTGTTTCATAGGTAAGTTCATTAGTGTCATATTTTAGATTCCACATATAAGTGATAATCATAAGTCTCTTTCTGACTTAGTATAATAATCTCTAGGTCCATCTGGGTTGCTGCAAATGGCATTATTTCATTTTTCATGGCTGAGTAGCATTCCACAGTATATATACACCACATCTTCATTATCCATTCATCTGTTGATGGACATTTAGGTTGTTTTCATGCCTTTGTTATTGTGAATAGTCCTGCTATGAACACAGGAGTGCATGGATCTTTCTGAATTACAGTTCTATCTGGATATGTGACCAGGAGTGGGATCATTTAGCTCACTGTAGAAAGCTTGCTTGAAGGGTCACCATCTATGTTAGGACAGGTCACGCCTTCCAGTAGGGCATAAGTTATACCATAGTCTATGCAAATAATGTCCCCTGAAGTTGGTCAGTGCACACCCTGTGGGGCTGTACGTCTCTACCCTGACTGCTTACTTTTTGTATATCTTCTCCCATTAGACAGACTACTCCAGAAAGTCCTGGATCATGTCTCCTAGCACTAGTGATGGTAACTATTCAGCTAGCAAATCTATCCATGTTAATGCATCTAATGGTGAAATGGAATCTGCCCCTTGGATTATTACACCTAAAGTTTTCCTAGGCAATGTGTTTGTGATTGAATTAAATTAAATTAGTAAGATCCTCAGTGGCATATTTGCATTTCTGTTTTATCCACAGCAGCATTAACATGACCAGATTTTCCACCCCCTCTATTCCTGACAACTTTTATCAAACTACCCCCTGGAAAGACAAATCTCACAACTGCAAGGACATGAGCTAAGACCAGTTTCAAGGGCTGAGCAATCTGCTGACAGAGGATGAAAGGAGGGAGTCAAGGACCAGTCAGAGAGAAGTTCCACCCACAACACAGGTATCCATCTCAGAGACCCCTGCCCTCCCCATTTGCAGAGAGTCTGATACCCAGCTCCAAACAGGACCCAGTGCCAGCCCCAGCATCATTTCCCAGACACCCTCCCTCCCCAAAACAAATTATGGAAACAGAAAAGATAATGTAAGAATTCAGAAAAATCATGTCCTGTTTCCTCCTGTAACTCAAGCAAGTTACTTTAATAATTTAAATAAAAAATCCCTCAAAATCCCCTGAATGAAGAATGTCTTTGGAGAAAAGTCAAAAGAGACCTCAGGTTGGGCTCATGCTGGTTTGGAGAAAGTAGCAAAACAATTGATGGTCACATTTAAAGGGTAACTGAAAATAAGGGTTACAATTTGGGGACTGAGTGTCCCAGAAAGTAGATTTGTTATAATAGCTAAGAGAGAGGAGAAGGAAGAATAGTAGTATAGAAAGAAATGACAAACTCCTGGAGGGTCTTGTTCATGACTATTCATTTCCCTAGCTGTATATACTACAGTAAGTCCTCTACATACAAACCTTCAAGTTGTGAACTTTCAAAGATGTAAACGTGTGTTCCATCAACATCAGGCATGGGTGAAATTGTAGCTTTCTCTCTATCTCCTGTTGCTGACCATCTCCCACATCCTCTCTCCTCCAATCAGTAACTCTTCGTGCCTGTTCACTTGATGCCAGCCCCGGTATGCCAGCAATTGTTCTGTACTATTCAAGGTACTGTACTTATGATTAAAAATGCTTTATTGTTTTTGTCTTATATGTATTATTTATGTGAAGAGTGTTATAAAACCTATTACAGCATAGTAATAGAGGCATCATGAACTCAATGGACATGAGTTTGAATAAACTCCGGGAGATAGTGAAGGACAGGGAAGCCTGGTGTGCTGTGGTTCATGCATTCGCAATGAGTCGGACACGACCTAGTGACTGAACAGCAACTATATAGCTGACTGTGTTAGCTGGGTTCCCA
This sequence comes from Aepyceros melampus, assembly GCA_006408695.1. Classification (NCBI taxonomy): domain Eukaryota; kingdom Metazoa; phylum Chordata; class Mammalia; order Artiodactyla; family Bovidae; genus Aepyceros; species Aepyceros melampus. The sequence goes on along the minus strand of SJXQ01011982.1, from coordinate 223,332 downwards.
GGCTAGATTGGACTTAATGAATATGCTCATGGAACAGAATTCATTCATATGTAGGGGACTTACTGTATTCAGAACCAACCCCTTCCTAGTCAAGCCATGTCTTCAAGGACCAATCAACAGACAATAACAAAGTACCCATCCATTCAAAAAGTAAGAGGGATAATCTGCAACTAAGAAAAACACACACATAGAAATGACCTGAAATGATAAATCTCCGGTAGGAAACATGCTTAAAATGTGTTCTAAATATATCAGTATTTACCATAAAATTGAGGAATGCTTTCTTCCATCTGAAATTAAAATTTTCAGTTTAAGACAACTTACTCTGCTGAAAACACCTTTTATTCACTAAGAAAGTTATTCCCTTGCAACATTAATCATCTTAAGCTTAGGTTTCTCCAGAGGGTTAAGCCCCACTTTGCTAGAGGAAAGAAACAACTTGACCAGGTGAGCATCCTCACTAACACTGTAGGATGGAATTTAGAAATAAGATCTACGTAACTACCCTTGGGCACCATTTTCACCAATGGAAAAGATGGCATCTGCTTTGGGTGCAATGAAAACTACATTAATGAAAATGACCAGGTTGAACTGTTACGGAATACGATGGAATTCAAGGAAAAAGCCGTACTTGTGAGCAGCTTAGATAATTGGAAGACCCTGACTGACATTCACTATCGTAACGATGACAGAGTTAATTCCAGAATTTCACATAACAGTGTAGCGTGTTGAGAAAAGTGAATAATCCTTACTCTTTCTGACATCCCGATATGCATAAACATTTTCAATAATGCTCTTAAATATGAAACTGTCTGAAACTATGGATTGAGTCTCACCTCTGGCAAAATCTGTGCCATCAGGAGAATTCTTTATGCATCTCAGTAGTCTTTGCTCTTGGTGAAATAGGCATTCACTAGTATTTCAGTGTTTTCCCCTTTTACCCCACAGCAGAGACAGCAAACATGACAACAAGACCTCCTCCTTTTTCCCCAGCAGGCATCAGTAGTCAATCTCGGCACACTTGCTTAGATTGCCAGAGAGGACACTTTATTGAGTGGCTTGGGTGAAACCTATTTGCCATTCCTGTCCCTTAAAATAGCTCTACAGACCTGGTTTAAAAGGTCAGCTACATTCCATATATTCAGCTTTCTATAAAATTCCCTTTTGTGACTGTCCAAAGTGTTTCTCAATAGGCTACTTGGAAAACAGATGTGATTTCACATAATTAAAACATCACCAATCTTTTAACCTGACACAGGTAGAAGAAAAAACATGATAAAATGAAGGGTCAGCCAACTCATTTATAAAAACCTTAGTGATACTTTTTATAAATATATTTTTGTATAATGGAGTAAACCCATAAGCATGGTTAAGTTTTATTGATCTGTGAAATATTAGTATCTGGAGGAGATCAATTCATTATACTTTTTAAAATTCAAGCAAAGCTGACTTACAATATTGTATTATTTTCAGATGTAGAACACAGTAATTCAGTATTTTTACAGATTATATGCCATTAAGTTTCCACAAGATACTGTGCTGTACAATACATCCCTGTCACTGATCTATTACACTTTAACATTGAACTTTTTGCCACAGTGGTAGCTATTATGACATCACAAAAAATAATCTCATTTAGTAAACTTTTCTATTTTATGATAAAATGCAAACTAACTTGATTAATTAGTCAATTTTATCAGCAAAAGCTTAGCTTCTAGTGTCACGATTTGTCATATATACCTTTATTCTCACGTCCATTCTCAACAAAATTGTTCCTAGGAAAGGGTAACTTCCGGTTTAAACATCATCAGCCTCAAATACTGTGATCATTATTTGTTTTCATCAGAGTAGTTGAATCTTAAGCCCAAGGCTACTAAAAGCTAACACTGGTAGCTGGGAAATTACCCAAACAGGACTGGAAGACTTCTTAGCTTCTTTTCCCATCCTTAACCTGGGGACCATCTGCTTCTGAGGATGTGGGAAAAGCTTGTAGGCAAGGTGGCCACCAAGAGGCCTCCTAGGGAGAAAGGGGGGAGGAGGCTGCCTACTGTCCCTCCCGTGTCTCCTATCTCCTCTTCTTCTCTCCTATCTCTTCTCTTCTTCACTGAACCCTAGGAAGCAATGGAACAGATGTGGGAGACATGACATGTTCATTTAAGGAAATCAGTGAAAGTCGCTCAGTTGTGCCCAACTCTTTGTGATCCCATGGACTGTAGCATGCCAGAATCTATGTCCACGGAATTCTCCAGACCAGAATACTGGAGTGAGTAGCCATTCTCTTCTCCAGGAGATAGTCCCAACCCCAGGATCAAACCCAGATCTCCTGAATTTCAGGAGGATTCTTGAGCCACCACTTAAAGAAAGGATTTGTGTAAAATGGAAAGTCAAAACTCTATCATCACATATGCTGGATGGAAGTCAACTTTTTAAGGTAAAAGCAAAACACAAAGCACCTCTCCATTTGCAGTGAACATGGGAGCTGAGTGTTTGCTGAGTTCTCTTTTCTGCTACATGAGCATAAAACCACCCAAGAGCAGAGCAACTTGCCTCCTGCCCCAGACACACTGCAAAAACAGCTGTCAGACCTAAGGGACTATATCTGAGGCAGGAATGTGAAATGGGGTTCAGCCCACCCACTAGCAGTGGTGGGGGTTCCGGCTGGATGTGGCCTGTTTTCTTATCTGTAAGATGGGGTGATGCTCTTGCACTGCCTGCCTCACAGCATCTAGGGAGGGGAGGAGGGGAGAGAAGTGATGTCATGCATGTGAAAGTGCTCTGTCACTTAGGGTCAGAGTCCCCAAAGAGCCATGGCAGTGCTAGTTATTTGATGGTCAGCCTCATCCTCTTATGTCTATGATGTCCTGAGAAACTTCAGGACATACAACTCTATCTTCAGATTCAAACAAGATGAAAGAGAAATTTAGATAAAGTGCAACACTGTCAAGCTCACCTGGTTTACTTCCAACCTCCATGTTGCCAGTGGTTCTCAACCCTGATTCAGCACTCAGAATCTCAGAATCAACTGTAGGTTTCAGTTTATTAAAAACATGTACACTCGTGGCTGATCCATGTCGATGTGTAGCAAAACGAATACAGTATTGTAAAGCAAAAACAAACTAAAAAAAAAAAAAATAAATTGTCTAAGGAAATGAAAAGGAAAAAAAATAAAAACATGTCTTTTTAAAAAACCCACACATAAAGCGATATCATATGGAATCTAAATTAGAAAGATACAAATGAATTTATTTACAAAACAGAAATAGACACACAGTCATATAGAAAACAAACTTATGGTTACCAAAGAGGAACAGGTGGAGGGATAAATTAGGAGACAGATTAACATACACATACTACTATATACAAAACAGATAACCAACAAGGACCTACATAGCACAGCAAACTCTACTCAATATTTTGTAATAACCTATAAAGGAAAAGAATCTGAAAAATATATATTCTTTTTCAAATTTATTTTTTATTGAAGTGTAGCTGATTTACAATGTTGTATTATTTTTTGCTGTACAGCAAAATGATTTAGTTACACATATACATACATTCTAGAAAAAGAATATATGTTCTTTATTATACATGTGTGTGTGTGTGTGTGTGTGTGTGTGTGTGTTAGTCACCTAGTCGTGTCTGACTCTCTGTGACCCCACGGACTACAGCCTACCAGGCTCCTCTGTCCATGGAATCCTCCAGGCAGGAATACTGGAGTGGAGTGCAATCTCCTTCTCCTATACACACACACACACACACACACACACACACGAAACCAAATCACTGAAACTAACACTTGAAGCTAACACTATTTAATGAACTATACTTCATTAAAAAAAACTGAAAAAATAAAATTTTCATTATATATTGAAATAACAACAAAAACCCATACATTAAAAAAACTATTTATTTATTTGGCTGTTGTGGCCCACAGGCTTCCCTCTAGCTGTGGAGTTCCAGCTGGAGCTGCCCCATGCCATGTGGGAGCTTAGTTCCTCCATCAGGGATCAAACTCATATCCTTTGCACTGGAAAAAGATTCTTAACCACTGGACCACTTTCGGGGAAGTTCCCCAGAAAAACCCATACATTTTTGAAACATAGAGAAATCATGCACAAGCTTTAGCCCAGGACTGGACGGGATCCAGTGGCTTATATTTCTTTAATATTTATTTTCTTTTAATTAGAATATAATTGCTTTACAAGTTTACAATATTGTGTTACTTTCTGCTGTACAACTGTGAATCAGCTGTATGTATACATGTATCTCGTCTCTCATGATCCTCCCTCCACCCCACCCCCATCTTATCTCTCTAGGTCATCGCAGAACATAGAGCTGAGCGCCCAGCTTCTATTTTTAAAAGTTCCACCAGTCATCCTGATGCTCAGCCAGGGCTGGGAACCACTCACAAGGTGATGTAAGCCAGCTGGACTAACTCTACACTTCACTCAGACCCCAGAGCTCTTTCTTCCAAGACACAGGTCTGTGCAATGGGCAGCGATGCTGTAAAATTCCACTGGCACTGCCCTCCTCCTGGCCCCACCTTCCTTTTCTTACCTTCCCAGGAGAAGCTACCTTCCCAGTGTCAATTCTGCTCCCACCCCTCCTCCTCTGTCTCTAATTAACTGTGATGATGACTTGGAAGAGGAGCCACCTGAAGTGAAATGGTGGTGCCCATCTCTTAGCATCTAATGTCTAACACAATCACCATGAGTAGTATAATGGCTAATGAAGCTCAGAAAGAAATTTACTGTACAAAAAGATATAAGCATGCATTTAAGTAAGTGCCTGGGATGACATTTTGCTGAATTCCAATTTTAAACTCAGCATTGAATTTATGCAGGGTTTTTTTTTGGTTCCAGGTAGGCACCCCATTCCAGTACTTTTGCCTGGAAAATCCCATGGACAGAGGAGCCTGGAGGGCTGCAGTCCATGGGGTCTATAAGAGTTGGACACGACTGAGCGACTTCACTTTCACTTTTCACTTTCATGCATTAGAGAAGGAAATGGCAACCCACTCCAGTGTTCTTGCCTGGAGAATCCCAGGGATGGGGGGAGCCTGATGGGCTGCTGTCTATGGGTCGCACAGAGTCGGACACGACTGAAGCGACTTAGCAGCAGCAGCAGCAACGACTTCATTGGGGCTTCGCTGGTGGCTCAACAATAAAGAATCCTCCTGCCAATGCAGGAGATATGGGTTTGATCCCTGGATAAGGAAGATCCTCTGGAGGAGGAAATGCCAACCCACTCCAGTATTCTTGCCTGGAAAATTCCATGGACAGAGGAGCCTGGTGGGCTACAGTCCATGGGGTTGCAAAGTCGGACTTGACTGAGCCACTAAACAGTAACAACAACGACTTCATTAGCAAGACATGACTTCATTGATTAATTCTTTCCTCTTGGGTGAAAAAATTTTATTATTTTAAATGGTTTCTCTCCAACTCACCCAGTCACTGGCATGCATAATTTTAGCAGAGTTCATTCTAATCAGCTCCATCCTAGAAAAAGATTTTTAAATGGTTTTGCAAATCCCCCCATTTTTCCTTGAGCATTTTTAGTTAAATTAATCTTTCTGTACCTTTGCTGTTAAAATCTTCTCTGGTGGGTAAAGGTAAGACCATTAAACTGACTGCTGACATTTAGAATGTTCTTGTTCTTCTCATTTCCCCAAAGTTTTTCAGCACATTCACACAGTAATATTTCCCAGCTGGTAATGGACCCCGCTTCTGGAAGAGGAAAAAGCAAGAAACCCAGCCTCTCTCCTCAGCTGCATGTTATTACCTGATTCCCAATTCACAGGAAATGAACAATCATTTAGTCTTGACAGGTACATCCAGAAACTGTCTTCCTTTTCAACCTGAACAAAAAATCAGGGCCTGCAGAAGTAAGCATTAGTCTTCCTAATTTTTTTTCCCCAGTGTTATGAGGATATCTTCTGAAAGCTTTTGAAAACACTCTGGGAAAATGCTGCCAACAGGCTTAGAAACCCAGGAGGAAAAAATAATCATCCAAAGAAATACTTTGTGTCCAGGAGGCTATGTAAGTGAGTGGTCCCTTGTGAGTTGGGGAAGTTTAAAATATGTGATGGTAATTGGGGCGTTAACCTGAACGGCCTTGTTAGTAGATTCTTAGACTGAAGAGGAAAGCGAAGTTGTCAGCAGCAGACCACGCACTCCCCACCCCCAACTCCTGCCCCAAGATCAGTCCCGGGATGAACGAAAAGCAATTACATGAATGCCAGAGAGGTTTTCTCTCCTTTATCCTGATGGATTTCTCCCTAGACTGAAAACATTAACATTTTCTGTAGTTTTCCAAAGTAGGAATAAATCAACGTAAAATAACACTCCCCCTCACCTTGCAGTTTTTCACAGAGCCCCACCAGGAACCTGCCTTCCTCCCCACACCACCTCAATGGCTAGATGGATGCTGGCCCCCTTTGTACAGGTGACAAAAAGGGGGATACGGAAGGCTTCCCAGGCTACCCTTCTCTTCAGTGGGAGCTCCTGGCCGGCAGCTGGCCCTCCTAGCTCCTCAGCCAGTCCTGTTTAGTCTATTTAGCTGAGGATTTGAAAATATTGACTCCAGCTTAACTCGCTTTACCCCCTATTATGGGCCATTTGTGTATGTCAGTCTTTATCTCTGGACCTGAGTCAACCTTCACCCCTTTCTCCCACCTCCTCCTGTTTCAGAAAGAAAAAAAAAAAAAAATCAAAGCCTAAATATGGAACACATGTGCCTTTCGGCTGGGCTGTAGAGACAGGCTGGGAAAATGGGAATTGTCACCAGCCCTCTGTCCCCATGTGCCATCCTGCCCTCACACCTGGGTCCCCCTGACACTGCTGCTGGCCCCAACTTGAGCCTGCTAACCATTCAACATTCACCTTCCAGGGTCTGCCTTTCCTCCGACTTCATCTTTTGGGGTTTCTCTGTGTGTTTGCAGGTTGACTTTACCAGCCTGTGAAAAATCCAATTTGCCTTAATTTAGGGTAGATTTTGGAGAAGGCGATGGCACCCCACTCCAGTACTCTTGCCTGGAAAATCCCATGGGTGGAGGAGCCTGATAGGCTGCAGTCCATGGGGTCTCGAACAGTTGGACATGACTGAGTGACTTCACTTTCACTTTTCACTTTCATGCACTGGAGAAGCAAATGGCAACCCACTCCAGTGTTCTTGCCCAGAGAATCCCAGGGACGGGGGAGTCTGATGGGCTGCCGTCTATGGGGTCACACAGAGTTGGACACTACTGAAGTGACTTAGCAGCAGCAGGGTAGATTTGGAGGCTGGTCGGTATCTTTGACATTAAGATCTGGAATCTTCTGCCACCTCTCCGACTGAATGGCCGTGGGCAGCCATGACTCACCGTGAGGTCATGCATTCCCAAGCAAGGTTTATAGTAACTGGGAGGCTGAGGTGTTTGCAGGTGCCTTCCAAACTGCGCGTCCTCATTCTAACTCACTCCATGCTGCCCTGGCATCTTTTGAAGTAGAACTTCATGGGGTGAACAGGAAGACTACAACATTTTTATTATCGTTGGCTTCCTTTGCTGAATTAGCGTTTATATTTTCCCAGTAGAAATCCCCAAATTGAAAATAGAGAGGTGTCAGCTAGCACCACTTTAGTGAAGGTTGTGTCAACATTTCCTATAAACCTTGTTTTTCTAGGGTTTATAACTAGACCATAAAAATGTGCTCAGTGATGAAACTTGGCTTAGAAAGGAAACCTGGGAGCAAATTTTGCAGAATTTGAAGAGGGGGAAAATAAGTTCAGCTATTTTTTTTAACATGTGCCAGTTCTAAACTGGAACTGATGGGAAGGTGCATTTTCTCTTTGTGTGATTCAGATGGAACTGCAGATTAAAAGAAAAAAAACACACACACACACAAAGAAACCTCCTCAAGAGATTATTTCATTAATATGGGCTAATCGCACTGTTAATTTTTAGAGAAGATGTTAATGACTGAGGTGTTGCACTCTAACCCTCTGAGCCCACGTCTGCGGGTACCAGTTTTGGCAAAGCCGTTAGCTGCACATAATAACGTGATTTGGCAACTCACCCTCACACCTTTTAGTGCAGGAAACCACCAACGCTTCGAAGGAAAGGATCCTTCCTGACAAGAGGTTAATGGGCCGTTTCAAAATGCATACTCACTCAGAGTAGCATCATTTTGCTCATCTTTACTTAATCTGCAGGTCCCATTTATCGGATGACCCCAAAAAGCAGCTCCCATAATGTTCGTAGAGAGGTAAGCATCTGATCCCTCCGAACGTCTGCCTTTTCCTGCCGGCGAGGCTCGTCCTCTGCGTGGCCAGCAGCTCCCGGCTCCCTTTGGCTGTGTGACCTCCCTTTTGCGGGTCACTGGTATGGTGGGCAGTCTGTCCTGCTGCCCTGTGCCCGTGATGCCCTGGCCTCCGTCTTTCTGTCTGTTTCCGGCCATGGACTCTGGGAAGATGGCAGCCACCAGGGGCAGGCGTATTACGGAGGAAAGGAAGAAAGTGCTGGACTCAACACGAGAGAACCAAGTTCTAGCACCCGCTCTGGCCTTCCCCAACACTCAAGCGAGAGGATTATGGAGAGAGTCCGGGAAATCATATAAAGCACTTGTAAAACTGTAAAGTGAAAGTGAAGTCGCTCAGTCGTGTCCCACTCTTAGCAACCCCATGGACTGTAGCCTACCAGGCTTCTCAGTCCCTGGGATTTTCCAGGCCAGAATACTGGAGTGGGGTGCCATTTCCTTCTCCAGGGGATCTTCCTGACTCAGGGATTGAACTCGAGTCTCCAGCATTGTAGGCAGACGCTTCACCATCTGAAGCGGTCTCCAAAGGGAAGGAGGAAGTGCCTGCCTCAGCATCAGTATCCAAGATGTCCGCTGGCATTGTGAGGAGTGTAAGGACCCACCCTCCCCCAGTTGGACTGGGCATGAGTGGACTGGGCTTCCTAGCACTGCACACCCCNATTCTGTCAGACCTCTCCACCATGCCCGCCCGTCTTGGGTTGCCCCACAGGGCATGGCTTAGTTTCATTGAGTTAGACAAGGCTATGGTCCTAGTGTGATTAGATTCACTAGTTTTCTGTGATTATGGTTTCAGTGTGTCTCCCCTCTTGCAACATCTGCCGTCTTACTTGGGTTTCTCTCACCTTGGACGTGGGTTATCTCTTCATGGCTGCTCCAGCAAAGCGCAGCCTTTGCTCCTTACCTTGGACGAGGGGTATCTCCTCACCGCCGCTGCTCCCGACCTTGAACATGGAGTAGCTCCTCTAGGCCCTCTGGCTCCTGCGCAGCCACCGCTCCTTTTGGACGTGGGGTCGCTCCTCCTGGCCACCGCCCCTGCCCTCGGGCGGGGGTAGCTCCCTTTGGCTGCTCCTGCGCTGTCGCAGCCCGGCACTCTAGGCTGCCGCCTTTGGCCTCGGACGCGGGGTAGCTCCTCTAGGCTGCCAACTCTGACCTCAGACGCAAGATAACTCCTTTCGGCTGCCGCCCCTGACTTTGGACGCGGGGTAGCTCCTCTCGGCCGCGCTCTGCGCGTGGTCGCAGCCGCCCGCGCTCTGCGCTGCAAGCATACCATTTTTGGTACTTCCACCTTTTCTCTGGGACTGTCCCCCACTGTCCTCCACTGCACCCTCGGGGTCCTTTCCTCAAGGAGAAGCTGGCTACACACCTTGGGTATTAGTGATCTACATTTGGGGCGGGGAATGTTCCCCAAACCCCCAAGGGAGATCTGTGAAATGCCATGAGGGTGGTCAGTCTTCAGAAGGGCACAGGGCCTGATGTAAAGCTCAGCCGTCAGCACCTTGAAATTCCTTATACATTCTTAATAAGGAGCCGGCTCCATATTTTCATTTTGGACTGAACCCTACAAATTGTGTAACAGGTTCCCATCCAGCTCTCTTCCTAGCTGGCACTGACAACCGGGAACAATCCTGCTGAGCGCTCCAGACAACCATGAGCAGGGCTACAAGGTCTGGGGTCACCACTCCCCAGCAGCAGAGGGGTTTTAGAGCCAAGCTGGCTGGGCCCACCCTGGGCTGGTGTTTGCCTCGAGTCCTGGAGCCTCCCCCCACCCCCACCCCCACACACCTGCAGCCTTGGGTCCTTGTGAAACAACAGCCAGACCCTCTGTGTAGCATTTCTAGCTCCTCTTCCAGAAGCCTGGGGGCAGATGCAGCCACTTGCAGTTAAGCTGGCACTGACAACCGGGAACAATCCTGCTGAGTGCTCCAGACAACCATGAGCAGGGCTACAAGGTCTGGGGTCACCACTCCCCAGCAGCAGAGGGGTTTTAGAGCCAAGCTGGCTGGGCCCACCCTGGGCTGGTGTTTGCCTCGAGTCCTGGAGCCTCCCCCCACCCCCACCCCCACACACCTGCAGCCTTGGGTCCTTGTGAAACAACAGCCAGACCCTCTGTGTAGCATTTCTAGCTCCTCTTCCAGAAGCCTGGGGGCAGATGCAGCCACTTGCAGTTTTCAGCAGAGTCCTGTTCCAACATGAGGGCGGCCATGTATACGGCAGCCGCATGGGAGTTGAGGACCATCCCTCAGCTGGGTGCCCTTTATTTACCCAACAAGGCTACTAAATGGTAACCATGTGCCAGGCCCAGTTCTAGACCCTGGGATGCATCCATAGGCCAGCAGAGTTGTCCCTGCCCCACGGGGAGTTCATGTTGCAGGGACAGAAATTGGACAACAATGGACATCATAAATGGCTGAACCCGTGGGCTGGAAAATGAGTGAGGCTGCGGAGAAACAGACCACAGGTAATGGATGAGGAGGGAGGGCTGCATAAGGAAGGGGAAATCAGATGCAAGGTTTGAAGGAGTTGGGGATGTCAGACCTGTGAATTTGAAGGAGAGGAGCCTTTCCAGCAAAGCTTGCAGCTAGAGCAAAAGCCCTAAAAAGGAATGAGCAGGGCTGATGGGGAGACCATAGGGCTGGAGCAGATGAGAGGAGGGGTAGGTGATGAGACTAGAGAGGGAGGGGCAGAGGCTTTAGGGGAGAGGGGTTGTCACCCTAGCCTGGAGCAGTGGGCTTGATTCAAAAAGCTGCTTGCCTCTGTGAGGACAGAAGAGCAAGCACCAGGAGGGGAAAGACCAGCCAGAAACCTTCCAATAATACAGAAGGAAAATGTGCACTCCTCTGAGAATTCCTGTTTTAGTTTGAACAAGACAGGGTGCATTTCTTTAGTGTCAGTCTGCTAAAGTTTAACCCTATTCTGCTGTGTGCTCTGAAGCACCAAGTCATGCTTGTTTGTGTCCCCAGTCTGGATAGAAAGACAAGAGTTGTCAGTGATTGTGGGTGTGGTCTGAACCAGCCCGGAGGGGAGGATGAAGAGTGCTCCCGGAGGAGAGCCTACACTTTATCTGGGTGACACAGCAAGAGCCCCGCCCAGATAAATGGTGGGGCCACCATCTGCAAGCTGACTTTGGTTGAGAGATGCTATCACTTCCCCCTCCTCAGACCCTCAGAGCCCTTCCGCCCAGTCTCAGGCCCCAGCTGCTGCCTCATTTCTTCCCACTTCTTTCTTAGAGCCTCCTGGTATGATGCTTCAGCAGTGTTTGCAGTTAAATCCATCCAACCAAGGCCTGGGAGGGCAGTTGTCCCCTTAGCTAAAGATTCTTTTTTTTTGGAAAAACAACAAAAAAAGGCTAGCTTTTCACCTAGGCATCTTATAAATACAGAGTTGGGGGAGGGTTCAGACTTCATGCCTCCTAAAGACCACCCCCTAGGCCTGGAATGCATCCTCCAGCACCCCCACTCCCCTTTCTTAGCAGCTGCATCTGTGCTATTTGACTCACCCATAAGCTGGTTTCAAACAAGTCCCTGTGGACAATAACTCAAGTCCGTAAAACACCTTCACAGGCAGTAAAACACAGTTCTCTCTAAGGTCAGAGAGCTCCCTCAGCAAGAAAGTCAAGTGGGCGGTGCCTGTAAGCAGAAAGAGCCGGGCTCTGGGCTCTCTGCCCCACCCATTGGCACACCTGGCCTGCAGGTACAGGTAAGCAGGAGGGAGGTGATGTAGAAAGGCCTGCCTCTCTCTCTTTTGTTCACCTCCAGCATCTTTTTTTTTCCTTTCCAGTACATTGCTGGACCTGTTAATGAAAATGAAACCTTTCACACCAATCCCAGATTGTGTCCAGAATCAAATAAGAAAATTGCAAAAGTGCTTTGTAAACATGAAAGCACTCTCCAAAATGAAGGCAGGATCATTATCTGGGAAAGCAGTCTGTCTCCAGCATTCTCCTTTCGTGTTTGGAAATACCATGTTGAACACCTTCCAAACAATTAAATCCCATCAAGCTGTTCAAATGGTCGTGTTCAAATAGTCTGCCCAGACTTTCCCTGCATCTCTCCCCAGGGGGCCACTGGGAGGCAGGGCTGGCTACATCTTCTGCTCTGCCAGGATGCTAGGTAATGGACCTGAAGTCATAGCACCCGCTCTGTGGGTGACTGGAAAGTCACCTAACCTCTCAGAGGTTCCACTTCCTTATCTGTAGAATGTCCCACCTACTTCACAGGGTTTTGGTAGAATCACAAGCGACAGTGCTCAGGAAAATCCTCTCTAAATGGACAGTGCAATCAATGCCAGTTGCCACGTCAAAGGTGGAGTCATCAACAAATGGAACCATAATGTTATGCTTATCCGCATTTTCGAATAATTCCGAGATCCAAGTGGGACCTCCCTGCCTTCTGTTCCTTTTGATTTGTTTATTTAGAAAAATAAGAAAGCCAGGTGGCTGAATCCTGTTGCCCATCGAGGCCTTTGAGTTTCTTAAGTGAGAAACACGGCATCACCGGTCACTACAGTGATTTGCAATAATGAACGGAAGTTAACAAAGTCCATCGATGAGCAGCAGGTGAGAGAAAGAGTAAAACTCCATTGTTAAAACCTAAATAAACAGTGTTACAAAATGACTACTCTGTGAGATAGAACGGGAGTTCTGCTGTGTGATAATGTCTGGACCGCTAATTCATGTGCTGAGAAACACTGTGGAGAGTAGTTGACTATTACATAACCACCAGTTATGAGATGCTTTCATGACTAGCGTTGTCACTGGAAGAAGGATTTACTCAGGTAGGTGCTGGCCGCCTTGCCGGCTGAGGGGATCACAGAGTAAACTCCTGCTCTGCAAGGTGATAAAATCTTGCGAATGGGTCAGAAGGCCTTCATGCTCTCAGAATACCCAGCAGAGGAAAAGAGAGACATACTGTAGGACCCACTGGCCGTGAAGCCCATCGCTCTGGGTCAGCATTGATTCTTAATTCATTGCAGGGGGCCCCTGATTCCTCACCTGTGAAAACGCACTCTGCCATGGACTGGGGTGAGTTTGGGTTAGGACACCATATGTGAAAGACTCAGCCCACGTACAGCCAGCATGTATAGAGAGCTTTCCTTGTCCCAAGCCCTACACTAATTACCTTTACATGGGTTATTTTGTTTGATTTTCCAATAACTCTATGAGCAAGCTGCTAATTTAGAACCTGCATTGAGAGCCATAATGGAAAAGAATGTATATATGTGTATAACTTGAGCTACTCTGCTATACAGCAGAAATTAACACAACATTATAAATCAACTATACTACAATAAAGAAATAATATTTTGTTTAAAATGAATCTGTATTTAGGACAGTATAAATGGTCTCTGGGGCTTCCCAGGTGGTCAGTGGTAAAGAATCCACCTGCCAATGCAGGAGAAGCAGGAGATAGGGGTTCAGTCCCGGGTAGGGAAGATCCCCTGGAGAAGGGAATGGCAACCACTCCAGTATTCTTGCCTGGGATGTTCAGTGGACAGAGGAGCCTGGCAGGCTACTGTCCAAAGGGTTGCAAAAGAGTTGGACATGACTTAATGACTAAAACAACAACAGCAAATGGCCCCTACTTACCTGCTACAGCCCTGCTGCTGCTGCTGCTAAGTTGCTTCAGTTGTGTCTGACCCTGTGTGACCCAATAGATGGCAGTCCACCAGGCTCCCCCATCCCTGGGATTCTCCAGGCAAGAACACTGGAGTGGGTTGCCATTTCCTTCTCCAATGCATAAAAGTGAAAAGTGAAAGTGAAGTCGCTCAGTCGTGTCCACTCTTAGCAACCCCATGGACTGCAGCCCACCAGGCTCCTCCATCCACGGGATTTTCCAGGCAAGAGTACTGGAGTGGGGTGCCATTGCCTTCTCTGATATGTCCTCTAGGCCCATCCACATCTCTACAGATCTATTTGCAGAGCAAGAGTAGAGATGGAGATGTAGAGAATGGATGTGTAGACACAGAGCAGGGAAGGGGAGTGTGGGACAAATTGGGTGAGTAGCATTGACATGTATACACTACCATATGTAAAACAGAGAGCTGGTGGGAACCTGCTATATAGCACAGGAGCTCAGCTCAGTGCTCTGTGATGACCTGGAGGGCTGGGAGGAGGGGAGGAAGGTCAACGAGGGAGGGGATATATGTATACTTATAGCTGATTCATGCTATTGTACAGCAGAAACTAACACAGCATTGTAAAGCAATTATACTCCAATAAAAAAATATTATATGTTCTTTTGGTTAAGAATGCCAAGATATTCTTGGAAATGTCTGTATCTTCTTCTGCATGTGCAGTTTAAGGCAGGGATCCTCTCTTAGATGGGTATTACGTACTTGCTCTGGCAACGCAGGGAGGTTTCATTTCATAGCTTGTTACAAGGTCAGTGCTTTACAAGTATTATACATTGACCCTAAAACAACTCAGTGAGAAAGACTATTATCTTCATTTTCCAGATGAAGAGTCCAGGGCACAGAAGGGTTAAGTGATGGCTCAATGTCACACAGACAGCTGATTCAGGGCAGAACCAGGTCTCTGACCCAGGTGGCTGGTCCTGCTTCCCTCAAAGGCACTTGCCAGAGAGGGCAGTGGGACGCTTTGCATCCCTCTTGTCCTCCGAACGGCCCAGGCCTCTGGCTCCGCTGCTACCAAAAGGTCTCAAAAAGCTTGTCATGTTCACACATGAAAACTGCAGGCCAGGCCCCAAACGCTTGATAGCGGCTTTGCTTGATGGGTAAGAGTGAAGAGGAAGCTGAAATGGGTCATCTTCTTGCTTGTGACTTTTTTCTTTGTTTGTATTGTGCTAAGAATGTTTAATACAAATCTACCCTCTTTGGGGCTTCCCTGGTGATTCAGACGGTAAAGAATCTGCCTGCAGTGTGGGAGACCTGGGTTCGATCCCTGGGTCAGGAAGATTCCCCTGGAGAAGGGCATGACAACCCACTCCAGTATTCTTCCCTGGAGAATTCCATGGACTAGAGGAACCTGGTGGACTACAGTCCATGGGGTCGCAAAGGGTTAGACACAACTGAAGCAGCTAAGCTCAAACACTACCCTCTTACCAGGAATAAGGAAATGGCAACCCACTCTACTATTCTTGCCTGGGAAATCCCATGGACAAAGGAGCCTGGCGGGTTACAGTCCATGGGGTCACAAAGAGCTGGAAACGACTTAGCAACTACGCTACCACCACCACCCCTACCCTCTTAACAAGTTTGGAAGTGTGCAAAATATTCTCATTGACTACAGAAACAGTTTGCCTGTGACTTTTAAGACAGGAGCAAAAACTGAATTGAAAATATTTCTCATCCTCCTTGGCTGGAAGCAGCCTATTAGGGAAGGTTTCTTGGGGATTTTATTTTGGATTATCATAAGGATGATCTGGATAACAAACTTGGCCTTGAGATATCATTTCATAGGTATGTCTGTTCAGATATCCAAAGTCAAGATTTTAGTTTCCGGATCCTCAGTTCCCCTGTACTAAATTGATATCAACTGTGCCACCCTATTGACAGTCTCTGAGGGTACCTTCCAGGGGCTGAATAAAATCTCAGCTGTGATGATGTGCTACATATTTACAGACAGCAGTCCCCAAACTTTTTGGCACCAGGGACTGGTTTCATGGAAGACAATGTTTCCACAGACAGGGACTGGGGATATGGTTTGGGGATGATACAGGTGCATTACATTTGTTGTGCACTTTATTTCCATTATTATTATTACATCAGCTCCACTTCAGATCATCAGGCATTTGATCCTGGGGGTTGGGGATACCCTGCTTATGGAAATCAGAGTGATTTGATTAAGAGTCATTTTCTTTGTCTAGGCAGTTAGACGGCACATATAGTTTCAGATAACAAAGGTCCTCATGGGTTCAAATTGCTGATTCACTTTGGAACCGGTACATGTTGAAGAAGGAAAGGAGCAGAGGGCATCTTAACATCACCTGGTGGCCGGGTCCCTCTCTAGTCAGTGGGTGTCCTGGGGACAGAGATGCTGCTTACCCATTACAGCATTAATGGTGTTATTTTCTTGGGCCATTAGCGTGTGCGACCCAAATCACTGCCACATGCCCATCGCTCCAGCTCTCTGGGGGTCTCCCACGTGACGGGCCTGTGAAAATTCACCTCCAGCTTCCTAATGTTGTTCCAGGACCCCTGGGATAAGTGTGTTTCCCTTAATGCTGCTCTTGATGGCAGATTCTCAGAAAAAGAATGGCTTCCTGCAAATAGAAGCAAAGGGAGATGTCAGTTTCCGGAAAGACCCTGCTTGGCTGTGAAAAGGTCATTCTCAGCGTGTGACCAGGCCTGGGCTGGGGGCTGGGACAAAGCACTGGTGGTCCCAGGCCTGGGAGAGCGGGCAGGACAGCGCGGTTATCTGAGGGCCGAAGCAGGAGGGGTTGGAGCTCTGGGTGGAGGGGCCAGGCCAGCGGTAGGTCAGGGGCTGACTGTTGGCCCAGGGATCCCACAGAGGGAGGCTCTCAGGGAGCTTGAGTTTATCCTCTTGTTGGGGGCCCCGCTCAGGGGAGACAGCTGCTGGTCCCCAGGGCTCTAATGAGATCCACTCAGGCCTGGTGAATATTCCCCGCTGCACTCGCTTTGGAGTCAGGCCCTTGCACTGAGCAGTATGGCTTTTAGAAAACCACCCACAAACCTTGAAAGGCCCAGGGAGGCTCTCCTCAGCTGGAGAAGGATCACAAGTCTGGTAAGGAACCAGCAGATCTCCCAGCAGAAGACCTCAAGGGGACAGGTGATGGCAGGTACTTCAGGCCTGTCGGGAAGATGCCCCCACCCGGCTTTCCTCAAGCTTTGCTTACCAAGAGCTCCCCAGACACTCAGGCTCAGGCTGCCTTCCGTCCTGAAGCAATTTGGAGCAGGTTCTGCAGGGCCCCCAGCCCTGGCGGCGGGCAGTGGGGATGGAGGGCGGCTGTACAGGGGGAGGGAGATACAAGCTGGTTTTATGGTTGTTCTGCTGTCATAGCCTGGCTGCCCTGGGCTTCCATGGACTCGCTCAAAACAGCCTTCGACGCCTCTGACTTTCTGTGCGGTGTTCAGAGCTCTTCTCTCAGATCTGCCTTCTGCCTCAGCTAAATAAAAACAGTTGTCACAGGTTTTTCACTCTATGATTCTCATTTCTGTCATCTGTGATTGGTTTTCTTTCAGACCTTTGTTGCTGTTGCTCATTTCTTCGCTAATGGTTTCAAACCCTTATTTTATATCTTTAAAATGTTTATTTTATAATCTCTTCCAGGGATTTCCCTGTTGGTCCAGTGGTTAAGACTCTATGCAGCCAATGCAGGGGGTATGGGTTTGATCCTGGTCAGGGTATTAAGATCTCACATGCTGTGCAGTGCAGCCAATAGATTAAAAAAAAAAGATAAATAAAATAAACACCTGTGAGGTTTTAAAAAATATTATAATCTCTTCCAGATTGTCCAATCACCTTTGAGTTTTGTTTTTTCCATGGTGGTTCAGTTTGTGTGTATCTTCTCATACAGCTTCATCATCAGCGAACAGTATCATCCTCTGGGAGGCTATGGCTCATGGGCCATGAGGTTTATGCCCTGGTTCTATGCAAGCAGCCACCGGGTAGCCAGCATTCTCCAGTTTGTACCATTTTCTCCTCTGCCAGAGATTTGCAATCTGTGCATCTAATGTAAGTTCATATTCCATCCTTGAATGTGAAGTTCAGGATTGACTTTTAATTTTATCCACAATAGACTTTTTTTTCCTACTTGGGGCTCAAGGCTGGGCAGAAAGCTTTCTTAATACCCATCTGGGCCTTTGTAAGTTTCCTGGACCCTTTCTCATAAACCAGCAGCCCTTCAAGAGTCCTGGCTTTCAGCTGAAACCTCACTTCTACCTCCTTCTCTGGTGTTGACTCAAGGCTACATTTTTTATCCATGCATGGGAACTATAAGTCTAGCTTTAAAGGGCTTTCCTGGTGTCCTAGTGGTTAAGAATCTGCCTGCCAGTGCAGGGGACACAGGTTCGATCCCTGGTCAGGGAAGATCCTACATGCCAGGGCAACTAAGCCTGTTTGCTGAAGCCTGCATGCCTAGAGCGCTGGAGCGATGGATAAACTCAACGAGAGAAGTCATCACAATGAGAAGCCCACACACTGTAATGAAGAGTAGCCCTTGCTTATGGCACCTATAGAAAGCTGGCATAGCTGTGAAGACCCAGGGTAGCCAAAAACAAAATAAATCAATTCAATCTTTTTTTTTTTTTTTTTTTTAAGTCTATCCTTTAGCCTCTTGGGCCACTGTGGCTTCAGCTTAGACAGACCATTCTCATTTGAATTCACTATGCTCTTGGCATGTGAGAGTTTCCACTTCTGTTGTTATTGTTTAAATTCAACTTGCATTAAACAGCATTTTTTAAAAAAATTCCATTCCATCAGGATTTCCTTGTGTTTGCACCAGGAGGAGTGGCTGAGTCCATTCACTCCACCATGCTGCCAGAAGTGGAGCCCACACACCAGCTGCTAAAGGCTCAATTTTGCCTTCCGAGTGTTAGTCACAGGTGGGGGTCTTATTCTGAGACTTATTCTGATAACAGACAGTGCTACTGTCTGCTAACTTTGAGCATCACTGCTCCTGGGAGCTGTGATTCTTAATTCATCCCTCTGATTATATTGTGTATCCACCTGTGTCAACTGACTGCTTTTCTCTCCCTTTCTGGAACTCTTTTGGTGGCCAGATAACCCCCTCCAGAGAGCCAGCCACTGAGACTACACGTGAAGAAAGGAACTTGGTTGGTTGGTTGGAACCTCTTTTTCTTCAGGCAGGATGGTTGGACAAGGATCTTTCACCATCTAGAATCCTGTAACATGGAGTGGAGGTCACAA
Organism: Aepyceros melampus; assembly: GCA_006408695.1. Taxonomy (NCBI): domain Eukaryota; kingdom Metazoa; phylum Chordata; class Mammalia; order Artiodactyla; family Bovidae; genus Aepyceros; species Aepyceros melampus. The sequence continues at coordinate 204,192 of SJXQ01011982.1, read as the reverse complement.
ATCCCTGTGGGCAGTGGTCCCTAAGCTTTTTGGCACCAGGGAGCAGTTTCATGGAAGACAGTATTTCCATAGACCAGAGGAGTCAGGGTGGTTCTGGGATGATTCAATTGCTTTACATTTATTGTGCACTTTATTTTGATTAGTATTACATCAGCTCCACCTCAGATCATCAGGCATTAGATCCTGGAGGCTGGGGACCCCTGCCTTTAGGGATCTGAAGAAAACAGTGCACCCTGTCCTGAGAAGAAATGTACACGCACAGAAACTTGTGCATGAATTTCAGAGATTCATCAACCCCCTGAATTCCACACTAAGAGCTGCTGCTTTGGAGGCTGATTGCTCATTGGTGAATGGGAACCTCAAGTTCTCTAGCTTTATTCAAATCAACTCTAGTGAAAAAAACCTTGTTAAAAGGAGACCCTATGGCATAATAACAATCTTTCAGTTTTTCACTCCTTTAATGCCACCTTGAAACATAACAATGGCATTGAGAGTCGTGCCAATAATAGTGACGCTCTCCTATAAAATCTCTCCTTCATAGTGGCTGTACTAATTTGCATTCCCACCAACAGTTTAAGAGGGTTCCCTTTTCTCCACACCCTCTCCAGCATTTATTGCTTGTTGACTTTTGGATCGCAGCCATTCTGACTGGTGTGAAATGGTACCTCATTGTGGTTTTGATTTGCATTTCTCTGATAATGAGTGATGTTGAGCATCTTTTCATGTGTTTGTTAGCCATTCGTATGTCTTCTTTGGAGAAGTGTCTATTTAGTTCTTTGGCCCATTTTTTGATTGGGTCATTTATTTTTCTGGAGTTGAGCTGCATAAGCTGCTTGTATATTTTTGAGATTAGTTGTTTGTC
>SJXQ01011982.1:185836-202807 GCA_006408695.1 Aepyceros melampus | reverse complement strand
CAGAGTGAAGTAAGCCAGAAAGAAAAACACCAATACAGTATACTTACACATATATATGGAATTTAGAATGATGGTAATGATAAACCTGTATGGCAGACAGCAAAAGAGACACAGATGTATAGAACGGCCTTTTGGACTCTGTGGGAGAGGGAGAGGGTGGGATGGGTTGGCAGAGTGGCAGTGTAACATGTGTGATATCATAAGTGAAACAAATCGCCAGTCCAGGTTTGATGCAGGATGCAGGATGCTTGGGACTGATACACGGGGATAATCCAGAGAGAGGGTGTGGGGCAGGAGGGGGGAGGTGGGGGTCGGGATTGGGAGTTCATGTACACTCATGGCTGATTCATGTCGATGTGTAGCAGAACAAATACAGTAATGTAAAGCAAAACAAACTAAAAAATAAAAATTAATTAAAGAAAAAAAAGGAAAAAAAATCTCTCCTTCAAAGTACTTTTTATTAATTAATTGATGTTACCAGAGCATCATTTCCTCAAATACCACTTTCTGATTCAAACCTATGTTATCTACAGGGCAGGAGCAGCTTCATGAAATAAGACAGACTGACACAGCATGGTGGAAATAAAGCTGGATTCTAGATTCAATTTCTAGATTTGGGATCTGGCTTCACTTTGAACTATCTAGTGACTCTGGGAAATTCCCAGTCTTCCCAGGTTTCTTTTTCCTTATCTGTAAAGTGAGGAAGCTGGACTTGATTGGAGGTTAGCAAACTAATATCCACCAGCCAAATTCTGCTTGTTGCCTGTTTTTGTAAATAAAGTTTTGTTGGAACACAGCCATTCTCCTCTGTTTCTGTATTATCTGTGGCTGCTTTCAGGCCACATGGCTCTTGCTGAGTAGCTGTGACACAGACCATATGGCCTGCGAAGCTGGCAATAGTTATCCTCTGGCCCTTTACAGAAGAGTTTGCCAACCCTTGACCTAGATGGTCCTTGCTTCCTTTCCAACCCTTGTTTTTTCTTTCCTACACATGGGCTATTAGTTCCTCAATCAGGGTTCAAACCTGGGCCCCTGCATTGGAAGGTGGTGTCTTAACCACCAGGGAAGTCCCCTACCTCATTTCCACCACTGGATGATCTGTGATTCTTAGAGGCAGAGAATGCAACCCAGGCACATTCAAGAGCAAAAGTGGAGTAGAGCAAAGGATAGATGAGTCAAGTCCAACCACATTATTTTGTTGATGCAACTTCCTCAATCACTTATGTTGCTTATGGAAGTCTAATAAATAGTCAAGTGGAACTACTTAAAACAATCAGACTTCATGCGTGTCCAATTGGTTTCATCATCCAGACACTGGTGATTCAGAAAGACCTTCTTCCAGCCTATCTGTGATGATCAGTGAGGATTTTTAAATTTTACCTCATAACACACATTAACAAACACAAAGTTTAGGAAGAATGGACAGGATAACATATGCAATCCCTTTTGCCCACCTCAGATTTTTTTTTAAAGTTTTTATTGGAGTATATTTGTTTTACAATGTTGTGTTAGTTTCTGCTATACAGCAAGGTGAGTCAGCCATATGTATAAATAGATCCACTCATTTTTGGATTTCCTTCTCATTTAGGTCACCACAGAGGATTGAGTCGAGCTCCCTGTGCTATACAGTAGGTTCTCATTAGTTATATATTTTATACATAGTATCAATACGTACTGTATCATAGGATCAATATGAACTGTGGTGTTGGAGAAGATCCAACCAGTCCATCCTAAAGGAAACCAGTCCTGAATATTCACTGGAAAAACTGATGTTGAAGCTGAAACTCCAATACTTTGGCCACCTGATGCAAAGAACTGACTCATTATAAGACCCTGATGCTGGGAAAGATTGAAGGCAGGAGGAGAAGGGGACAACAGAGGACGAGATGGTTGGATGGCATCAGACTCAATGGACATGAGTTTGAGTAAACTTCAAGAGTTGGTGATGGACAGGGAGGCCTGGTGTGCAGCAATCCATGGGGTTGCAAAGAGTCGGACATGACTGAGCAACTAAACTGAACTGATCAATATGTATATACTGTGAAGAAAGCTGAGTGCCAAAGAATTGATGCTTTTGAACTGTGGTGTTGGAGAAGACTCTTGAGAGCCCTTGGACTGCAAGGAGATCCAACCAGTCCATTCGGAAGGAGATCAGCCCTGAGATTTCTTTGGAGGGAATGATGCTGAAGCTGAAACTCCAGTACTTTGGCCACCTCATGCGAAGAGTTGGAAAAGACTCTGATGCTGGGAGGGATTGGGGGCAGGAGGAGAAGGTGAAAGAGTCGGACATGACTGAGCAACTAAACTGAACTGATCAATATGTATATACTGTGAAGAAAGCTGAGTGCCAAAGAATTGATGCTTTTGAACTGTGGTGTTGGAGAAGACTCTTGAGAGCCCTTGGACTGCAAGGAGATCCAACCAGTCCATTCGGAAGGAGATCAGCCCTGAGATTTCTTTGGAGGGAATGATGCTGAAGCTGAAACTCCAGTACTTTGGCCACCTCATGCGAAGAGTTGGAAAAGACTCTGATGCTGGGAGGGATTGGGGGCAGGAGGAGAAGGTGACAACCGAGGATGAGATGGCTGGATGGCATCACTGACTGATGGGTGTGAGTCTGAGTGAAGTCTGGGAGTTGGTGATGGACAGGGAGGCCTGGCATGCTGCGATTCATGGGGTCGCAGAGTCGGACACGACTGAGCGACTGAACTAAACTGATGATACTATGGATAGTATCATGCTGCTGCTGCTAAGTCACTTCAGTTGTGTCCGACTCTGTGTGACCCCATAGACGGCAGCTCATCAGGCTCCCCCATCCCTGGGATTCTCCAGGCAAGAATACTGGAGTGGGTTGCCATTTCCTTCTCCAATGCATGAAAGTGAAAAGTGAAAGCAAAGTCGCTCAGTCATGTCCCAACTCTTCGCGACCTCATGGATTGCAGCCCACCAGGCTCCTCCGTCCATAGGATTTTCCAGGCAAGAGTACTGGAGTGGGTTGCCATTGCCTTCTCTGGGATAGTATCATGCTATGTGTATATATGTGTATTTATGTCAATCCTGATTCAAATTTCATTTTGAAATGACCGAGAGCATAAAACCACCAAGTGAGAAAGGAAACCCTTCTGACGCAGATGACAAAGGTGGTCGGTTTTCCTCTGTCCATGAATTTTCTAGGTGGAACATTGACATTGACAAGACTGATATATTTTGATGATCTGTTTTGTACAAACCATGCTTTCCAAACATCATGAAGCTGGGAAGTCACTGTGCCACAGAGGCTAGGGTTTCCCACCAAGTCAGACTTGCAATCATCTCCTTAGTTTGGAATGTATCTATTTTTTAAATTGACTCTCCTGTTCCTCTGCCCTTGGTTCATCCAAGAAGGTATTTGAACTAAGTAGGTAGGCTGCAGTCCATAGGGTCGCAAAGAGTCAGACACGACTGAGTGATTTCACTTTCACTTTTCACTTTCATGCATTGGAGAAGGAAATGGCAACCCACTCCAGTGTTCTTGCCTGGAGAATCCCAGGGATGGGGGAGCCTGTTGGGCTGCCGTCTATGGGGTCGCACAGAGTCGGACAGGACTGAAGTGACTTAGCAGCAGCAAGAAGCATTTGTCTGAAATTACATATTTGAAAGCACTAAGCTGAAAAATGAGACAGGAATCAGCTCCCCAGATGCTTAAAATTTCAGGTCCAAAGGAGTGGAAAAAATCTCCTATCATTGATGTAAATTTACCTTATGCTTTCAATCTACCCAAACCGTTAGATTGCTATTTCCCTTTCTCTTCCAACAGCAGCTGTGCATACAGCCACTTTTGTATGTTGGGCTTCCCAGCTGGCTCAGTGGTAAGGAATCTGCCTGCCAATACAAGAGATGCAATAGAAATGCACTCGATCCCTGGATTGGGACGCTTCCCTGGAGTAGGAAATGGCAACCTGTTCCAGTATTCTTGCCTGTAAAATTCCATGGACAGAGGAGCCTAGCAGGCTCACACACACTTTTGTATGTTGGTGCAGTGGAAATAGCATATTATGTGGGTCTTTTGTCAACTAACCCTAAGAAGTGATTTCCAGCTTTGAGCTCAACATTGCTAGTGTGTGTGTTAAGTCACTCAGTCATGTCTGACTCTTTGTGACCCCATGGAGTGTAGCCCACGAGGTTCCTCTGTCCTTGGGATTCTCTAGGCATTGCTATTTACTAGAGAAATGCAGATGGCAGGAAGGAAGAAATTAACTCTTCACCCAGCCTGAGGCTTGCCATTTAGGAGATATTTGAAACATTAATGGCCTTTATATTTTGTTTCCTCACCTCCCCCCATCTGTGATCTATAAAAAACCTGGCTTCCAGACCCTGATAAATCGGTTATTTTGAGACATTAGTAGACATTTTCTTGGTCAGCCAACTCTCCGAATAAAGTCATTTTCCTTGCCTAAAATAAAAAAAAAAAGCTATAATGAGATATTACCTCATATCAGTCAGAATGACTATCATTAAAAAGTCTACAAATAACAAATGCTGGAGAGGGTGTAGAGGAAAGGGAACTCTCCTACACTGTTGGTGGGAATATAAATTGCTGCAGCCACTATGGAAAACAGTATGGAGGTTCCTCAGAAAACTAGACCTAGAGTTACCATGTGATCCAGCATCCCATTCCTGGGCATATATTCAAAAAGATCCATGCACCCCTATTTCATACCAGCACCATGCACAATAGCTGAAACAACCTAATGTCCACAGACAGAAGAATGGATAAAGAAAATGTGGTACACATATACAGTGGAATACTACCCAATCATAAAAAAGAATGAAATAATGCCATTTCAGCAACACGGGTGCAACTAGAGATTCTCTCACTAAGTGAAGTAAGTCAGAAAAAGAAAGACAAATATCGTATCACTTGTATGTGGACTCTGAACTATGACACAATCAACGTAACTATGAAACAGAATTACAGACATAGAGAACAGACTAGTGTGGGCAAGGAGTAGGGGGTTGGGGGATGAATGGAGTGGGAGGTGGGGGTTAGCAGATGTAAGCTTTTACATACATAGGATGGATAAACAATAAAGTCTTCTGTATAGCACTATATTCAATATCCTATGATAAACCATGGGGCTTCCCAGGTGGCACTAGTGTTAAAGAACCTGCCTGCCAATGCAAGAGACATAAGAGACATGGGTTTGATCCTTGAGCCAGGAAGATCCCCTGGAGAAGAGCCTGGCAACCCACTCCAGTATTCTGGCCTGGAGAATTCCATGGACAGAGGAGCCTGGCAGGCTGTGGTCCATAGGGTTGCAAAGAGTCAGACACAACTGAAGCAACTAAGCACACAGCACTTTTGCATGATAAACCATAAGGGAGAAGAATATTAAAAAAAGAATGGAGATGTATATATGTATATATATATGTATGTGTATATATATATTTACACATGTTCTGGCTGAAAAAAAAATCTTTATCACTCTTGCCATTTGGAAGCAAAACCAAGTGGGGAGTATCTAGAAGGAGAGCTTTTGCTGTGGACAGCTTTTGGGGGTAGGGCAAGTTGCTGGGGTGTGGATCACAGACGGGGAGTGGGATGGTCACATGATTTCAAGACAGCTTAGGGTACTCAGAACTTTCTAACTTTTAGAGGCAGCATAGACAGGGACCAAAGAAAAGCAGGGATTTGTGTGGACTGTATCACAATCCATGGTTTTGGGCCTCTTGAATTTCTCTTTTTCTACTAAAGAAATGAGTGCCTTGCCTTCTTTGGCCCTGGAACACTGGTCTTGCTCACAGCCTTGCTATGAAGTTCTTCCTCCCAGGGTCTATCTCTGTTCAAATCTTGGTTCTATATTTTGCTTTATTGTTTATGTTTTTTAATTCAACTTCCTGGTCTAAACTCTGTGAAGTTCAACTTCAGCCAATTACAGTTATAATGCTTTCTAAATTAAGTGCTGGCAGTTCCCAAAGTACAAACCCCAAATATATGAATGTCCCTTACACCGAAAAAGCTGCCCCTTCTTGCTTGTGGGTAGTGTTATCAGAACCACCAGAGAGAATTCCTGTTCCCCATGAAGTTTTGGCAGCAGGAGGAGAGTTCTTCCCAGCTAGATTTTTGAGTTCAACTAACTTCCCATACAAACTATCGCACATGGTGGTCCAGCTCCCAGACCGGCCTAGAAAAACGGCCCGCTTAATTCATAATGCAGCTGAAAAAAAGTGTAAGAAACAGCTGATAAAAGATGTTCTTGCTCCTGTGTACTTGTTCATTTCCATGAGGGTGACATTTACACAGCCACATGTATGGGAAAATGTTTGCCCCAGGTTCCAAAAACTGATTTACAAACAAACTCTTGGAAGAAAAGAATCTGATCTAAATTTGGAACTTCCTAGATTAGCTCTAGTTTTCAGCACATATTTTTCCTTTTGTTTGCATAAGGCATCTGGGGACGGGTTTACAGAGACTGCCTCTGCAGGCAAACCCAAGCCATAAGAGGGGCACCTGTCTGGAGTCAGTTACCCAGGTGTTCAGGGGCCAAGGAAAAAGGGAATCTCTGTAATTCAGAAAAGAGTTTTGGTTTCAACTTGGAGTGGATTTTCTGGATTACTTGAAAATACTGTCACCACTCAGCCTGTGTAGAACTCACATCAGATAGATTCTGTTATGTAAATTCTGCCTTTATACCTTCTCAATCATCTGGTTTTTGTAAATGTGTTTTCCTAAAAAAAAAAACAAAACTAAAAACTAAATAGTACAAAATCCTCACTACCTAATCAGTCCATCAGAAAGTAGTTCTCCATGGTCAGATGGAATTAATGTACATTGGTTGGATATACCCAGAATGCTTTGCTCCTCTTGTCAGTGACCAGATCAGAACGTGAACTCAGGACCTTTCTTCTGGTGGATGTACCTGAAGGACGGAGATGTTTCTTGAGTCTAATTAACTGCAAATGAAAAGATTTCCCAGTGAACACTGCTCTCAGGACACGGCTAGGCTTCTGGGCCAGGTACTCTGAGGGTTCTTGCTTTCTATGCCAACTCGCTAGACAGTCAAGGTGTGCCTGCCACTGCCACTGCCACTGTAGATCTTTTGTTCACCAGGGCTTGTAAGTGGTATTTTATTTTAGCAATAATGACTGGTAGAGAGGGTATTCCCTGATACTTAATGACCAACTGGAGGAACTGTGGGCCTGAGGCAATGCATATAATACGCTATTAAACTCTGAAATTTAAAAATGTAAAGAAAAAAAGAATTACCTTCTTAGGCATGTTACCATGGATACTAAGTACTGTTTATAGTTTTAGTCTTTTCCTACAGGTTGAAGTCTAGTTGGGAGACCAATAAGGAAGAAGAACTTCAGACTCAATTTCCACACACTTTATAATGTTTGACATTACCTAGTTAGTGTAAATTTCTTCAAGAAGGCACATATCACCCCCAAAATAGGATGTATAGTGTGTGATATGGATTGCCATAATAAGTATTCATATTTTATTGAACAGTTTGGAAATCAGTATTTAAAATCAGCTAACCTTGTAGAGAATCACATTCTGTTTCCCCAGAATGGCAGTAACTTTCTTATGAATCCTTTTCCCCCCAAGAATGAACCATTTTTCAGTCTTCAAATTGCATGCACATATTTTATGCATTAGTCCCAGAAACATTTTTTTGGTTGGATCTATTATTATAGAGCATAACTCAGAGAGTAACATTTAAGCATGGAGAGAAAATACGCAGAGAAGAAGCTGATACTCTACAAATTACACAGCAGCTATTTGTTCTATATTTTTTCAAATCCTGGAATACTTTCTAAGTCTTAAGGAAAGATGGGATGGAATTAAATCAATTTCACAACACTGCAGAAGGGCTGGCCCAGATTAATGCCTCTGACACCTCATTATCTATCCTAGGGATAAAGGTACTCAGGAAAATTTAGAGATTTAGTTTTATCTACAGCTCCAAACTTTCTCCCACAAATATTTTTTCCACGGCTATTAGCAAGATTTATCTGCTTATATTCTTCTTTATCCTATCATAGGAGAAGGAAATGACAACCCACTCCAGTATTCTTGCCTGGAGAATCCCAGGGACAGAGGAGCCTGGTTGGCTGCTGTCTATGGGGTCACACAGGGTCGGACACGACTGAATCGACTTAGCAGTAGCACTCTATCATAATCAAGTATTTATCAAATACTTAATATAGGAATATCATTCATTCCTCCATTCATTCATTTATCTCATTTATTTATCGTGAGTCAAATCACAAAAGCCTGAAAATGAAAACACCAAGCTCCCCCTTGGAAAAGTCTGTCTGTTAAGGAGTCAGGCATGTAATGTAAGTTACAGTTGACGTTAAAGCAACACAAGTTTGACTGTGCAGGTTCACTTATCTGCGGGTTTTTTTCAATACATACTAGAGTACTGGAGATTTGGTACAGTTTTTCAGAGGACTGGCATTACTATAGATGTGAACTGTAAAGCACTATACATAATTACAAAGTTGCTATTATTAGTTTCATTAACTATAGGCATATAAAGATGGGTAAATTCTTCTCTTCTTTATTTTCCTTTTTGGCTGTGCTATGTGCCATACTGGATCTTAGTTTCCCAACCAGGGAATCAATGCCCCTTGCATTAGAAGTGTGGAGCCTTAACCATTGGACTTCCAAGGAAGTCCCTGATAGATAAATTCTCAAAAAGACTACAACTCAGTCAGAAATCAAATATAAAAGTCTGATAGTGGTTAAAAGCCTATTTTAGTACACTTCCCCTTCAGAAATCCCTCCAAATATTCGTATCTATTGTCATTGTTTGGAGCAGGAAATGGCAGCCCACTCCAGTATTCTTATTGGGAAATCCCATGGACAGAGGGATTACCACGTGTTTGTATGTCCAAACATATAAGTTCATTCACGTGTCTGGCATACATTGTCACGTGTGTGCATCCTCTACAAGTGGTTGTGCTTTTGTGTACCTTACTGTACAGAGTACAGTAGTGCAGGGTCTTTATTTCAAGCCCAGGATGTCTGGAAGCAAGCCTAAAAGCAGCAGTGATGTAGCTGGTACTGCTAAGAAGTGCCAAGTGACAATGATGGAAACAAAAGTGAAGATAATTGAGAGAGTGCCAAGGGCGAAACGCTGGTAGATGTAGCTTGTTCTCATAACATGAATCCTTCAACCATCGGCAGGATTCAAAAGAATAAGGACAAGACTATGGAACACGCGATGTCTGCCGTGCCAGTGATGTTGACAATAATATCACAGAAGCAGGGAAAAGTGGATGCAGGAGATGGAAAAACATCTCAGTGTGTAGATGCAGGATCAGCATCAGTGTTGAGTCCTGTTCAGCTTAGTGCTGATTCAAGAGAGAGCTGAAAGCTTTTATGAAAGCTTGAAGAAGAAACATGGCAAACAATGTTAGGCTTATGAACAAATTGGACTTATGATCACACTCTCAGATTGGAACTCATTCGTACGTAGGGGACTTACTGTACTACAAAAGTTTACTATTATTTTCAACAGCAGCCTTTTCAATGGAATAGTCAAAGGGAAAGGGCAAATGTGCTTGAAAGAAAGAGGAAAAGTAACAACGCAAGGATGCTGGCATCCAAACACACAGAGATGAGGCGAACAGGAGGGCTGGGTTCAATATTCCCAGAGATCATCTCCCCGGGCACAGGCTAAATCAATTGTGACGGAGACGGGCTAACCTAATTGAGGAAGCACAGGGCCCAGCAGCAGTGAGCTCTGACTCAGGCTCTGACAGGACTGGGCTAAATCACTCCCCTGGACTGCTCTGTTCTCCTGGTCTCTTCTGCCTGGTCCACCCACCTCTGCAGCCCCCACGATGGCAGAAGAATGGCACACATATCAGAGCCTTCAAAGCTGGGGAGGATGATGGGGTTCGCTCTTACAGTCCTCCTAACCAGAGATGTTTAGAACTGATAGAACCATGCAAACCAGGAAGAGCAGAGCTGGGAATGCAGGAAGGTGGGGGCCACTAGGCCCATGGGCAATGTCAGTATCCACAGATGACTCAGCCCTCGTGCTCCTTCCAGTAAAAGATCTGAGAAGCTTGACATCAAGTGGAAAAGCTGGTTCACTTACCACAGAGGGAGCATCTGAAAAGAGGGAAAGTTCTCAGTTCTTTACTCAAGTCCAAAGAAGAGACGTGCCCAACATCCAAGGCATCCTCCTCCGAACTAGCCCAGGGACGAGGCCATTCAGGCTCATGACACCTGTCAGCAGTCCTCTTGTGTGCATTGATGAGACTCAGGTTTGATTCCTCGAGAAGGGAATGGCAACCCACTCCAGTATTCTTACCTGGGGAATCCCATGGACAGAGAAGCTTGGCGGGCTACAGTCCATGGGGTCACCAAGAGTTGTATATAACTGAGCACACACATAATCACTGCTGAGTTTACAAACTTGTTGGAGAAGTTTTCTGAACCACTTAGATCAATAACTTGGTCATGAAAGAACTGGGAGGGGCTTCGCTGGTGTTCAGCAGTAAAAAGAATCCACCTGCCAATGCAGGAGGCATGGGTTGGATCCCTGGTCCGGAAAGATCCCACATGCCACAGACTAACTAAGCCTGTGTGCCACAGCTACTGGGCCAGCGCACTAGAGCCCACGTGCCACAATTACAGAAGCCCAATCATCCTAGAGTCTGTGCTCCAGAACAAGAGAAGCCACTGCAATGAGAAGCCGGAGCATGGCAACTAGATAGTAGCCCCCGCTCGCTGCAACTACAGAAAAGCCCATGCAGCAAGGAGGACCCAGCACAGACAAAATAAATTAATTTTAAACAAATTTTAATGAATTTGGAGGAGCCACTTTGTTCTTTTCCCAAAGGATCCAAGATGGGATGCTGCTGCTGCTGCTGCTGCTGCTGCTGCTAAGTCCCTTCAGTCGTGTCCGACTCTGTGCGACCCCATAGATGGCAGCCCACCAGGCTCCCCTGTCCCTGGGATTCTCCAGGCAAAAATACTGGAGTGGGGTGCCATCGCCTTCTCCAAGATGGGATGAGACGTTTCTTTCTGGTGAGATGAGAGCTGAACTTGAAGGGATGAAGAAGAGAAACATGCCCTGCTGATTTGTCCAGGCATTCAGAACTAAGTGGACACATGTGCAAACAGATAGCAGGCGGGGACACAAATTCTACCTTTTCTGATCAGCCCTGAGTCCCCTCAAACCTCGACAGAGTTCATGGAGCTGCTATTGGGTGAATATGGAGTCAGAAATCAAGAAAATATTTATAGAGTTTGATATAAACTGAATGTTTTTAAGTTTCTGCAACTGCCCACTGTATACAAGTCTTGGCATGTATCTGAGTTATTGCACATCTGCCTTATTGGCATGGTTCAGTTTCAAGAACTGATCGAGCTGACATACAAGCCATGCATGCAAAGCAGGGGATTTGGGATTTCAGATGTGAATATATGAATCCACAAATGTCCTAAAGTTTCTGACCATGTATCAGAACTCTAGGGAACGTTTGTATTAACTTAGCTCTGCAAAAATGCATTCTCTTTTTTATGAAATGGCTAAAATCCAAACTGAGAATTGAAAGCAGGGTTGGAAATCTGGCATTTGAATTCAGATGTGCCCAGACTGAAAGTATTAAGGAATTCTCAAAGAGTTCCCTTTGCTCTTTATATGTATATTTTAATCAAAATCAATTGATGGCTAAAAAATAAAAAGTTAATTGACAACTAACAAGAGGCTTATAATACTTTGGTATTAATAAGATGAAGTACTTTTTATAGCCCAAGTTTTTCATTCATTGACCTCACCAGTCTACAAATAACAATGATCTCATCTGGTCATGACCCAAGTTTTACGGGCTGTTGTAGGTCGTGTTCCCAGGGAAGTAGTTGATTAAGGACTACTCTTGGGATCAATACTTTAGATGGGAGAGGGGGAAGCAAGATTAGAGAGAGAAGTGGAGATGTGATCCAGTCAGCAGCCAACCCACTTGGAGCTCTGACACGGGGCAGCCTTTTAGAGTTGTCCCAAGTTAGGGCAAGAGGCCCACTTAAGGCAGGTTGTCCCTAGAAGGAGGTGTGATATTCAGATCACCAGGCAGATTTCTTTAGATGAGGCAAACCCCAGAGGCTAACAGCTGAGGCCCATCATCCAACTGCCCTCTCAGCAGCTGGGGAAGAAAGGAATGCATTTATCCATAAGAGCTTATGCTCTAATGTTCAAAGATTTGCACCCCTCAACCCCTCCACTGCAAACTTAGTCCCCTGAATTTCTGGCTTAATGCATGGGCCCCCATGTGGCTCAGAGAAGCTCCAGGACAGACTCTAGAAGCTTTAGCAGAGAAGTGAGGTGTGGGTAAGAGGCAAGGGCCTGTTAGGTTGCCCCCACAGGAAGCTGCTCACAGCCTGCATCAGTAGCCGTAATAAAGGACAAGAGATGCCCAAAGGCACTGAGATGGTACCCAAGAGGTACTCCACGACTAAAACTGAATGCTGCTTTAAGAGCATCTTCTTAGTAGAAAGACAAATACCATATGATATCACTTACATGCGAATCTAAAGTACAGTACAAATGAACCTATCTACAAAACAGAAACAACAGAAACAGAATCATAGACATAGAGAATAGACTTGCAGTTGCCAGAGGGAAGTGGGTGTGGGGGAGGGAAAGACTGGGAGTTGGGATTAGCAGATGCCAAGTATTGTACCAATATGGAGAGAATGGATAAACAAGGCCCTGTATAGTACAGGGAACTATATTCCATCTTCTGTGATAAACAATAACAGGAAAGAATATGAAAAGCATATATATATATATATACACCTTTATACATATATAAGGGAGGAGAGGGGACGACAGAGGATGAGATGGTTGGATGGCATCACCAACTCGATGGACATGAGTTTGAGCAAGCTCTGGGAGTTGGTGATGGACAGGGAGGCCTGGCATGCTGCAGTCCATTGGGTCGGAAAAAGTCGGACATGCCTGAGCGACTGAACTGAACTGAACTGATACATATATACATATAAGGTCCTTCTGTCTTTCACAAGGAATTAGATTCAACCTCCTGTGATAAACCATAATGGAAAAGAATATGAAAAAGTGTACATATATATGTCACTGCTGTACAGCAAAAGTTAAATCAACTATACTTCAATGAATTTTTTTTTAAAAAGAGCATCTTCTTAAAATCTTTTACTCTTTATCAATGTGATGATGATGTGATGATATGTGAGCCACACAAGGTTCTAGGCATTGAGATTCTATCTATGCACAGAGACAACATTTGAAAAAGTCTGTCGTTTGTTTCCTGTTTCAAAGTATGACGCTTTCATGAATGCATCGGAGATTATACCTGAAAACAGACTTACTCCAAACATCTAGTCTAGCAAGCTCCACCCAAGTCAATGTCCTTTGCAGAAAATAAATAATTGAAGGAGTGAAACTGTTCATATTACACATATGGATAAGAAACCATTTCTACACTCATTTTCGGAATACCTCTGAATTTCCAGAAGCAGCCTTCTTTGAGGCTGGCTGGTGTAAGTGCCAGAGAAAGCAATGGCACCCCACTCCAGTACTCTTGCCTGGAAAATCCCATGGGTGGAGGAGCCTGCTAGGCTGAAGTCCATGGGGTCGCTAAGAGTCGGACACGACTGAGAGACTTCACTTTTACTTCTCACTTTCATGCATTGGAGAAGGAAATGGCAAACCACTCCAGTGTTCTTGCCTGGAGAATCCCAGGGACGGGGGAGCCTGGTGGGCTACCGTCTATGGGGTCGCACAGAGTCGGACACGACTGAAGCAACTCAGCAGCAGCAGCAGCAGCAGGTGTAAGTGCAATTTCTAAACAATGTGAATTTTTTTCATCTCTTACCTACAGCCCCTGAAAATGTTTCTTCTCTGGGAATCCAGTACTGATTTTTTTTTTTTCATGGCCAAATTAAGCTGCAACAAACAATGCAAGATCCCATTTGCTTTTTGTTGTAAGTAGGTTGCTATTGTTTAAGATAGTGTGGTCTTCTGGATCACAGCTCTGATGCAGAAGAACTTAGCACTTGGCTACTCAATTAGAAAATGGACTGTGGGCAAAATGTCTGAATCTCGACAGACAGCTACTCTGCTTCTCTCTTTGAGAATAAAGGGAGATGGAATCACAACTAAATTTATTAAGTCGGAGAGCTCTGTAAATGCTGGTAAAGAACTGGAATCCTGCTGTAGAGCACAGGGAACTATACTCAATAGTTTGTAATAACTTCTAAAGGAAAAGAACCCCAATATATATATATGTGTGTGTATATATATCTAACTGAATCACTTTGCTGTAGACCTGAAACTTCCCTTGTGGCTCAACTGGTAAAGAATCTGCCTGCAATGTGGGAGAACTGCATTCGATCCCTGGGTTGGGAAGATCCCCTGGAGAAGGGAAAGGCTACCCTCTCCAGTATTCTGGCCTGGAGAATTCCATGGACTGTATAGTCCATGGGGTCGCAAAGAGTCGGACATGACTGAGCAATTTTCACTTTCACTTGAAACTAACATAACATTGTAAATCAACTATACTTTAGTACAAAAATTTTTAATCTCAAAAAAAAAAAGTAAAAGGATTGGAATCCTTCTGGAGGGAAGAGCAATCAGTGATGAAGATCCAGAAGGTGTCCCTTGAGTTCCAAAGTGAAAGTGAAGTTGCTCAGTAGTGTCCGACTCTTTGCGACCCCACGGACTACAGCCTAGCAGGCTCCTCCGTCCATGGGATTTTCCAGGCAAGAATACTGGAGTGGGTTGCCATTTCCTTCTCCAGGGGATCTTCCCGACCCAGGGATCGAACCCAGGTCTCCCATATTGCAGGCAGACGCTTTAACCTCTGAGCCACCAGGGAGGCAGCGGCAAAAAAACCTCCTCTCTCAGGACTTAGTCCCCTGTGACTCGCTCTACTGACACACGACTTATGGAGTTACATTAACCTATTAGAGGTTGGATATTCAACATTTAATTAATCAACTATCAGCATTTAAATCAAACTTATGCTTATCATGAGAATTCTTAATATAGTTGACCCTTGGACAACCAGGGGTTTAGGGGCCCCACCCTTCCATGTTGAAGGTCAATAGTTGACCTTCCATGAAAATCCACATATAATTTATAGTCTACCCTGCCTATCTTCGGTTCCTCTGTACCCATGGCTCAGCATCTGAGGGTCAACCAATGCACTGACCATGCAATACTGAACTTATTGAAAAAAATCCGCATATAAGTGGACGCTCGCAGTTCAAACTCATGTTGTTCAGAGGCCAACTGTACACACAAGAATTTTAAAAAGAATAAACAGTACATACTGTTATCTTTCATTACAAAGTGCCTGAGGCACAGAGAGGCTAAGGAAGGCCTCCAAAGTCACACAGCTAAGAAGAGGCAGACTTTTTAATGGTAGAGTCAAAGCCAGGCAGCACCAGTCACTAAAGTCTGACTCTTTAATCTATATCCTTGATCCTCTCCTTATCATCAAAAAACAAGGGAAGGATTTGTCACAGGATGTAACAAAGAGGCCAAGATAAGGAAGCTGACCTTGATGAGGGCAAGTTAATCCTGTTCATCTCTCCCCACGGCCCGTCCTCCCAGGACACAGGAGGAGATGGGGGAAACAGAGCAGGAAAGTTACTGTTTCACTCCATCCACACTCCCAGCTCTGAAGTGTTACTAGATATTTCTGGTTTGAACACAACGTATGAGACCAACTGAGGCTCTAAAATTTTTGCAGTCAAAAACCTGTTGGCCAGGGCTCAACAACTCTCTTCAGACTTATTTCATGATGGCCTCACAATGATGTTGCAGAAACAGTTTTGAAATTAGCAAGCTGAAGAAGACCACAAAAATAATAAATTCTATACCCCAGTCACTCTCTTCTTGGTGGTTCCCTGAGGGTACCCAGAGTAGAGTGGCTGCAGCCTGTCCCCACATCCAAAACAGAAACTCTGGGACTTCCCTAGTGGTCTAGTCGTTAAGAGTCCACCTGCCAATCCAGGAGACATGGGTACGATCCCTGGTTCAGGAAGATTTCACATGTCTCCAGGCTACTAAGCCTGTGCGTCACAACTAGTGAGTCCTCGCTTTGGAGCTGCCATATGCAACTGCTGAGCCTTTGCACACTAGTGTCTGTGCTCTGCAACAAGAGAAGCCACCACAATGAGAAGAAATGCACACTGAAACTAGAGAGTAGACCCTGCTTGCAGCAACTAAAGTTGGAGACCAACAACGAAGACCCAGCACAGCCAAAAATAAATAAATAAGAATAATAAAGTTTAAAAAAAAAATAGAAACTCCAGGAACAAGTTTCTCATTAACTTAAGGAAAGTCTGATTATTCATTAGCCCACCAAATATTTAGGGAACACTGGGAGAAGGCAATGACATCCCACTCCAGTACTCTTGCCTGGAAAATCCCATGGATGGAGGAGCCTGGTAGGCTGCAGCCCATGGGGTCGCTAAGAGTCAGACACGACTGAGCGACTTCACTTTCACTTTTCACTTTCATGCATTGGAGAAGGAAATGTCAACCCACTCCAGTGTTTTTGCCTGGAGAATCCCAGGGATGGGGGAGCCCGGTGGGCTGCCGTCTATGGGGTCGCACAGAGTCAGACACGACTGAAGTGACTTAGCAGCAGCAGCAGCAGCAGCAGCAGGGCTGGGTATGGAGACTCTGCCTATGAATAAAAGGCCAGTTTCTGCCTCAAGAAGCTTATAGTTGAATAAGGATGATGAACTTTGCCCAACTGAACCTGCCATGAATATGAAAAAAAAAAAAGTACCAGGTGCAGCAGATCACTTAACAAGAAAACCTTATCTTAGAGAGGTGCCACTGAAAAGGCAAAATGATAGGATACCAAAAGAGAAACTCCCCAGGTCACTAGGTGCCCAATATGCTACTGGAGATCAGTGGGGAAATAACTCCAGACAGAATGAAGGGATAGAGCCAAAGCAAAAACAATACCCAGTTA
>SJXQ01011982.1:112965-180933 GCA_006408695.1 Aepyceros melampus | reverse complement strand
GGGGCCCGCGGGGCCCCGGGCGGGAGGGCAGGGCCAGCCCCGCACACAAAGGAGCCCTGGCGGCGGCCCCTCGGAGGACAATGCAGCCCTGGGGCGCGGGGGGCTGCGCCGCGCTCCAGCTGCCTCTTCACAACGAGGCCTGCAAACGTGCCCACTTGATTCTAAATCCTCTTAGGCGCTCGCGGTGTGAACCGGGAAGGGGGTGGCCCTCCAAGCCTTTGCAATCCCAGGCCTGGAGCCTGGCGCTCGGCGAGCGGTTTGCTCCACGCATGCAAATCGAGTTGGCGTCTTAGAGACGTGGGCAGAGTCTGTTGGGTTACCAGCAAACGCCCCGATACGGCCCTTCAGTGCCACGCGGGGTCCCGAAAAATGTGCAGGGTGTTTCCCCTGGAAAGACTTCCTGTTAAGTGTTCAGAAAAGCCAGCTGAGCTGCGCGTCATTAGTCACCCAGGTATTTACACTGTTTTTCCTATTTCCTTTCTCTCTTGGCCTCTGTGGTCAGTGGTATAAAATTCCTAGGAACTCCCACCTAAACACCAGCTTCCTGTTTATGCTCTCAGTGGCTTTAATGTCTAGCTGTTGAAAGCAGTTGACCAAGGCTCTATGAAACGACTAGCGGAGGTTTGCAGGTGAACAGAGAGAGGAGGAAAAAAAACAAAACAAAATGGGTAGGTCAAAGGTTCGGGTTCATTTTTAATCACTTATGTCAGAATCACAGGGGGAAAAGGTAAAAGTGAAGTGTAATTTGATGCCCAAGATCGTGGTTTAGTTTCATTTGGTCCCTGTGTCTACAGGAACTTGTAAAATATGATGGAACCTGTAAAATATGATACCTAAACTAGGAACGTTCTCCTTTCTAGCGGGTTAAAGCCTTCCCCCGCCCCCCAATGTGGCATGACACTTGTGTTATGAAAGGTTAAAATTCTCACAAAAGCTCAGTCTGTGAGTGCCGGTATGTGCCTTGCAGCTCCTAGGGCTGCTTCCTTAAGTGCCTGCAGCAAAATGTTGCATTTCTGTAGCTACCTGAACTGCACCCTCCCCGGCCTGAAAAGAACCTGAAAGGGTGGTTCTCAGCTCTTTTCTGATGCAGAATTCCCTGTAGGGCTCCGGGATGTGAAGAACTACTCCCTGATAGGATCCCTCTGGAATTCCTTACATCAGAAGACAGCATCTTTCCTTGACAATCTGATTTTTTTGTTTGTTTGTTTACTATCCATAAAACTGGATCTGCCTCTGCTTATGGAACCATGGAGAATTAATCAAATTTCTATTTCACATGATATTACCCTTCAGATGTTTGGAGACAGTCCCCACACCCTCACCCCCAGTCTTCTCCCAGCTAAACACCTGCAGATCCTTCACCAGTCTGTCCCGTGGGTTTGATTCCTGCACCATCCGAGTTATGCAGAGATGCTTCAGTTCACCTGAGTTCCTCTGAAACTGAAGATGGTGTTTCAATCATGCAGAAATTCAACCTAGGAGGCAGCACTGGAGAAATATGGCTTAAAACCAACAGGGAAAAACAGTCCAACCATGGCCAAGTTATTCAGACAAAAATAAATTCTGGTTTTCCATTTTAGTCTTTTTCTACGCTGAGGCTAGTCATGCCCAGCTCAGTTATGAAGCCCAGGAAAGAAGGAAAAAGCTGTATGGCAGACTAGCACTGAGCCTTTCATATTCTTGCATTTTATACTCAAAAAACCCTCTGAGTGGGTACTATTGTTATTCCTCTTACTTGCTGCAAGGTCAAAAAATCCACGCAAGGTCACACTGCTAGCAGGGGGCAGAGTGAGGTCTCTAACCTGTGAATTGCACTTCCATTGCTCTAAGCTACTGCCTGGGGTCCATCCTGAAAACCGAGGTCCTGGATTGGATGTGTTTTTCTGCGTGTTCTATGACATGCAGCTTCAATTCAAGGCCAGTTCGCATACATCCTATTTATACAGCTACAAAAACTTTTGAAATGCAAGTTAAGAGCTTTATGGGAGAAGAGTTCTTTTTGGAAGCAAATGAAACAGAAATTCCAAGTGAGAGCCAAAAGTCATCCCAAACATGGTTTTATTCCAATGGCATTACTTAACGGTAAAGTGTATATTACCCTTGAATTTCCTGCCTGGGCTCAGGGTAGGCCAGGCCCTGGATGCTTTTTTGCGTTTATCACAGCAAAGCTGTTGCCCCTTACGCTGGCTCTCCAACGTGTCCGTTATTCAAGAAAAAAGGGAAGAATGTTTCCCATGCAAGTGCTGTAATTTTTTTTTTTTCGTGTTGCTCAGTCTGCCAGAACAAAAGTAAAACCACAGAAAGGAGATTTAGATCAGCCTCTTCATCTGCCGGCTGTTATGTTACAGTTTTAGGAGGGGTTGGACATCAAACACTTGAAACTGTCATCCATGCATTCCTTCTTGGAATAAAGCAGCATTGGCGTGGACCCCTGCTAAATTATTTTTTACCCCCAAATGTTGGAAACTCTTGCCCTCCAGGAAAATACAGAAGAAAACCCTGAATTAAGGGAGTTAGTTCTGAGAAAGTCTCTTGCGGTCTGTAATAAACTGGCACTGTTTAGTCTTTCTAATTTGTTGGTTCTTATAAATAGTGCTTGAGAGAACTTTTTTCTTACTGCCCACCCCCGCCCCCACAAATCACTACCATAAATGATTAAATCTGTTTATTTTCTCTTTTTTTAAGTATTTATTTATTCACCTGGCTGCATCAGGTCTTAGTTGCGGCATTCTGGATCTTTCATTGTGGCACACAGACTCTCTTGTAGCATATAGGCTCCAGAGGGCTCAATAATTGCCTTGAGTGGGCTTAGTTGTTCTGTGGCATGTGGGGTTTTAATTCCTGGACCAGGAATCAAACCGGCGTCCCCTGTGTTACAAGGCAGATCCTTAACCGCTGCAACACCAGGGAAGTCCCTGTTTGTTTTCTTCAAACTTAATGGCAACTTAATGCTCTATTGTTTATGCACTTGTTCGTGGTCTGCCTTCTCTTGATCATGACTTGTGCATAAGTCAGGTAACCTAGTCTATCTCGCTTATTACCTAGCATACCTTGAGTAAGTCCTCAAGAAATGCTTTTCGAGTGACTACGTCTTTTACATCTTTTGTGCATATTATGTAGCTCTTAATGCAATTTTCTTGTTAAGATTAACTCTTTGAGTGGTCAAATTGCTAGAGACAGAAAGAACACAATTGTTTAATAGGTGAAGGGTGTCAATAGGGGAAGAGAGGTTCTGCAGGTGGATGGTGGTGATGGTGGCCCAACAATGTGAATGTACTCAATGCTTCTGAACAGTACATTTTAAAGTGGTTACAAATGGTAAATTTTATGTCTTTTACCACAGTAAAAATAAATGAATACTTTGACTTGCAATTCTTGGGCTAAGAGTAAGTATGTATATTTTAAATTTGGGTGTATATTACTAAACTTTCCTCCAGAAGTTATGCCACTTTGTATGCCAACTACCAGTGCATGGAAAAACATCTCTAGCATGCTAGCAACATTCAGTCTCTTTATTCTTTGTATTCGGTAGGTAAACACACACACACAAATAACACTAGTTACTTGTGTAACTATGCTTATTATTAAGGATTGAGTATATTTTCATGTTTGATATTTCTTCTTTGTTTAAAAGCTTATATGTTCTCTGTGTCTGCTCTGCAAATAGGTTCATGGACACAAAGGGGGAAGGAGAGGGTGGGACGAATTGAGACTAGCATTGGCATATATACACTGCTGCTGCTGCTGCTAAGTTGCTTCAGTCATGTCCGACTCTGTGCGACCCCATAGATGGCAGCCCACCAGGCTCCGCCGTCCCTGGGATTCTCCAGGCAAGAACACTGGAGTGGGTTGCCATTTCCTTCTCCAGTGTATGAAAGTGAAAAGTGAAAGTGAAGTCGCTCAGTTGTGTCCGACTCTTCGCAACCCCATGGGCTGCAGCCCACCAGGCTTCTCCGTCCATGGGATTTTCCAGGCAAGAGTACTGGAGTGGGGTGCCATTCCATGTGTAAAACAGATAGCTAGTGGGAAGCTGCTGTATAGCACAGGGAGCTCAGCTTGGTGCTCTGTGATGGCATAGAGGCGTGGGACTGGGGTGGGTGGGAGGGGATAGATGTATAAGTATGGCTGATTCACTTGTTGTACAGCAGAAACTAACACAACATTGTAAAGCAATTATATTCCAATTTAAAGTAAATAAAATATACCTTTTTGTACCTTAAAAAAGCTTGTGTGTTTCCTTTCCCATTTTTATTTGGCTGTTTGTTTCCTTTTATTGATTTGTGGGAGCTCTGTGTATAGTAAATATATGAACTCTCAGTCTGTTATACAGTTTGCAAATATTTTTCCCCGTTCATTATTTCTCTCTATTACTTGTAATTTTCTGCTACATGAGATTTAAAATTAGGTGCTGTATCAATATAATCTTGGGATGGAAAAGTCCCTTCCTCGTTCCAAGATTATAAAAATAGTCATAGCTTTTATCCAGTACATTCATGGCTTTGTACTTTTATACTTAAATTTTTGATGCATCTGTATGTTGATGGTAAAGACTAAGGTAAAAATTCAGTTGAATTTTCCCTTATCTAATCATTTATTCTATCATCATTTATATAATCCATGTTTTCACTGAGTAATTTGAAATGACATCTTTTTGTTGCAATAAGTAACCATACTCCAAGGTCTATTTCATTGCTTTATGTATCTTGGCACCTAGATATACTGTTTTATTTAAAACAAGTTACCAATATATTTAGATGGTTCCTATTGCCATAAATCCTGTACTAGTGATGAGCATTTAAGAATTAACTGATTGTTGGAAAGATTTTTAAACATATTTATTTATTTATTTGGTGGTGTCGGGTCTTGGTTGTGGCATGTAGAATCTTTATTCCAGTCATGTAGGACCTTCTGTTACAGTGCACAGACTCCCTAGTTGTGGCGTCTGGGCTTCAGTAGTTGCGAGACTCAGGCTCTCTAGCTGTCGCTCGTGGGCTCTGGAGTGCCTGGGCTCAGTAGTTGCAGTGGATTCTTAACCACTGGACCACTAGGGAAGTCTCAGAAAAAGCTTACATTATTGGAAAGGTATAGCCAGAGAGAAAATTTCCTCTCCTGGGAGTCAGCAGAAGATGCCTAGAAGGACCAGTGATGGAAAGAGAGGCTTGGCTGGA
This sequence comes from Aepyceros melampus, assembly GCA_006408695.1. Taxonomy (NCBI): domain Eukaryota; kingdom Metazoa; phylum Chordata; class Mammalia; order Artiodactyla; family Bovidae; genus Aepyceros; species Aepyceros melampus. The sequence goes on along the minus strand of SJXQ01011982.1, from coordinate 175,765 downwards.
TGACTAGTGCAGTTCAGGTTCCCCAGACAGATTAATTCAGCTTTCCGTGGTAGACAGAAAGCTGGTGGGCTTTGCCCTCTTGATATTGAGTTCTGTCTCTGCTACTTCCTAGGTTTACTGTCTTGGATAACTCACTAAAGCAATCTGCTTATCTCAAGGCAAAGAATAGCTATCAACATGATTGCTGTAAAGGTTAAACAGTACATTTCATTGCATTCTGTAAATAAGGTCTAAATATTTATCATCATCACTATTATTATTATTACAACTGCTATAGGGGCAGATGGTTTCCCTCCCGTGTCTTCATGCTTCTGCCTGTTCCCCTGCATCCTGGCTGGGCTGCTTCCTTGTGGGACATCCTTCTTCTCCAAGGCAGAGATGCTTGAACGATGGCGACACTCATAGGCTGCCATCATCCTAGGGCATGGCCTCAGGCAGCAGCCCCTCTGATCACCTCATCCAGGACTCAGCTGCCTTCACGTGCCCACGCTCTTCCTACAGGCATTCTTAATTTGCTAATTCTATCGTTTACATATTTTTGTGGGGGAGGAGGTCTTTGTGTTGTGTGGCCTTTGATCTAGACCAGGCGTCCCCGACCTCTGAGATCTAATGGTTGATGACCTGAGATGGAGCTGATGTAATAATGATAGAAATAAAGTGCACATGATAATATAAATGTGGGCTTTCCAGGGGCTCAGTGGTAAAAAGTTCGCCTGCTAATGCAAGGAGACGAAGTTTTGCCCTGGGTCGGGAAGATGCTCAGGAAGAGGAAATGGCAACCCACTCCAGTGTTCTTGTCTGAAAAACTCCATGGACAGAGGAGCCCGGTGGGCTACAGTCTATGGGGTCGCAGAGTATTGGACACAATTAAGCTACTGGGCATGCGCACGCACAATAAATGTAATGAACTTGAGTCATCTCAAAACCACCACCAACCCTTCCCTTGATCCGTGGAAAAACTGTCTTCCATGAAACTGGTTCCTGGTGCCAAGAAGGTTGGGGATGGCTGGTGAGACCACTGGTTCTGACCCAGCTCAACTAGTGAGTGAGCGCTCTGTTGGGGGCGCCAGGAGGTAACAGTATGGTTTGGTTGTCTCTCTGCTGTTGTTTCTTGGTGATACCACATACACGATCAAACCTCATGGGAGGGGGACTCACTGACAGAGACAGGACATTGCTGGTTCTCTCAAGATAATACCATCCCAGCCATCAAATCCTCCCTGCTCTGACCTCTAAGCTCTGACGATTACCTGTCCCCGACCTGGGTCAGTTACTCCCACCAGGAGGAGACTCTGCACATGGACTGAGAGTTCATTAGATACCAGTTACTTCTCTTACTATGGGCTCTGCCCCTGCAGCAGGCATCGAAGTGGAATCCTGTGAAGTGGGTAACACTGTGCCCGGGTCTCCACCACCACATGCTTGGTCTAGGCTGATTCCTGCCCTCCACCTCCAGCCCCTCTGGGACCCTGGCCTGGCACCTGGCTCTCTATTGACCATCTACTCCCTGGATCCACACCTCCCTTCACCCCAGCCCCTGCCTTTCCTCTGTCTTGTTTTCTCTGGGTGGTGTTTCACCTAGCATCTTGCCGGCATGGCTAAAAGAAAACTTAGTGAGTGTTGAAGACACCCTGGACCCAAGCAGAACACAAGAGCAGCTGGCCAGCAGGGGGTTCAATGAAGGTCAGGTACGAAGTGAACTGTGGACCCTGGAGCCTGCTGTCATTAGAGGAAGGCTGGGGGGCATCGCCAGCATCTCCTGTGTTCCTGCAGTGCCTGTGCCACTTGCTGGGAATCAGAGGCAGGAAAGACAGATGTGATCCTCAGCCTCCGGGACCTTAGTCCAATGGGGGGGGACAAACATCACAAACCAAGTGAATGAAACAGCCCGGTGTGGAGAGTGCTGTCCAGGGGTGGCCGGGTGCTGAGATTGAGGCGAGGCAGCCCGCTTGCAGGCCCACTTAGACCTGATGCCGGGGAAGCCCTCTCTGAATGCCTTAACTGCACGTTCAACATGAACTTCCATCACGTCCATACAGATTTAGAAAGACTTCTACCAGCTTCTCTTACATTTTTGCCAGTTTGCTAATCACAAAATTTTAAAAAACTGAAAAACACAATCACCAGGTGGTGAGCAGAGAAACCTGTAAAAGTAAGCATCCCTGGCCCCAGGCACACCCCCCTCTTTGTTGCCCTTTGACACCTTTTACTTGATTGCACTGAAGCCTGGATTAATTTTTCCTGGCCTGAGGCCCATGCTAATTTGCATGGCTATTCTATATACGGGTCAGGTCCAGGAAGACAGCAGGCCAGCCTGAATTCACAAACAGAGTCACATCCATCAAGTAGCCACGAGCTCAATATACTTACTGAGAAGAATGGAGGGTAATGAGAAATCCTACTGCGGCCTGAAAGCGTGACTCACCAGGGCTGCTCTGTGGTCAGGCTGATGGGTAAAGCACTCCATCATCCTTATGTTCCCCTTGTCAAACACTTGTGGGCTTCCATTTTGGGCTTTAGACATGTAATTATGGTTCCTATTGTTTCCAAAGCCAGAATGAAGCCTCAGATGATATAATTAATTGTGAGTTAGGTGGAGAACCTTCTTTCGTTGTATGCTCTCTCCTGCGATGTTCATACAAATTCTCATTTTGCCCAGTAATACCATATACTGCCAGACCGCACTAGTCTATAAAGTACAGGTTAATGCTATCACATTTAGCTGTTGTTCTGAGTGGGTAACTGGAAGACTTAACGTACAACTGGGGCTAGAATCTATCGTGGGAAACTCCAATCTTTCCCTGTGTTTGTTGGCATCATCAATAATTCTTATGGTCACTGACAGTGTTTGTTCATTTTTTTTCTCACATTTGTTCATTCACTCAGTCAACAAATATCATTTCAGGTCTTGATGCGAGAGGAACTGTACTAAGTATGAAGACGTGTGCTCTCTAACCAAAACTGGGGCTACCATGCATGCTCAGTCACTTAGTCGTGTCTGACTCTTTGCAGCCCCATGGCCTGTAGCCTGCCAGGCTCCTCTGTCCATAGAGTTTCCAGGCAAGAATATTGGAGTGGGATCAGGCCTCCTCCTCCAGGGAATCTTCCTCATCCAGGGAATCTTCCTCACCCAGGGACCAAACACGAGTCTTCCTGCAGCTCCTGTATTGTCAGGCAGATTTATTGTCGGGCAGATTCTTTACCACCGAGCTACCTGGGAAATCCAGAGCTGCCGTATGATCCAGAAACCCCATTTCGGGGCATATATATCCAGACAGAACTATAATTCAAAGATACATGTACCCCTAGGTTCACAGCAGCACTGTTCACATAGATTAGATGTGGCAACAAGCTTCATTGGCAGATGAATGGATAAATAAGATGTGGTACATATTTACAATGGAATGTTACTCAGCCATAAAAAGAATGAAAAAACACCATTTGCAGAACATACATGGGCCTAGAGATTATCATACTGAGTGGAGAAAGTCAGACAGAGAAAGACAGATATCATGACATCACTTATACGTGGGCTCTAAAACATGACACAATGAGCTTACCTATGAAACAGACGCACAGACATAGAGAACAGACCTGTGGTTGCTGAGGGGGAGCAGGAGCAGGGGAGGGATGGACTGGGAGTTTGGAATTAGCAGGTACAAACTATTATACATAGAACAGATAAACAACAAAGTCCTACTGTGTAGGACAGGGAGCTATATTCAACATCCTATGATAAACCATCATGGAGAAGAATATGAAAAATTATATATATATATATATATATATATCACTGAATCACTTTGCTGTACAGCAGAAATTAATACAACATTGTAAATCAACTCTACTTCAATAAAACCTCACAAAGCCAGGATCTCTGATCTCAAACTGCTGGGCTGGTGCTGTATCTAAGTCACCTGGGCAGCCTTCTAAAGTCACACATGACTGCCCACTTCATCCCAGTCTCATCCAAGATTCTAGCTTTCTGGGTTCAGTGGGAGGCCCTGACGTGGATTTTGAAACAAACAAACAAACAAAACTCTTATGAGAGTTCTGATTACACCCTTGGGTGGTGAACATGGGTCTAGTGATCTTAACAGAAGTCTGTAGAACCCAGTGCCTCCTTGTGGGGCAGTGAGCCATGAGTCCCTCTTGACCCATGTGGCAGGAGCTGCCCTGGGTCAGCGATGACACAGGCTCCTAAGGGCCCGTCCCCAGGCTTTGGGTCAGGCCTGCGCTGGACACCTGTTCTCATGCCGACTCTGGCCGGGGCATCTCTGCTGCAGTTTGTCCCAGGCTCAGGGACCCTCGCACTGAGCCTGGTCCTTGGGCCTCTCCCCGTGGTCAGAAATCCTGCCTCCTAGTGCTGGCTCTGCAGTTACACTTGTGCCTCTCAGCTATCCCCCACCGCCCCGCCCCTGCCCCATCCAAGGGCTAGTATGATAAGCTCCAGCGTAAGTGCTGCAGGGTCCCTGCTGGAATGTCATTTTTGGGTTGAACAGCGATGGTTTGTCTCATGTCAGCTTGTGAATTCTAGCTTGTTTTTCATGTACAAGTGTCACGTCTGATTATTTGGGATATGACGTTCTGCCTGAATATTGGGTGATAATGATGGTGGCGCTAGTGGTAAAGAACCTGCCTATTAATACAGGAGACCTAAGAGATGTGGGTTTGATCCTGGGGTGGGAAGATCCCCTGGAGGAGGGCGTGGCAACCTACTCCAGTATTTCTTGCCTGGAGAACGCCATGGACAGAGGAGCCTGGCAGGCTACTGTCCATAGGGTTGCAGCGGGTTGGACACAAATGAACTGACTTAGCACGCATGATGACAAGTCAGAGACGGTATATTCAATGTTTCACAATTATTATTTCTTTATTTGGCTGTTTCAGGTCTTAGTTGCATTATATGGGATCTTTTTTGTGGTGTGCAGTCTCAGTTGCTCCAAGGCCTGTGGTATCTTAGTTCCTGGACCAGGGATCGAACTGGCATCCCCTGCACTGGCAGGCAGATTCTTAACCACTGGACTACCAGGGAGGTCCCTACAGTGATGTATTAAGTTCACCCACGTAACAGTTGGCCCAACCAACCTGAGTCTAGGGCCATAAGTTTCCTAAATGAATGAAAGTGAACTCTCTCAGTTGTGTCCGACTCTTTGTGACTCCATGGACTATAGCCCGCCAGGCCCCTCCATCCACGGGATTCTCCAGGCAAGAATACTGGAGGGGGTTGCCATTTCCTTCTCCTGGGGCTCTTCCTGACACGGGGATCGAACCCTGGTGTCCTGCACTGCAGGTGGACTCTTTACCGTCTAAGCCACCAGGAGTTCCTGGTTTTCTTAAATGGATGAATGGAGTCAATTCAGAAAGTCTTACTTAAACTAATCACCTGGACAAGTACAAATAAAACCAGAGTTAGCTGGTGTATATTTTCTAACTGTGGCAATTTGCTAGTTCTTGACCTTCAGTCACCACGTCCTTTTGTAGCATGTCACCTGTTGGTTCTTTTGCTCGGCTTTCACTGAACCTGTTATGTGGGGTCATATGTTGGCCCCAAACCACGCCTCCTTCCTCACGGCCACACACCCTCCCTTCAGGCATGGACCACCGGGCACACATGCAGATAAAGTGAGCAGACATGGTCACCCTCAAGGCACCCTGTCGGGGTCGGGGTGACAGCCACACATCAACCATTCCTAGGCGATGGAGGCTGTGGTGGGATCTGCCCTGGGTCTTGAAGACACAGAGCAGACAAGCGAGGAGCTCAGCTCTGCAGAAGCAGTGGGTGCCAAGGCTGGAAACCAGGGCCTGTGGTGGGGAGGGTGGCTTGCCTGACGCAGGGGACAAGGATGGAGGACGGGCTGGGGAGGCAGGTCCTCGCCCAAGCCTGCCCTGATCTGTGAGTGGCTGTCCTGCATGGGACATTTCTGCCCCTCTGCCTCTGCAATGTGACCCGAGTCAAGCATCCAAGAGGCAACTCAGACCTTTGTTCTTGGGAGACAGGGAGGGAGCTGGTGAAGGGTGTGCATTCCTCTTCCTTTTGACGTTGAAACAAACCACATTTAACTGCTGCATGGATCCCTGTTCAGGTGTCCAACAGCCGGGGCGGCACACGGAGACCCCTCCTGGCGCGGCCCAGCCCAAATGGAGACATGTCCTGAGCCCTCAGAAAGGTCTACAGCACGAGGCTAAAAATAGGCAAGCAAAGCAGCCTAGACCCAGGGATCAATGTGCTTCGCAGGCCCCAGGAAAGGCAGCTGTATCAAGTTCAGGCTTCCTCCCGCCGAGCCTCAGGGGCGTGAGAGACTTCCCAGCTTGGCTTGGAGCTGGGAAAAAGGGGGAGGAAGTGGAGAGGCAGGATGTGGTGGAGGGCCCTGGGCTGTCTGGAGGGCCAGAGCTCTGAGTAAAAATCCTCCTACGGACTCTTTGAACAGTTTAAAACAACAAAAGTGTGCACAAACACACACACAGTCCCTAAAAACAGCTCTTTGCTTTAATCTCCGTTGGTGGAAACTGGGATTTGGGGCGGTTCTCATGGGGGTGGCCAGCTCTTGGTTTTCAGGGTCTTCTGAGTATGTACGGCCATCAGCAAGACTGTGATAAGCACTAGATGAACCCTGATAAAGCCGAACTCGTCCCAGGTTTACGGACATGAGTGATGGCAGAGCAGCAGTTCCCAGAGCAGCGACTTCTCGGTGGTGATTTGCAAAGAACCTGATCAGGCTCAGTGTGTGATGCAGCAGGAGGCCCTTTTCTGATCTCTCTCTTCCAGCTTCTCTTCTCTCTTCCCTTGCAGCAGTGGAGCAGGTCTGCGATGGCTGGCATGGTTTCATTTGGGGGCGCAGGCATGGGTCCAAGGGACTGGAGTTATGATAGGTTTCAGTCCTGATTCCTTATGTTCGAGGACAGAAAAGACACTTCCTCTTTGCTTCTGAACTCCTTCCGGAAGAGAAAAGCAAAAAGCCACTCAAGGAAGATAGAGCAGCATGGTAACTCCTCCATCCTCCCCAGGGACCCTCTTCTGGGGGCTTCTGTTAGCAGGTGGGTGAACTCTCTTCCAAGTGCATTAAACACAAGAAGCTTTGAGCATGTTTCTGGTGAGTCACACAGACAGGGATGGCTCATGTTTTAGACTCTGACAAGGATAGTACCAAAATACCTAAGGCAGCAGCTTCATCAACATTTTGGGACACATACATTTTAAAAACATTGAAAGGCTCTCCCCTTTTACTTCTCATTTTTAATATTTTCATTTGTAATACCTTAAGTAATGCACTTTCTTATTTCTTAAAGTTTTTTTTAATGTGGACCATTTTTTAAAATCTTTATTGAATTTGTTATAATATTGCTTCTGTTTTATGTTTTTGTTTTTTTTTTGGGGGGGAGCACAAGGCATGTGGGATCTTAGCTCCCTAACTAGGGATCAAATCCTCATCCCCTGAAATGGAAGGTGAAGTTTTAAACACTGGACTGCCAGGGAATGCCCAATGCACTTAATTCCCCCCACCCCCCTCACCCAGATTTATGGAGATATAGGGCTTTCCAGGGGGAGGTAGTGTTGAAGAATCCATCTGCCTATGCAGGAGACATAAGAGATGCAGGTTCGATCCCCAGGTCGGGAACATGCCCTGGAGATGGGCATGGCAACCCACTCCAGTATTCTTGCCTGGAGATGTTAATTAAACACTGATTCATTTGGAAGGATCACCCGGGCACAAGCTACATCTGCTGCACAAAAATGACGACTTGTGCTGATGCCTATTTCAGGGGGGAAAAGGCACAAAGTGGCAGCAAATAGTTCGCCTTTTGGTGATCTGGGAAGGTCTTTGCTCTCCTCATGCTTCTGCACCTCCAGAGTTAAAGCTTCTCAAGTAGAAAAAACCGTGCAGTCCTAGGGTGTTGTTAACTCACTGTGTGGACCAGACTTTTACTCCTTCCTTCTCCCTTTTATTTCAAAGAGAATTTTTTTTTGCACTTACTCCAGTTAGTTCTAAAGACCTCAAGTGTTAGAGAATAAATTTGCTTATAATGATGGACGGACATTTTGACAACCCAGGGCTTTGCTTCCAGAGCACTTTTACAGGTGCTAAATACCACCCGACGGGGAAGGAGCCCAGGACACCCAACGGAGAAGTGTGTGTGTGTGTGTGTGTGTGTGTGTGTCTCACTTGCAGAGAGATCGGTGACCTGTTTAAAACTGCCCAACAAATTGGTGACAGGCAAAGTGGATTGCCCTCAGCCACATGCTCACACGGAGGGAAAAAATGAAGAAGCGAGTCATCCTCTGCCCATCTGTCTTTAATTAGAGACAAAGGAAGTCAGGACTTTTTTTACCCACTGGAGAAAAACAGTGCAACTTTACTAGCCAAACACTGAAAATCCCTGTCATCAAAACTCCATGGGATTGGGCTTCTGGAAGGCCAGCCCAGCAGTAAATGACAGCGACGTGGCTGTACGGGGAGTAGCTGCAGAGTGAGCATCCCAGGATGGAGTGTCAGGAGCGGCTGGTGCTGGATGAGAAGCAGGGCTCTGCCTGCCCTGGAGCTCTCGGGACAGTCGTGGTCCCTTTGCTCTGTTCTCCTCAGGGGAAAATGGCCCAGATATTTTTCCTGATCCAGAAAACCAAAAACCTGAGTCCAAACATTCTCAATCCAGTGAAAATATTCTGAAACCTCAGAAAAGTGCATGCCCCAGAGACCCTCATCCTGACTTGTAATTTGCTTAGTGATCACCCGTTTTTAGAAGGGTTTGGGTGGTCCGATTTCCTCTGGGAACTCTGGAGGTTTCTCGGTTTCAGTTTCCGGAGTTTTCTGCTGGCCTCAGAGTTCCAGGAAACTGAACTGGCTGAGGAAGTGAGCGCCAGCCGATGGGCTGCAGAAGGTGGTTTTGTGCTGAAAAAAGGAAAACTTAATTCACATTCCTTCCGCTTTCTTGATACCAGGGAGTTGGCCTGAACACAGCCTGTGCAGAGAGAGAGGATTTGAAAGTTTCATCCCTAATACACCTGCCCAAGAAAGATGCTCCACCAACAATTTCAAAACATTGCATAATGAGCTATACACTCTTTAGACATGTCATTAGATCTCCTGCCACCTCTTTGGGATGTCGGAACCACTAAGCATCAGGCAGCATCCTCCCTGAGGGCCCGAGTTGGCTGGGACCAGGGTGGTGTGCATCTCTGATTTCCACAGCTTTAATGCAGTTCTCTAATTTGAAGCATGCAAACTAGGTTTTCTCCCTTCGGAAAGATGAACCCATACAATTTGGTTGAGGAGCGATGCACATTTCACAGAAATAGAGGATGGGGCCATCCAAAAGGGATAGAAATTGCTCAAATGAACAATTTGCATTTCCTCTCCTCCCCAGGGGGGAAAATGAATGCAAAAACATCTGCTGTGAAAGCTAAAGTCGGAGCTTCAACTCCTCCCTATTTGGTATAGCAGAGTTTTAAGAGAGGCAAGCTGTATTTTTGTTGTTATTGTTTTGTTTAATGAACACACAGAGTGTGTCCGATACACAAGTGGTCCAGGGCACCAGTAGGGAGACTGAGAATATAAAGTCAGGACGATCAGCTTGTAGCACAAGTTGGTGGAGGGTCCACATGACAATGGAAATGGTCGAGGAGTATTGGTAAGCATCTGGGCAGCCAGGGTGGTCCCCCAGCCAGAGGAGCCATTGCCCTGCCCTCGGTGATAACAAAGAGCACAGCCCATCTCCCTAAATGAGCAGACATCTTTCCCCACTTCTCCAGCCCTGTCAAATATTTCCCCTTCCAAAGGTAGGACAAGCATATGTCTCTTTTGTTGTTGTTGTACCAATTCCTTTATATTCTATAACCAGCAGCAATCATTTATTCAGCTGAGAAGGCTGTGGGCAAGCAACTGGGTGGACTGAGCTGGGAGGTTCTACCGTGAGTCTTGCTGGGCTCACAAAAATTTCTGAGTGCTCTGCCGCATCTCATAGTCTCTGATCCAACACCAGGCTGCTGGGACATGCCTGTGGTGGTCCCAGGAACCAAAGAGAGGACAGCCCCAATGCTCAAGCTTCTGCTTTTGTCACAGAGAAAATGACGTGGCAAAATCAGATGCAAGAAGTAAAGAAACAGACTCTTATCTCTCGACTGGAGGAGATGCAAAGTCCCTTTGTAAAGGGGAGTAGAAGGACTTTAGGGGCTTTGAAGTTCATCAGTCAACAAGTGACAGAGTCAGACTCGCCAGATTTCAAAACCCATGTTCCTAATACTGATCCTGCAATGCCTCTCAAAAATGGGTCCATTCATAGTTTTCAAGATGACTGTCCCACTTTTTGAGGGAACTTGCCTTCTCTTAGTTTATAAGCCCCTGCTATCTTCAACTCTTGACAAGCATTAGTTCTCTCTGCTGTGTGCCCCTGGGTATCCCTGTTCTGTGCATCCATCCACAAGAACATTTATCACAGTATAATGACGCATTTATCATCATACAGTATTTACTCTCTAGACTGAGGGTCCCCAACTCCCAGGTCACGGACTGGTACTGACCCATGGCCTGTAAGGAACCAAGCTACACAGCAGGAAGCAAGTGGTGGGCAAGCAACAGAAGCCTCATCTGTGTTTACAGCTGCTTCCCAACACTCACATTACCTCCTGAGCTCCAACTCCTATCACATTGGTGGTGGCATTAGATTATCATAGGAGTGCGAACCCTACTGTCACTGTCTCCCATCACCCCCGATGGGACCATCTAGTTCCAGGAAGACAAGCGCAGGGCTCCTCCTGACTCTGCATTAAGGTGGGTTGTATAATTATTTCATTATATATCACAATGTAACAATCATAGAGATATAGTGCACAATAAATATAATGCGCTTGAAGCATCCTGAAACCACCACTCCTCTTCTGGTCCATGGAAAAATTGACTTCCACAAAACTGGTCCCTGGTGCCAAAAAAGTAGGGGACCTCTGCTCTAGACAGTGTAGGGATTCTGTCTAGCTACAGCCCTGATGCCTGGCCTAATCTTTGGTAAGCATGTGTTTCTTGAAGCTAATCAAGTAAAGGACAGTTTGAAATGGAGGTGGAGAGTCACTTCTCCAAGGTCAGTATATTCAGACCTTCTCTGTCTGTTTTGGAGGAACCCAGGGAGCCCCCATGGGTATCAGATTGGAATTTCTCCCTCCCAGCTGCAGAGTCATCCATTGTGGGAAAAATCCAGCAATAGCAGATCTGCTGCTGCTGCTGCTGCTACATCGCTTCAGTGTGTCCGACTGTGCGACCCCATAAACGGCAGCCCACCAGGCTCCCCCATCCCTGGGATTCTCCAGGCAAGAACACTGGAGTGGGTTGCCATTTCCTTCTCCAATGCATAAAAGTGAAAAGTGAAAGTGAGGTCGCTCAGTTGTGTCCGACTCTTCGTGACCCCATGGACTGCAGCCTACCAGGCTCCTCCGCCCATGGGATTTTCCAGGCAAGAGTACTGGAGTGGGGTGCCATAGCCTTCTCCAATGTTAAGTACCAAAAACATGTACAGGGTCTGTATGCTGAAAGTTAAAAAATGCACTTCTGCTGCCGCATCCTTAGAGCTCCATATCCAGTTGCTGTTGTTCAGTCGCCAAGTTGTGTCCAACTTTTTGTGACCCCATAGACTGTAGCACGCCAGGCTTCCCTGTCTTTCACTATCTCCCGGACATTGCTCATATTCATGTGCATTGAGTCAGTGATGCCATCCAACCATCCCATCCTCTGTGTTCCCTATCTCCTCCTGCCTTCAATCTTCCCCAGCATCAGGATCTTTTCCAATGAATCAGCTCTTTGCATCAGGTGTCCGAAGTATTGGAGCTTCAGCTTCAGCATCTGTCCTTGCAATGAATATTCAGGATTAATTTCCTTTAGGATTGACTGGTTTGATTCCCTTGCAGTCCAAGGGGCTCTCAAGAATCTTCTCTAGGACACGTATTTTATCAAATGCCAAACACAAGTTGGTTTTCTTCTTTCCATTCAGAGTTGCTTTAACACAAGTTGATTTTCTTCTTTCCGTTCAGAGTTGCGTTTGCTGATTTCATTACGCCCCTGAGCTTGGCATCAAGACCAATTAGAAGACAATGATGATTAAGTTTGGGAGCATGTAGGACTAAATAGATAAAAGCCATCACTCTGTAGATCTGAATGGAGCTTTCTGGCAGGAGCCACTTTCCAGCACCAAAGCCACTGGGACTTTATCTATAAGATGCTTTGACCTTTTAGCTGATATAGCTGCTTCGGTCTGATTTGCAAAAGTATCTAAGTTTTTCAGCAATGACCTTGGTTTATCTCTTCTTTTTCTTTCTCCTCTGTCTCTTCAGTCAGAGTATTCTGTGAGTGTAGATCGGTTCCATTGGCTGAAGATGTTAGAAGCGAGGGCTGGGTTCAGGTCTGTCTCAGTCCAGCCTGCTTGCCCCTTATGATGAAGGAACTCTGTGAAAAGACCTTATCATTGCTGATCTTGGCACATTCTGATGGCCTGACTGTGGGCCCCAGACGAGCCCCCACTGTGGCCAGCTGGATGGACGTCACCAGGGAAACCCTCTCATCTCAGAGGGTCACTTCCTTTCTTAGGCTACAGCCTCGAGAGTGGTGTCGACTAGGGCTGGGAAAGTAGGTTGAAGCAGAACTGGAAGGGAACCAGGCAGAGTGCATTTGGAGGTGTCTGTGATCCACAGTGTGACAGATACCTCATCTCTGCTGAGAGTGACTTTAGAATTATCTCCGTTTGTCTTCAGCTACTGAACGTCATATGTGTTGTGGTTCAAGCCATGTAATTCACCCAAATCTGCACAGATGAACTGGCTTTTCACATCCAAATGTCTTTTCTAAGAATACGTATATCTCTGTCTTGTGGTCTCATGTCTCCAAATATTGCCAAGTGCATATGCCCAGGGTGTGGATTTGGTGGGGCCAAAGCTGAGCTGCCATCTGCATGCAGACGTGTTCCTTATACGTCCTCCTCTGCCAGTTTGCTGCCTGAAACCCTCCAGTGGGAAACACAATTTTTAATTCTACCATCTGATCCAAGGACTCTGCCAAGAGGAGAAGATGGAAAACATCCCACGAAGATTATAATGATGTGCAGATTCTTGCCTGAGGTTAAGCTTTGTAGACAATTGGTGGTGGGGAGGGGCAAGGAGGGGTCAAGAGCAGGAGGGTCCTTGGGTCTCAGAAAAAAGAAGAGGAAATCCCATGGACAGAGGAACCTGGCGGGCTACTGTCCATGGGGTTGCAAGAGTCGGACATGACTTAGTGACTAAACCACTACCACCGCCATCTAAAGGGCAACAAAGGGCCAGGGAGGGAAATGAGGGCAGCGTCACCTAGGCTACGCCTTGCCCGGCCTATCAGTGGATGAGTCTATCATCAGCAAAGCAGGCCTGTAGGCAAGGACGCTCCATGGATGGGAAGGTATGTGTCTCCACACCAAGGTCAATACCACACAAAACTGAGTTTGTGTCCAGTTCACCCTGAACTTTGCTAGCCATCCCACCCCCAGCAGAGCCCAGAGAAGCTGACTCAATCAGGAGATCCAATCCCACATACCTGTTATAGACACAAGGACATGGCCATTGGTTTCCAAACCTTTGCTCCTGATGGATACCTTCAAGGGCAGGTATCCACAGGCCCATGGCCAACCTGGGTCTCTAGGTAGCATCTGCTCTTGATCCACCCACGTGACCCATTCCACCAAGTTCCTCCCCGCCCCAGCCAAAATAACCTTTAACATAGTCCAGGAAGAGGATCTTACCAGAAAGAGGTTTCTCTGCCCTGTGATTTCTCACTGTCTGTGCCTGACTTAACCAGGCGAGCACCTCCACAAGTCTGCTCTCCTTGATGGCCCTAGTGTGAAGGAAGCATAAAGGACCCACGTGTAACCCCTTCTCATAATCACTTCTGAACCCTTTTGCCAACAAATACAGGCAAAGCCCATAGTGTGTAAGTACAATGGAAACTCAAGTATTGAGCCCCATAATGACTGGGGATGGACTTGATCTAGACCTGCGGCCAGTCTGAAGAGACGGATCCCAACTGGTTGACCCTTCAGTTTGGAAAAGAACTGCCAAGAGTTTCCCAAAGTCCTAGAGCCACCAGCTGTATTCAAAATATTGTGCCTGTTCTATTTACAATAGCCTATTTTAGTAAGTATTTTATTTATAATTTATTTACACAGAAGCAACCTCAATGGCCATCAGTAGATGAATGGCTAAAGAAGATGTGGTATATATACAATGGAATTGTATGAATGTATAAATGGAATAGAAAGAATAAAAATAATGCTATTTGCAGCAACATGGATGGCCCAGAGATGATCATGCTAAGGGACATCAATTAGAAAGACAAATACCATGTGATGTCACTTATATGTGGGATCTAAAATATGACACAAATGAATTCCTCTCGGAAACAGAAACAGAATCACAGACGCAGGGAATAGACTTGTGGTTGCCAAGGGGGTGGGGTGGAGGAGGGATAGAGTGGGAGCTGGGGGTTAGCAGACGTAAGCTAATATATATAGGATGGATAAACAACAAGGTCCTTCTGTATAGCACAGGAAATTATATTCAATATCCTGTGATAAGCCATAATGGAAAAGAATATAAAAAGAATGCATATATATGTACAAAATCATTTTGCTGAACAGTATTTAGCTTCACTATCAACATTTGTTTCAGCATAATTAAAGCCATTTCATTCCTTAAAAAAATGGACAGTCTTATATTCATATTTATGGTCTTAGTTCCAGAGTGCCTTTTAAATCTTTACCATTTCATCTTTTTTTTTTAATCATGTAACATATGGAAAGAAAATGGAAAGATTACTCACTTGACTGGAATCAGGTTTGAAATCACTCTGAATATATTTCCTAACGCTTCCTCATTGATTGCCTTGGAAATAAATAACCCCAAGTGGTAGCATCATATTTATATTTCTAAGTCAGGAAGATTTCTCTTATTACTCTGCTTCTAAAATAAATTCCCAAGAAAGTGCGTTAAGTATCAAAATAGCATTTTCAATATCTGCCAACCTAATGTTCACGTCTCAGCAAGAAAGCATGTAACCAGTGAGTAAACTGCCTCTTTGTCAAACAGAAATGTGGCAAATTCTAAGGTGGCTCCTTTTCAACTAAATTGTCTCAGCACGCAGAGCAGCGGGGAGAGGGTTTGCCATAGGACACGGGCAAAAACCCAATCTTTAGATGATTTTTCCAGGAGGGTATTATATTAAGTTCCAGGGAGAAATGATGAAATATTCTCAGTGAAACGGCACATTTTCTTTCAGAATCACCCGCTCCATTTAAATGCATTTGCTCCTCCAGAATGGTCCCCGACGGGCCACGGGGTTGCACATGGAGTCCCTGGGATGCAAATGAATTCTGTAACCTGACTGGCTGCTCTTGATTTCCAGGAGACCTGACCTTCTCTGGATGCACCCCGACTCCACATACATGCTTTTTAAGAGACATGATTTTGTCTTGTCTGAAGCACAATGTAATTAGAAAGCAATCTGGCCCACCCACGCAGCTGCCAGGGTAACTTGGCATGGCCTCCACCTGCCTCTGATGGGGTTGCCCTGGCTGTCCTTGGCTGTCCTCCGAGATGTCTCAGGGCTCAGGGATCCTGGGCAGCGCTTGCCCGGAGCCCAGGCTTGGCCAGACTCACAGGGAGTCGGGTGTTGTCTGCTGGGAGCCCTGGAGGTTAGACTGGATGGAGCCCACAGCAACCGTGTTCCACATGGCCTTGGGTGGCACAAAGGAGCCTCAGCCACCTGACACGAGATTCCCACCACTCCACCCAGAGTGCAGAGACCATCCCAGGGCATGTGCAGGCAGGCATGCTCAGTTGCTCTGGTTCTTTGTGAGCCCATGGACTGCAGGCCCCCAAGCTCCTCTGTCTATGGGATTTTCCAGGCAACAGTACTGGAGTGGGTTGCCAGTTCCTCCTCCAGGAGATCTTCCTTACCCAAGGATTGAACCTGTGTCTCATGCATTGCAGGCGGATTCTTTACCACTGAGCCATCATGGCAGCCAGCCAGGAACACATCAAACCCCAATCCCTTCATCCCATCACTCACACACTTTCCCTGCAGCCTCTAACTCCCAGTCCCCCAGGCCTCCTTTTAACCCAGCTCTCTCTCTATTTCTCTCTCCCCCAATAAGACCCCATGCCCCATCAAGCCTTCTTTTTCTGCTCTCAGTGACCTAAAACTTCCAGTCTCTGCCCCCAAACACTCTAACAGCCTCAACAGTTATTTCCATGCTCAATTCCACATCCTCCAATTCAAGTATTATTCTATAGCCAGATTTCTTTTCCAAATACATACCTTTGGTCATGTTACAATGTCATCTCCTGGTCACAGACTTCCAGTGGCTTCTCATGGTCTCGAGTTTCCTTAGTTGAGTGCTCTGGCCTGCTGCCTATTTGTGTAAATAAAGCTTTATTGGCACATAGTCACTCATATTCATTTACATACTGTTTATAGCTCTATTGATGCTATGATGGCAGAGCTGAGTCACTGTGACAGACCCTACATGGCTTGGAAAACCTAAAATATCATTTGTCTCTTTATAGAAAATATTGGCTGACCCCTGCTCTAAAATGTGGTCCCAAATTTCCTTTCCAGTTTCATGTGTTTAGAGTCTGGGCTCTCCTGCCTTTCCCACTTTGATTCCCACTAGTCCATTTTCTGCTGAGGGAAACATTCCCCTTCAGGCCCATTCCAAATTCCAAATAGACCTGACTCACAAATGCTTCCCTGACTCCTGTTTCCATGTCATCCCTCCCTCCTTTGGACCCATCACGCCTTGTGATGGCATTTTGCATGTTCTGACTCTCATTGTAAATATTAATGTGTGTTTAGTATTGCTTCCCCTCCCACCTCAGGCAAGGTTTGAAGCTCCTAGAGGGCAGGAACTAGGTCTCAACCACATGAAGCTCTCAGCCTAGTTTCCTGCAGTGTCATTCAATAGTTATTTGGAGACTTACTTGACTGAAAAACTGGGACTCTTTTCTTTCAGTGGCTTCCAGAGTAAATCACCAACTTCCTCCAAATGCCCACGGGCATCCCAACACCACCCAATACAAGGGGAAGTTGGAGTGAAAGAAGTCAGTGGTCTTAACTGACTTGAGTTCAAATATCTTACTGTTAGCAAAATTTTTAAAAATGACCACATTGTAAGGGCCCTTCCCAGCACTGTGGAAGGAGCCACTGCAAGTGAGGGGCTCTCAGCTTTATCAGCTTCTTGGCAGTTCACCTCTGTATCTAGGCGCCACTCAGGTATGAAGTCTTTAATGTGATTGTGCACAGGGAGCTGACCTGAGAGATACATGCTCCGTGCTAATGAGGGCTCCAGGGCCAGCTGGCACTTCATCACTCAGGCATCCCCGTGGATAATGAGAGCCTTATTCTACACTTTTTCTTTAATCTGGGTTTTTTAATTTTGCAGATTCACCATGGGAAACAGTTTGGTAGTATCTCAAAAAGCAAAGTGTAGAATTACTATATGACCTAGCAATTCCACTCTTCAGTATATACCCCAAAATAATTGAAAAGTAGAAACTGGAAGAGATACTTATACAACCATGTTCATAGAAGCATTACTCACAAATGTAGCCAAAAGGCAGAAGCAACCTAATGACCTGCAGCAAATGAATGAATAAACAATATGTATGCCTATGATGGAATATTATGCAGCCATAAAAAGAATGCTTTGATGCATGATACAACATGAATAGACCTTGAAAATATTATGCTATGTAAGACACAAGAGGACACATATTTTGTAATTCCACTTACATGAAATATCTAGAACAGGAAAATTCTTAGAGACAGCAAATAGATTAGAGTTTATTAAGGGTTGAAAGAAGAGGGAAGAGGAAATTATTAATTGTTTTGAGAAGTTTGGTTTGGGATGATGAAAAAGTTTGGAAAATATATTGTGATAATGGCTTACAACACTGTGAATGCAATTAATGCCATGGAATTGTACTCTTAAAAATTATTAAAATGGTAAATTTATGCTATGTAAATTTTGTCACAATAAAAATACCCCCCAAAAGTGAGGTAATATCTGATCATCAGAAATGAATTTGTTCAGATCAGGTTATTCATGTGTTAAAAATTATCTGGCAGAATCTTTTGCATGAAAGTATTTATCTAAAATGATTGCAATCTCTGGAATAAGAACTCTGTAGAGCTCATATACAAAAAATTCTTGCTAAGCCAGATAAAATTGATATTAAGCTGATGTCCATTCTTCAATCCTCCCTCCACTTGTCAACAATCAACTGTGGATGAATTCAATGGCAGTGAAGACACAGATTTTGAGAAACAGTGTGGTTTGTGTTTGTTTGCCAATGTTGTCTTCAAAAAAAGACAAACTTACTTGGGGCGATTTGCCAGGCTAATTTCTTTCAGACCCTGAACTCCCTGAAATCTGTTTAATATAACTCCTTGGCTATCTGTATAGACCCTGACAGCCAGCTGAAGGTGAGGGGTAACTGGGCAGCCTCGCAGAGGTTCATCCAGAGCATAAAAGCCTTGATAAGGGCGGATCCTTAGGTGAGCGGGAGACCACATGCCACCTAGACATCGCGAGCATCCCTTTAAATGTATTTGCCACCTCTGCCTCTCCTCCCTCATCCCGGGTTCCGGCACCCTCTTAGTCACTTTCTCTAGGACACGTTCAGAACCTGCATTATGTCGGATAAATAATGCTTGGTGCAGCAACAAATCTGAGCTGGTTTAGCACAATCAGAGTTTTGTTTTTCATTCTATCACAATCTGAGACACTTGGGAAGGCAGGCTTCAATGAAGCTGATCCGGAATCTGAGCTCCATCCACTGGGGTTCCCCCATTCTCTCTGGCTTTGGGATCATCTATTGGATTCTCTGCATGTGACCAGGAGACAGGGCAGCAGGATGGTGGAGATGGCTGAGGTGGGTTTTCTGGGCTTAGCATGGAAGTGATGCATGTCTCTTCTGCCTCCAACCCACTGGCCACGACTGAGTCACAAGACCCCCACCTAGCTGCAAAGGAGTCTGGGAAATAGGTTTGTCTGAGTCCTTAACAGGGTTCCCCCCAGGGGGATTTATATATATATATATAACCAGCCAATCATTGCTCTTCCCATCCTTTGTCCTGCTTTATCCTCACTCCACCAGGAGACCAGAATAGCCTTGCCTTCCAAGGAGAGGAAATAGAGGCACAGAAACCTGGAACTCAAGGCTCCAGCCTGGATAAAGACTGCAACCAGGAGTGCTCTTCCACTTTCATGGTGGGGCAAGGCCACCTTCTTCGGTGACTTGCTCTGAGCTCCAGGGTGGACTGGGACAGCCTCTGCTCAGAGGGAGACTCACTTGGAACATCTGGGCTCCAGATGAACTGGCTTCTTTCATGCCTCCGAGTGCAGGGAAGGTATTGGTCTTAAGCCCTAAAATCCTGCGGAGTCTGCTTTTTGTCTCTGAAAGGTCTTCCCTCCTCTCTGCACTCTTTGAGGGCTGAATTCAGCAGAGCCAGCCTTCTTCAACAGCTGACAGGGAATTCTCAGTGGAGAACAGTTGATTTTGGACCAATTCCTGCTGTCAGTCCTGCAAAGCCCAAGTTTCCTGACCTGTAGGGCATGCTGACAACCCCATCTGTGTTTGCAGTTAGTTATCGGGGGGGGGGGGGGCTTCATTGTAAAAAGTTTGTCGAAAGTTAAGCTGGATGGTGCACAGAAAAAGATGCATTCATCAGGCTGATTCTTCCACTCTCTGCCCTCTTTCTTGTGGCTTTGTTGACAGACCCACACAATGTGTGTTGCCAGGATATGAAGACACAATCCACAAAAAATGCCTTTTGCCTCCTCTCTGTGTAGGTTTCCGTCCATGCGTCTATCTTGGCATTTTATTTCTCATGAAAGTGATTCTGAGGTTGAGGTTGACCTCCACTGCATGATCTTTTAATTCATAATATGAATAACAATGTGGAGAGGTGAGTCGACTCATAAATGGCCACTCACAATGGGATTTGGGGAAATGAAGGTGCATTGTGCGTGGCTTTAACTTTTCAAAGTTGAGATCAACACGATCACACCTTCAAACTTTTCTCCCAATGTAGTTTTTGGTCATACAGCCCTGAACTGGATAGATGGTGTGCTGACTGCCAAAGGGGTTTTTTATGTTTGCACATAGCTCACTACAAAAGATACTTTACAAAAACTGTGAGGAAAGTAAATATTTATTACATTAATATAATATACACTTGCTTTAAGATAAGGGAATACACATGGTGGTCCAGTGGTTAAGACTCTGCTCCCACTGCAGGGGCACTATTTCAGTCTCTGTTCAGGGAAATAAGATCTCTGCAGGCCAAGGGGCCAAAAATATTTTTTTCTCTTGAGCTGAATAAAAATGAATATACAACATATTAACTAAAGATTAGGGAATATAGTATCACCCGTTCAGGTGAGAGGTCCAAGATCTGTGTTTTGTTTTGTTTTGTTTCTCACTATTTGTGAGAATTTACCCAGCCAGGTTTTTCTTCTGTACCACAGTAGAGAAGAAAGGGATGTACTTTTGAGGGATGGTTTCAGATGCAAGGAAAAGCATTTCTGACCAAAAGTGAGGTTTACTTTCTCACACAGCAAGACATCCTAGATGTAGAGTCATGGGAAGGTTGGCCAATTCAATGGCATAAACAATATATTTTGCTCTGTAGTCCTCAACTGTGCCTCCTCATAGCCACAAGAAGGATGCTGCAGCTCCAGACATCACATTCTCACAGAACTAATGCCAAAGGCTAAAAGATCTTTCCTCTTTTCAGGAAATATATTTCTTAGAATCCCCCAGCAGACTTTTACTTGTATCTCATTGGCCTAAAGGGAGTTCACTCTTATCCTTAATATAATCATTGGCAAAGTGGAATGGAATTATCATAATTGGTTTAGAACAGTGATGCTCAAACTTTAGCATGAATTGGAATCTCCTGGGGGCCTTATTAAAATACCAATTGCTGTGCTTCTGCGCCAAAGTTTCTGATTTATTATATTCAGAATGGAGCCTAATAAATTTGCATTTCTAATAAGTTGCCAGGTCATCCCACTGCCGCTGGTCCAGGGAATCATACTTTGGTTGGTTTAGACAGATCTTGATTCATTTTCTAGGGCTAAGGACAACTGGAGGAAAACATCAGGACCAAATTACCTGAAGAGAACTTGTTAGGCCGGCACCCTGTCCTGTCCACTACGTTTTCTTGTATTTTCCCTTTCATTTTCTGGGTATATTTCTAGACTCTTTTGGCCTTTTCTGGACCATTGCAGATTAGATAGCTTTATGGAAATTGTTTTTTATTAATTTGATTCCTACAGCAAGTCTTTTTTCCTTTGAAACTAACATAAATTCTAAGTCCATCAGTGTGTACAGCTTAAATTCTGTGGAGCTTAAATTATTTGTTTCAATATCTATTACCTTTTGCCTTCTCTGTAAAATGTCATCAGTCTTTGCATTTGTTCAGTCATCCAGTTTATTAGAACCATCTTAAGATCTTTCTTGGCTCTTACCAAGCTAAACACTTTTGAGTCATCAGCAGATTCTTTCACACTGTCGTTCACTTCATCCTCTAGGTCATTGACAAGTATGTTGAGCTAAATTACTGGAACTACCTACCAACTTGAACTTCAGGCACTAGCAGCATCTGAAACAATGTACCAGGCATGGCAGCAGCCTTCAATTGGTGTATCAGTTTCACACACAAAAGTCTGGATGGGCTTTCCTGGTGGTCCAGTGGTTAAGAATCCACTTCACACTGCAGGAGACACCAGTTCAATCCCTGGTCTGGGAAGATCCCACGTGCCTCAGGGCAACTGAGTCCGTGCGCCACAACTACCGAGCCCACATGCAGCAACTGCTGAAGCCCTCACGCCTAGAGCCCGTGCTCCACCCAAGAGAAGCCGCCGCAACGAGAACCCTGTACACCCCGACTAGAGTAGCCTCCACTCTCCAAAACTAGAGTGCCCGACTAGCAAAAAAGACCCAGTGCATAGATAAATTAAATCAACATTTTTTAAAAAGAAAACACAAATCATCTGAATCTGATGATTTGTGTGTTTAAAAAAGAAGTCTGGACTTCCCTGGTGGTCCAGAGGTTAAGAAACTGCCTGACAATGCAGGAAATATGGGTTCAATCCCTGGTCTGGGAGGATCCCACATGGCGAGATGCAGCTAAGCCCGTGAGCCACAACTACTGAGCTTGTATGCCTAGAGCCCGTGCTCTGCAACAAGAGAAGCTACCACAACGAAAAGCCTGTCCACCGCAACAAAGAGTAGCCCTTGATTCCATTATTTCCTGTGCAGAGTTTGTACAGTTATATAGAAACAGATATAAACATAATTATATAGAAAGAAACTTCTCCCACCCCAAATTCCATGTAAATGACATTTTTGAGACCACTTTGGAGATTTGGGCACTAAATGTGGAGATTTGTTTCTAGAGACACATCTCAATCCCATGCCTACAGATCTAGCTAGCTGATACCAAACTCCATTAGAAAGTCACTCACTGGAGAAAACAAGCATCTCATTTAAAAGAAGTGTCTCTTGAAAGGTTAAGGTTAAGAGAGCTAACTCAGGACATATATACAAACCTGAGTGAGAGTCCATTTAGTAATCTTCATTCTTCCCCGCTGTGATCTCTACGCTGAGGGATGAAGAATGGAGGCAAGGAATGGACTGACTTGGGAATTCAGGGAAGCAAACTTCTCTGGGAGGGAATTCCCAGAGGGCCCTGGGCAGCCAGGGTGTGATGAGGGACCTGGGTGTGATGCTTGTAAGGGAAAAGGCCGCAGAAGGGAGCATGGGGGTAGAAGTGGGAACACGTGTCTCTCACAGTTTGATCCAAGATAGCCCTGTTTAGTCACATAATGTGCATCTTAATAAAGAGTCCTGGAATGTTCTTATTATTAGAGGAATGTTAATTCCTCAACTCCAGGCCAGGCTTTCCCCCCTCACTTTCTGGCCAGAACACATTGATGGGGCCCATGTCTGTTTTTAAAGCCTCATTTTAGTCCTTATCTCAACCAGGACTGGAATCCAAGATGAAGAAACTAAGTTATGAGGAATTTTTAGGTGATTCACCAAAGGCCATATGGTTAATACTAAGATTTGGTGGTCAGCGCTGCTTCTGTCACACCATGTGGTCTATAGGATCAGGGCTGCTGTGGATGGCGTGCACCCAGCTGATGGGTGACAGAGCAGCAGGAACCAGGAGTCCTTTTGTAAGTAACAAAAAACTCTCAAATGTACTAGCTTTATTGTTGCTGTGGTTCAGTCACTAAATCATGTCTGACTCTTTGTGACCCCATGGATTGCAGCACACCAGGCTTCCTGTCCTTCACTATCTCGTGAAGTTCGTTCAGACTCACGTCCATTGAGTTGGTGATGCTATCTAACCATCTCATCCTATGCTATGCTTTTTCCTCCTGTTTTCTACCTTTCCCAGCATCATGGTCTTTTCCAACAATCGGCTCCTCACATCAGGTGGCCAAAGTATGAATTGGAACTTCAGCTTCAGCATCAGTCTTTCCAATGAATATTCAGGGTTAATTTCCTTTAGGATTGACTGGTTTGATCTCCTTGCTGTCCAAGGCACTCTGAAGAGTCTTCTCCAGAACCACAGCTTAAAAGCATCAATTTTTCAGTACTCAGCCTTCTCCATGGTTCAGCTCTCACATCCATACATGACTACTAAAAACCCATATCTTTGACCATATAGACCTTTGTCAGCAAAGTGATGTCTATGCTTTTTAATACTCTGCTGAGGTTTGTTATAGCTTTCCTTCCAAGGAGCAAACGTCTTTTAATTTCATGGTTGTAGTCACTGTCTGCAGAGATTTTGGAGCCCAGGAAAATAAAATCTGTCACAGTTTCCACTTTTTTCCCCTTCTAGTAACCCTTAATAGACCAGAATTCTTATATTTATATTCATGTAAAATTGGTGTCTCTAAGACAGGTTCCAGGCATAAGGAGAATTGGATTTCTCAGCATCTTCCTGAGTGGTTATTCTGTTTTGGTCTCGGCTCTTCCAGGCTCAGAGCCACTACCATGTCACTTCAGCAAGACCTGTGTTTTAACAAGTTTACAGCCTTACAACTTAGAGACTGAGGCACAGTGACCTAACCATCTACTATATGATTTTAAAGTATACAAAGTGAAATGTTGACATAGGTGTGCACCCATGAAACCACCCCACAAAGTGACCAACACATCCACCCCTCCAAAACTTTCCACCTGGCCCTTTGAGCACTCCCATTCCTTTCTCCTAATCCAGGAAACCACCCATCAGCTTTCTGTCCTCACAGGCCAGTTGACATTTTCTAGTATGGTATCCATGGAGTCACACAGTCTGTACTAACTGTTGCTTGGCTTCTTCATCAGCATGTTTAGGGCTTTATCCAGGTCCTTCCATGTATCAGTGGGGGCTTCCCTGGTGGCTCAAACAGCAAAGAATCTGCCTGCAATGCAGGTGACTCAAGTTCAGTCCCTGGTTGGGAAGATTCCCTGAAAAAAATGGCAACCTACTCCAATATTCTTGCCTGGAGACTTCCATGGACAGAGGAGCCTGGTGGGCTACAGTCCATACTGTCGAAAAGAGTCGGACACGACTGAGTGACTAACACTTACTTATTTCCATGTATCAATAGTCCATTCCTTTCTTATTACAAAGTAGTATTCCATTGTATGTATATGCCACAATTTGTTTATCCATTCACCTGATGATGAACATTTGGATTGTTTTTAGTTCTATTTTAATTCATTAATTTATTTTAATTAATTAATTTTGGCCATTACAAACAAGGCTACTAAAAATATTTCTACACAACTCTTTGCATGGACATAGGCATTTATTTCACTTGGGTATATATCTAGATGAAATAAATGCCTATGGCCATAGAAAGATGAGAATCTGCCCACAAATACAGAAGACACGGGTTTGATCCCTGAGCTGGAAAGATCCCCCGGAGAAGGAAATGGCAACCCACTCCAGTATTCTTATCTGGGATATCCATGGACAGAGGAGCCTGGCAGGCTACAGTCCATGGGGTTGCAGAAGAGTTGGACATGACTTGAGACTAAACAATACCAACAATATATCTAGAAGTAGAAAGGCTGGGTCTTAAAAAGTGCATGTTTAACAATTTAAGAAGGTGTCAAGTTTTTCTGGGTATTTGTGCCATTGTACGTCCCCACCAGCAGTGTGTCAGAGGTCTAGTTCATTTACATCTTAATCAACAATTCAGAGTCAGTCTTTTTAAGTATAGATATACTAATAGGCATACAAGAGTATCTCTCTGTGGTTTTAACATGCATTTCCATAGTGCATAATGATGTTGAGTATCTTGTCATATGCTTGCTTTTCTTTTGATAAATTGCATGTTCAAATCTTCTGCTCATTTAAAAAATATAGTTGTTTGTTTCCTAAAGCTGAGCTTAAAGTGAAAAGTGAAATGGCTCAGTCGTGTCTGACTTTGTGATGCCATGGACTGTAGCCTACCAGGCTTCTCAGTCATGGGATTTTCCAGGCAAAAGTACCAGAGTGGGTTGCCATTTCCTTCTCCAGGGGATCTTCCTGACCCAGGGATTGAACCCAGGTCTCCCACATTGCAGGCAGACACTTTACCCTCTGAGCCACCAGGGAAGCCCATTGCTGAGCTTAGGGAGTTATTAATATATTGTGGATATCAGTTCTGTATCAGATATGTGATTTACAAACATTTTCTTCTGCTCTGTGACTTATCTCTTTATTTTTTAACAGTGTCCTTTGAACAATGTTTCTTAATTTTGATGTAGTCCAATATCAATTTTATATATGTGATATTCTTTTGCTGCTGAATGTAAAAAAAACTCTGCCTAACCTGCGATAACAAAGATTTTCTCCTCTGTTTTCTTCTAGAAATTTTGTAATTTTAGTTTTTATGGCTAAATCTTTAATCCGTTTTGACTTACTGTTTGTGGAAGTGGCAGGACTGGACTGGAATTATTTTTTGCATAAGAATAGCCAATTGTTTCATCTCTGCTAGTTAAAAACATTATATTTTCTTTCCTGAATTAACTTTACACCTGTGTGAAAAAAATCAATTGACCTTATCAATGTGAGTTTTTTTTCTGGACTGCCCTTTGTTTCTATTGATCTTATTGTCTATCTTGACACCAATATCATAGTATTGTAATTATCCTATTCTGTTCCACTGATCTATTTATCTATCTTCATGCAGGTAGTGTGCAATCTTTCCTCCTATTTTTCAAAATTGCTTTTATTTCCCTAGGTTTTTTATATTTCCAAGTGAATTTTAGCATCATTTTGCCAAATTATACAAAAAGGATTCTGACTGGGAATCTGTCTTTTTCCCCACAGATTAATTTGGGGGAAATTTGATATATTTGCTATGTTGAGTCATCTGACCCATGAAACTGGCAAATTACTCCATTTATTTAGGTCTTTCATATTTCTCAGCAATGTTTTATAGTTTGAAGTGTGAAATTTTTAATCATGTTTTCCAGATTTATCCCTAGGAATTTAACATTTTAAGCTATTGTAAATGGAATTTTTAAAAATATCAATAGCAAATCATTCATTAGTAGTATTCAGTAATAACAGATTTTTGTATATTGATCCTACATCCTACAACCTTCCTAAAGTAACTTATTAGTTTTTTGGGTTTTTTTTTTTTTCTTTTTGCAGATTCTGTAAGATTTTCTACATAGATGATAATGTCATCAATGTTTACTCCTTTTCTAATTATAATGGCATTTCTTTCTTTTTCTTGCCTTACTGATTGATCTGGTTAGAACATCCATGGATGATACTGAATACAAGTGGTGAGTGAACATCCTTATCTTGTTTCTAATCTTCAGGGGAACATGTTCAGTCCTTTGTCATACCTATGAGGGTAGCTACACATTTTGGATAACCTTTATCAAGTAGAGGCATTCCCTTCAATGCCTAATTTGCTGACTTGGCAATTACACATATATTAGACCACCTGAAGTTGTCCCAGAGTGCACACATACTGTATATTGTTTCCAGTCTTTCTTCTTTCCAAATTTCATTGTATTTGCTTTTTATTGTTACATCTTCAAATTCACTAATCTTTTCCTCTGCAATGTTTAATCTATTTTAATCCCAGAACGGGAAAGACTAGAGATTTCCTCAAGAAAATTAGAGATACCAAGGGAACCATTCATGCAAAGATGGATTCAATAAAGGACAGACATGGTCTGGACCTAACAGAAGCATAAGATATTAAGAAGAGGTGGCAAGAATACAAAGAAGAACTATACAAAAAAAGATCTTCATGACCCA
This sequence comes from Aepyceros melampus, assembly GCA_006408695.1. Taxonomy (NCBI): domain Eukaryota; kingdom Metazoa; phylum Chordata; class Mammalia; order Artiodactyla; family Bovidae; genus Aepyceros; species Aepyceros melampus. Next base: position 148,430 of record SJXQ01011982.1, on the reverse strand, counting down.
GATAATGACGATGGTGTGATCACTCACCTAGAGCCAGACATCCTGGAATGTGAAGTCAAGTGGGCCTTAGGAAGCATCACTATGAACAAAGCTAGTGGAGGTGATGGAACTCCAGTTGAGCTATTTGAAATCCTGAAAAATGACACTGTGAAAGTGCTGCACTCAATATGCCAGCAAATTTGGAAAACTCAGCAGGCCACAGGACTGGAAAAGGTCAGTTTTCATTCCAACCCCCAAAGAAAGGCAATCCAAAGAATGCTCAAACTACCGCATAATTGCACTCATCTCACACGCTAGTAAAGTGATGCTTAAAATTCTCCAAGCCAGGCTTCAGCAATATGTGTACCGTGAACTTCCAGATGTTCAAGCTGGATTGAGAAAAGGCAGAGGAACCAGAGATCAAATTGCCAACATCCGCTGGATCATCGAAAAAACAAGAGAGTTCCAGAAAAACATCTATTTCTGTTTTATTGACTATGTCAAAGCCTTTGAGTGTGTGGATCACAAGAAACTGTGGAAAATTCTTCAAGAGATGGGAAAACCAGACCACCTGACCTGCCTCTTGAGAAACCTGTATGCAGCTCAGGAAGCAACAGTTAAAACTGGTCATGGAACAATAGACTGGTTCCAAATAGGAAAAGGAGTACGTCAAGGCTGTATATTGTCACCCTGCTTATTTAACTTATATGCAGAGTACATCATGCGAAATACTGGGCTGGAGGAAATACAAGCTGGAATCAAGATTGCTGGGAGAAATATCAATAACCTCAGATATGCAGACAATACCACCTTTATGGCAGAAAATTAAGAAGAACTAAAGAGATGAAAGTGAAAGAGGAGAATGAAAAAGTTGACTTAAAGCTCAACATGCAGAAAACGAAGATCATGGCATCCAGTCCCATCATTTCATGGGAAATAGATGGGGAAATAGTGGAAACAATGGCTGACTTTATTTTTTTGGGCTCCAAAATCACTGCAGATGGTGACTGCAGCCATGAAATTAAAAGATGCTTACTCCTTGGAAGGAAAGTTATGACCAACCTAGATAACATATTAAAAAGTAGAGATATTACTTTGCCAACAAAGGTCCGTCTAGTCAAGGCTATGGTTTTTCCAGTGGTCATGTATGGATGTGAGTTGGACTGTGAAGAAACTGAGCACTGAAGAATTGATGCTTTTGAACTGTGGTGTTGGAGAAGACTCTTGAGAGTCCCTTGGACTGCAAGGAGATCCAACCAGTCCATCCTAAAGGAGATCAGTCCTGGGTGTTCATTGGAAGGACTGATGTTGCAGCTGAAACTCCAACCCTTTGGCCACCGGATGCAAAGAGCTGACTCATTGGAAAAGACCCTGATGCTGGGAAAGATTGAGGGCCGGAAGAGAAGGGGGATGACAGAGGATGAGATGGTTGGATGGCATTACGGACTCGATGGACATGAGTTTGGGTGGACTCCGGGAGTTGGTGATGGACAGAGAGGCCTGGCCCACTGCAGTTCATGGGGTCACAAAGAGTCAGACATGACTGAGTAACTGAACTGAACTGCTTTTCTAGTCTTAAATACAGTAGTCTTCATAGAATTTCAGTTACTTGGACTGCAAGGAGATCCAACCAGTCCATCCTAAAGGAGATCAGTCCTGGGTGTTCATTGGAAGGACTGATGTTGCAGCTGAAACTCCAACCCTTTGGCCACCGGATGCAAAGAGCTGACTCATTGGAAAAGACCCTGATGCTGGGAAAGATTGAGGGCCGGAAGAGAAGGGGGATGACAGAGGATGAGATGGTTGGATGGCATTACGGACTCGATGGACATGAGTTTGGGTGGACTCCGGGAGTTGGTGATGGACAGAGAGGCCTGGCCCACTGCAGTTCATGGGGTCACAAAGAGTCAGACATGACTGAGTAACTGAACTGAACTGCTTTTCTAGTCTTAAATACAGTAGTCTTCATAGAATTTCAGTTTGTATATCACTTTAAAAAATATTTATTTATTTGGCTGCACTGGGTCTTAGTTGTGGCACATGGGATCTTTAGTTATGTCCTGCAAACTCTTAGTTGTGGTATATGGTATATGGGTAAAAATTTTCTGTGGCTCTACATGCCTCATAATCTAGATTGGATACCAGACACTGTGAATTTTACCCTGTGGGGTGCTACCTATTTTCTTATTCCTAGACTCTTTTTGAATCCTATTCTGGAGCATAGTTAAATTACCTGAAAATGGTTCAGTCTTTTCAAGTTTGCTTTAAAGGTTTGTTAGGCAGAACCAGGGGTTTCCCTGGTGGCTCAGTGGCAAAGATTCAGCCTGCAATGCAGGAGCCGCAGGAGACACGAGTGTGACCCCTGGGTTGGGAAGAACCCGTGGAGAAGGGCATGGCAACGCAGTCCAGTATTCTTGCCTTGGAGAATCCCATGGACAGAGGGGCCTGGTGGGCTACAGTCCATGGGGTTGCAAAGAGCTGGACATGACTGAAGAGACTTAACACACACACACACACATAGGCAGAACCAGAGAGAATGGAGCCCAGGTCTAATTTCAACTCGTCACCAAGGCAAGCACTTTTGGAACCTCCTCTCACAGCTCCACTGATTACGCCTCTTTTGCTCTGGTCTTGTGTGATCTCTGGCAAGCGGTTAGTTTCATCTCTTGGGTGTTTCTTCCCCCAGCCTCAGGAGTTTCCACATACACATTTGCTGATAGGCTGTCAGAGGAAGCCTAAGGGAATATCTTCAGGATACTTCTGGAGACTTTCATCATATGACTCCCTCCTCTCCCACCAACTCCAGCCACCTTGGTCTCCCCAGACCCTCAGCTCTGTCTCGTCAACTCAGGGAGACCACTGAGATCTACCTGGGTTTCCCTTCCTGGCCCACCCTTGGAAACCCTCTTGTAGGGCTGGGGGAGTTAGACAGCCCCTGGCTTATATCTCATCTCTCAAGGATCACTGTCCTTTCCTACTTGATGTTCAACGTCTTTCTTTTCTTTTTTTTTTTTGTTCAACGTCTTTCAAACTCTTATTTCATATGCACTGCCTTTGTTACCAGCTATTTTAGACAAGAGGGCAAATCTGGCCCTTGTTACTTCCATCTTGTCTGCCCTGTTTTTAAAACCTTTGCCTTAAATCAAAAGCCACCAGGTTCAGATGCCTCTTTTTTAGAGCCTCTTCCCTGTCTAGTTTAGCAATTAGTCTAAGCAAGAGCCAGGGTCTGTGACTAAGAGCAGAAACACTGAGGTTGCACAGCCTAAAGTTTGATATTATTTCATTCTTAATGGTTTGACCTTGAGCAAGTTACTTACTCTCTTCAAGCCCCAGTCCTTTATAGTCAGGGAAAGTACCATGAGGGTTGCTTTTATGTGTCAGCCTGGCTGCGGTGCTCAGGTGTTTGGTCAAATATTAGTCTAGATGTTGCTGTGAGGATATTTTGGAATATGATTAACCTCAGATATGCAGATGACACCACCCTTATGGCAGAAAGTGAAGAGGAACTAAAAAGCCTCTTGATGAAAGTGAAAGAAGAGAGTGAAAAAGTTAGCTTAAAGCTCAACATTCAGAAAACTAAGATCATGGCATCTGGTCCCATCACTTCATGGCAAATAGATGGGGAAACAGTAGAAACAGTGTCAGACTTTATTTTTTTGGGCTCCAAAATCACTGCAGATGGTGAAGGAAAGTTATGACCAACCTAGATAGTATATTCAAAAGCAGAGACATTACTTTGCCCACTAAAGTCTGTCTAGTCAAGGCTATGGCTTTTCCTGTGGTCATGTATGGATGTGAGAGTTGGACTGTGAAGAAGGCTGAGCGCCAAAAAATTAATGCTTTTAAACTGTGGTGTTGGAGAAGACTCTTGAGAGTCCCTTGGACTGCAAGGAGATCCAACCAGTCCATTCTGAGGGAGATCAGCCCTGGGATTTCTTTGGAAGGAATGATGCTAAAGCTGAAGCTCCAGTACTTTGGCCACCTCATGCAAAGAGTTGACTCATTGGAAAAGACCCTGATGCTGGGAGGGATTAGGGGCAGGAGGAGAAGGGGACGACCAAAGATGAGATGGCTGGATGGCATCACAGACTCGATGGATGTGAGTCTGAGTGAACTCCGGGAGTTGGTGATGGACAGGGAGGCCTGGCGTGCTGCAATTCATGGGGTTGCAAAGAGTCGGACATGACTGAGTGACTGAACTGAACTGAACTTGAAAGGGAGATTACTCTTTATAATGTGGTGGGCCTCATCCAATCAGTTGAAGCAAACATTGAGGTTTCTGGAAGAAGAAGAAATTTGCCTCAAGACCCTAACACACAAATCTTGCCAGGATTTCTGTCCTTCCAGCCTGCCCTGTGGATTTTGGACTCAAGATTGCAAAGTAACTGTTTCTTGAGCTTTCAGCCTAACCTACCAGCTTCCCAGTAAATGTTTTATTTATTCATCTCCACAACCATGAGCCAATTCCTTCGATGAATCTCTCTAAGCAGGACACCTGTTGTTGATCAATTCTTTTGTTCTCTGTGTCTTTCCCATATTCCCCCATCATGTAATTGTGTTTTTGTTTGTATATTTACATTTATTTGGCTGTGCTGGATATTAGCTGTGGCATGCAGGATCTTTAGTAGAGACATGCGAACTCTTAGTTGTGGCATGCGGGATCTAGTTCTCTGACCAGGGATTGAATCTGGGCCCTCTGCATTAGAAGCATGGAGTCTGAGCTACTGGACCACCAAGAAAGTTTCCCCATGTATTTGTTTTTAAAATACACGTTGCCCACATCTCAAGTATGTGTGTGATTTCACTTTATCATCACAGAGGGCTATCTTCCATAACCTGTGATGCATAAGGCAATATAAGTAGTCATGTATGGATGTGAGAGTTGGTCCATAAAGAAAGCTGAGCGCTGAAGAACTGATGCTTTCGAACTATGGTGCTGGAGAAGACTCTTGAGAGTCCCTTGGACAGCAAGGAGATCACATCAGTCAATCCTAAAGGAAATTAACTCTGAATATTCATTGCAAGGACTGGTGCTGAAGCTGAAGTTCCAAAACTTTGGTCATCTGATGAGAAGATCTGACTCATTGGAAAAGACCTTGATGCTGGGAAGGATTGAGGACAAAAGGAGAAGGGGGCGAGAGAGGATGAGATGGTTGGATGGCATCATTGACTCAACAGACATGCATTTGAGCAAACTCCGGGAGATCGTGAAGGACAGGGAAGCCTGGGGTGTTGTAGTTCACGGGGTCGTGAAGAGTCGGCATGACTTAGAGACTGAAAAACAAAATAAGGCAACATTTCAGAATGAAATAAATCTTCTCCGAAAGTACATCAAGTCAGGTATTAAACAAATACATGGATGCAGGTTCAGCAGTGGAGGCCTGTTAGGCAACAGCCTGACACTATTTTCCTCCCAAGTTTTTGCCCTGAATTCCTGTGAAGGGCTCCCCTAAAATTCCCTTCCATTCCACTTCCACTTCCTCCCTTCACAGAGACAGCCACTGGGGCCATGACAAACTCAAGAGTCAGAGTTAGGAAACTGAAGTTGGAAGAACTCAGGCATTGGCAGAGTGAGGCTGGACTTGTAACCTGAAGGAAAGCTCAAATTCCAATCTTTATGCTGAAAAATCCAGGGCAGTCGATAAACATCAGCTTGATGCACACTTAGCAAAGCGGGATGAAACTGACTTTCTACTGTGGGCCCTGGAGGATTCAGAGACTAAGAGGCATCTTTTAAATCAGGAGAATATCCCTTTGCTGAAAATATTTGAGTATTTCTTCCTCTTATGGTACCATTTACACCAGCAGTCCCCAACCTCTGTGATCTAATGCCTGACGATCTGAGGTGGAGCTGATGTAATAATAAAAGAAATAAAGTGCACAATAAATGAAATACTCTTGAACCGTCCCCAAACCATTCCTCTTGCATGGAAAAATTGTCTTCCAGGAAACCGATCCCTGGTGCAAAAAAGGTTGGGGACAGCTGATACACCATCATCATAGCATTAAGACCTGGTGTTTCTGGCAATACGTTTGCACTATTACACATCTATACAGAGTTCAGATGGGATTTAAAATCAGGCAGAACATCTGTGCGGACCTTCATTCTATCAACCTCTTTGCTCGGGTGCATGTATGTATTAACAGTTATAGAAAAAGTAATTTAAATAATGGATGAGCTCTTTACACTTCTCATAGACAGATTTAAGCAACAGAAGAAAAGACAATTGTATTTATCTAAGTACCCACATATAATATGTGGCAAAGAGGAATAAATTGATAAAATAGGAACACATGAGATATTTTAATTTATCCAGTGTTCTTTTTCTTTTTGCAGTGGACTTAAGAAACTGAAATGCGTAAATCAAAGCAGACAGAGTTTTAAGTCCTATGATATTTGGACATGTAACAATTTTAGTTGGATAAAAATTTAAATTTCTTGTTTTGGAAAGAGATAAGACAATGGGATAAAGAGAAGAGACACTCCTGTCCTCCGAGGATGAATTTTAAAATGATGCTTCATTTCCTCATTGAACCTTCGAGATTTGATTCATGCTATGGAACTGGCACAAATAAACACTAAATGAGGTATTTTCGAATAAATGTAACGTTGAAAGCTCTGGTCGAGGGAACTATACTGTAAATCATTTCGTAAATCTCCTTTCTCTGAAACTTTGGACTTTATGCTTTTATTGGCTTTTTCTTGCCAGTTTTTAGTCTCCTTCACTGAGTCATTATGACTGTTCAAAAGAAAGCCAGAATTCATGCAAAAGCATATAAAAGAAGACTCGATTAGTTTTGAAATTATAGACACTCCAGGAAACAGTGAAGTTAGCACACCTGGTATAAAACATACTTGGAACACTTTCATATTTAATGAAAAATATATTCCACCGAGTGTTAACCCTGAACAACATGACCTAGAAATCCATTAATAGTTTTGCAGCTTATTGGAAGACTGAGATTTTACTATTCCCACTCTAGCTGAGCATTATATGAAAATGCTTATAAATCTCAACAACTCACTCTGAAGTCTGCCAAATTACTCCCCCCTCCCCATTAGTGGAATGTGCCATCACATGAAAATATAAAAATTTCAGCAATATCTACAGAGACACTCCAAATTACTCAGGCATTAAATCATCTAATATACGATGGGTCTATGACCACGATGGGAAGAGTCCCTGAAGGGGACAAAATATTTATTTAAAGGGCCAATGGATCAAAGGACACATTGTGGGTTTGTAATATGTTCAGTAAATCTCTATGTTCCCACTTCAGGGAGAGAGAAGTCCACTATTTCCTTGAACTGAATTTTGGTTGTTCAACAAACCAAGTATTATCCTATAAGAAGAAATAAGCTCACAAATAGTGATACAGACTGTGGGTTTCTCCCTCCTCCTTGTGAAACTTCTCTGGAATTTCCTGCCTCTCTTTTATGCAAGATATTTCTTTTTTCCATCCTTCTAAGGCTGATTGGCTTGTATCATTGTGAAACATGGATTTTTCTTTCAAAATATCAGATTGAAAAATTCTCAGCCTGGCGTTGTCTCACAAAGATTATGCTCTGATTAAAACCAGACCTGGCTTGTAGATCTGCTTTCATTTTTTTCCCCTGAAACACAAACAAGAGAAATTTTAATAAAAACATTCCACTTCCCACCAGAGACACTGGGAATGGTAATCCAGGTATTACCCTATCTGCAAATATGCATCCAACACGCAGGGCCTGCATGGAAGTATTTTAAAGGCTTAACCCAAGATTTTCATATTAAGAATGGAATGTAGTATCTTTTGATTCCTTAAATCCCCAATTTTGAAGAAAGGCACCTTTTAAAATGATCTGAGCAATGGCCTGGGACTGTTAACAGGTATTCTTAAAAATATAATGAACTCACCTGTTTCCTTTTCCCAGTGCTTTTTAAAAGTGAGGAGACAGAACCCAAAGATGCCTGAGAAAAGATGTTCACTGCAACGTTGTTTATAACAGCTGCCAGCTGCATGTAGTCTGACTGCCTAGCAAAGCTGACTTGGGGAGGGATGCTAATGGAGGGGCTAAGAGCAGAAGCACTGGAAAGCAGCTCTGCCTGCTTATGGATTCTGGTGCCACTACTTAACTAATCCTGTGACCTTGGACAAGTTACTCAAACCTTAGTTTTCTCCTCTGTAAAACTGGGATAATAACAGTAGCTAATTCTTAAGGTGGAAGTGAAGCCTAAGATAATAGTTGCTAGTATCTGTAGGACCTACAACAGTGTGTGGTACATAATAGGTTCTCAATAAATATGTATTGAATAAATACAAAGAGGTTGCAAGAGTACCCAGCGATAGTGGGCACTCAACTGGTGGCTATTATGTGGTATGTCCATACAATGGCATAGTAAGCAGTAATTTAAAAACACTATGTATCACTATGTAAAAATAAATTTTAAGATTTAAAATATGATATAAATAAAGAAGTATGGCTCAGTGGTAAAGAATCTGCCTGCCAATGCAGGAGATGCAGGTTCAATACCTAGATGGGGAAGAGCCCCTGGAGGAGGAAATGGCAGCCCACTCCAGTATTCTTGCCTGGGAAATCCCATGGACAGAGGAGCCTGGCGGGCTACAGTCCATGGAGTCTCAAAGAGCTGGACACAACCTAGAGACTAAACAACAAATAGGATGCTACACTTTCTCTAAGAAAATGCCTGACACGTATATGTGGGCTTTGCTGGTGGCTCAGATGGTAAAGAATCTGCACATCAGTTCAGTTCAGTCACTCAGTCATGTCCGACTCTTTGCGACCCTGTGGACTGCAGCATGCCAGGCCTCCCTGTCCATCACCAACTCCCAGAATTTACCCAAACTCATGTCCATTGAGTCAGTGATGCCATCCAACCATCTCATTCTCCGTCGTCCCCTCTTCCTCCCACCTTCAATCTTTCCCAGCATCAGGGTCTTTTCCAATGAGTCAGTTCTTCATATCAGGTGGCCAAAGGATTGGAGTTTCAGCTTCAACATCAGTCCCTCCAATGAACACTCAGGACTGATCTCCTTTAGGATGGACTGGTTGGCTCTCTTTGCAGTCCAAGGGACTCTCAAGAGTCTTCTCCAACACCACAGATCAAAAGCATCAATTCTTTGGTGCTTAGCTTTCTTTATAGTCCAACTCTCACATCCATATATGACTACTGGAAAAACCATAGCCTTGACTAAATTGACCTTTGTTGGCAAAGTAATGTTTCTGCTTTTTAATATGCTTCCTAGGTTGGTCATAACTTTCCTTCCAAGGAGTTCAGTTCAGTTCAGTCGCTCAGTCAGGTACGACTCTTTGTGACCCCATGAATTGCAGCACGCCAGGCCTCCCACAAAATAAAGTCTGACACTGTTTCCACCATTTCCCCATCTATTTCCCATGAAGTGATGAGACCAGATGCCATGATCTTCGTTTTCTGAATGTTGAGCTTTAAGCCAACTTTGTCACTCTCCTCTTTCACTTTTATCAAGAGGCTTTTTAGTTCCTCTTCACTTTCTGCCATAAGGGTGGTGTCATCTGCATATCTGAAGTTATTGATATTTCTCCCGGCAATCTTGATTCCAGTTTGTGCTTCTTCCAGCCCAGTGTTTCTCATGATATACTCTGCATATAAGTTAAATAAGCAGGGTGACAATATACAGCCTTGACATACTCCTTTTCCTATTTGGAACCAGTCTGTTGTTCCATTTCCAGTTCTAACTGCTGCTTCCTGACCTGCATATAGGTTTCTCAAGAGGCAGGTCAGGGGCTCTGGTATTCCTACCTGTTTCAGAATTTTCCACAGTTTATTGTGATCCACACAGTCAAAGGCTTTGACATAGTCAATAAAACAGAAATAGATGTTTTTCTGGAACTCTCTTGCTTCTTCCATGATCCAGTGGATGTTGGCAATTTTGTGTGCATGTTCACACACAGGACCATCTCTGGAAGCATCTTCAGGCATGGGGATGTAGATCTTCCTTTGTACCATTTTTGATTGTTGGACTAGCCTAGGTGACTTTTCTTGGACGCAGATTCTGAGCTGAGACTCTTGTGTACAGAACATCTGTTCGGAGGCATGCCTGTGGAAGGGAGTCGGGGAAGCAGGACTGGAAGGAGGCAGAAGTCCGTCTGCGGTGGAATCCCAGCAAAGCCAATCCTGAGGGTTAGGGAGAGTCAGAAGCTGGATGGCCCCTCAGAGCTGCCCCAAGATGGGAGGAGGGGCCAGGCCATCATACCGCCATCCATCAGGCATCAGATGCTGGCTGGTCCTCGAAGGAAGTAGACCTGGGGTGAGGCAGTTTTCTTCAGCAGAGGCAATCCCTGAGGAGAGTGATGGTAAGGGACTTCTGGCACATTGTCAGCAGCTGGGGGAGAAGTTTCTCCTTCTTGAAGCGGGGATCGGACAGCACAGAACAGTATCCACAACACTAGCTGTTCCTTCAGTAAGTGAATGACACAGAGGACAGGCATTTAATTTCCAGTCGCAATAGTTTGTGGTGACTTACGGGGTGCCTGAGGGCTATTGTACTTCACACGCCACACCACCCTGCCGAAAGTACCAGAAGCTTTAACAGTTGATTGAGGGATGGTCTAAGAAGTGCTTCTGGGAGAAATTTGTGTGTACTCACTGCCTTAAGAGGTTACTCAATAATTGTTTATTATAGACCAATAATTCAGACACACGTGAATTAACTAGGGGAGAATAAGACACTGAAACTGTTCAGTTTTCCTATCTTAGCCCTTGTTAATATCAGCATGATGGGCCTCCCTGGCTGTCCAGTGGTTAAGACACTGCACTCCCAATGCAGGGGGCAAGGTTCGATCCCTGGTTGGGGAACTAAGATCCTGCATGCTGCGCAGCATGGCCAAAATAAATAAACATCAGCATGAGTTTTGGATAGAGTCTCTGGACGGCCAAAGGAGCATGTAGAGCAGTGTTCACCAAGATGGGATATAGGTGCTCCGAGGGGTACAAAAGACCCTGGCCTTCTCTTTATAGTAGGGACATTTGTTATGAGAGGAAATTTGAGAAGTTTTACAGATACATACTTTTGTCTTTAAAAAAGGAAAAGCAAGGAAGAAGAAAAGATTTCCTCAGTATTTAATAGAGACTGGCCCCTGACTCAGTTCACAAGCTAGACTGCCTCATTTCCAGCCCATTAGAAAACAGAGCCCTAATTCCACAGTAGGAAAGATAAGGACAAAGCTGTTCTTGCTTTCAGCAGCTTATAACACTTGCAGTGTGCTCCTCAATGAACTGGAATGCCAAATAATATCATTTATGATGCTGAAGCTGAAACTCCAGTACTTTGGCCACCTCATGCAAAGAGTTGACTCATTGGAAAAGACTCTGATGCTGGGAGGGATTGGGGGCAGGAGGAGAAGGGGACGACAGAGGATGAGATGGCTGGATGGTATCACCGACTCAATGGACATGAGTTTGAGTGAACTCTGAGAGTTGGTGATGGACAGGGAGGCCTGGTGTGCTGCAATTCATGGGGTTGCAAAGAGTCGGACACGACTGAGTGACTGAACTGACTGAAACAAATCTTCACAAAATTATGATATGGCATTGGCTGCTGACTGTTTTGGTGGCATGGTACCCTGGATGAGATCCTGGAGCAGAAAAAGGGCACTGATGGAAGAGCCTGGGAAATTCAAATAGTCTGTAGTTGATAATACTTCATTAAAGCTAATGTTTCAGCTTTGATGAATTTACTTTGTTTATATGAGATGTTCACACTAAGGGAAGCTGCATGAAGGGTAATGGGAATTCTTCATTCTATCTTAGTGATCTTTCTGTAACTCTAAAATTCTCTTAAAAAGTTCTTACACAAAAGCTATTTGAAGTATAGCTTTGTATATCTATTATTGTTAACAGTAAACAATGACCTAAATGGACAGCATTCCTTAATGCAGGAGACCTGGGTTCGATCCCTCACTCAGGCTGATCCTCTGGAGAAGGGAATGGCAACCTGTTCTATTATTCTTGCCTGGAGAAATCCATGGACAGAGGAGCCTGGAGGGCTACAGTCCAGGGGTTGCAAAGAGTCGGACACAACTGAGCGACAAACACTTGCTATAGTAGAAGATGATAAAAACAAAATTATTGTGAAATGAAAATTATCGTGAAAACAAAATTATCTGAAATGAAAATGTCAGAATATATTTTTTAAAAAACAATAAAAAACAACCAAGTTTCTGATTTTGTTTGAAATGTAGAATTATGTGATTCTCCATCCAGGGTTTTTAAATAATGTCCTGAATTTTTATACATATTTAGAAGCCACTTTTGAGATTTCTTACCTAAAAGCAAATATGCCATTGGAGAAACTATAATAGAGAAATAATTTACATAAAGCAATGATGAAAAATTAAATCATTCTCTTCAGTTGGAAAACCCTTTAGAAGACAGAGGCAAAGTGTTAGGAAGAAAATTACAAACAGTGGGATGACTGCCAAAAGAATGAAGGTGGAGAGACTTCTAACATGAGTCCATAACTGAGCTGCTGGCTTGTTTCTAATCAAAATTTTTAAATCTTATTTCAACTTTTTTCCTTTTAAAATTTTGTTTTAGTATTAGAAGTATATTTATAATCTGTTCATACTAAAATATAATATATAAATATAGATATTAATATTAATATTTTTAAAGTGCAAATACTGGAAGCACATGCTCAAAAGGGTTTTACTAATACGGGTGCATGATTTACAGTCTTGGGTAGAGGATAGCTAATGAGAAACAACAAAGAGAATGGGTTGGTTTAGTTCCTTAAAAAATTAGGGAAAAAAAATGTTCCCCACCATATACATAACATATTAATTCTAGGTGTGCCTTGGTCCTCTTGTGCCAAGTAAGCAAAATTAGAATGCCAATTACCTAAGTGTTTTTACAGTTGTTTGGCTAATATCATCTGTTTGTCTTTGGTTAAAAGTCCCATGGGAGGAGTACTATGATTCCAAAGAAGAAAAAGCATCAGCCCAGGAAATGTAGACAGGAAGTATCCTGAACTGTTAAGAAGTAACTGCTCACCTGTGGAGATGAAGACAGTAAGATCTAGAGTTAAACGGTTTGCTGGTGCTATGTAGGTGGGTCCCTAAACAGAGCCAGGACTGGGACCATCCAGACTCATCTTCTCCCCATCCAGGGTACCTTTTTGGGTATGCCTTGCACCCGAAGCAACAATCCGGTGCGGGCCCAGTTTTGTATTTCCAGGTTGGAGGAAAGCAATGGATTCAAAGCTTCAGCTAGAAATCACTCTTCACTTGCAAAGAAAATCCTTTGAATTTTCTGGTGAGACTCATGGCCACAGGCTTTATAGAGCTAAAGACAAAAGGTCATTGTTGGGTTTGCTGGCGTCACCATGTTGCTAGGAGAGCATCTGTGATGGAATGTCCCAAACAACAGGAGCCGGGTTCCTCTACACAGCCCCGCTGTAGGCAAAGGACACGGTGTCTGTGCACAGGGAGAGAGATCAGGCACCCAAAGAGCAAGGCCAGAGCACCCAGTCCTCCTGGATTTCGTGGGAGAGGACTGAAGACTAGCACAAATGTCCTCATACCACATCGTTTCTTAATGATTTTAAGAAATAAACATACGTCAAAATTTCAAATTTTATTTTGCTTCATGGTACCCAAACCTGCTCACTTCTTCTGGACAACAAGTTATAACAAACAGCAGTAAAATGAGCCTGAAATGGATATGAACTCATTTTGCTGGGAATAGGCAATGACCTGGCCCCACGTTTGACTTGCCAGCCCTGGGACCTCTCCAAGCATGTGGTGTAAGGATGGGGTATTGGCCCAACCACCTCACAGGTCAGGTCAGCGAGCATAGGAGGATGAGGAGGATGCAGATGAAGGGAACAGATGCTCTGCAGGGAACAGGGTACTAAATTCTGTGCTGAAATGCTCGGCACAGATCCATCTGTTTCAAGAACCAGGATTCCAACTGCCACACGCTTTCTTCCCTTTGTTATTTACATCCTAGAAAATATGCCTCCAAGGGTAATGTGTGCTCATATATATGTATGTATTTTCAGAGTGAGAGAAAACAGAAAGAATAAAAGGATATTTTTGACCACTAGCTAACATTTTTGAAATGTTTGAAAACTGCTTTTGGGAAAGCAATATAGCTTTTGCTTAGAAATAGAAATACAGCACATTTTCATTTAAAAATATCCCTGCATTTTTTTATGGGGAGGGGGACGTGTTTCATAAACCTCTTAAAACTGAGCATGGTTGTCAATTCTGAAGTCTTCCTGCTAAGCATTAACAGGAGGCTGTGTCACCTGTGACCAGGGCTAAGGGAACAGCTCCGGGCTCCCACCCCTGCTTCTGAGTCTCCAGCATAGGCTGAGTAGGGGAAAGGTATGATGCTGGCTGAGATAGACTCTAACCTTGGGTAAAAATGGGAGAGAGAAAAAAAAGCAGCTAGGGAGGATTCTGGGAGGTTAGATTGATGGGGAAATCTTCCACTTCAAAATCTCAGAGTGCCCCACAAGACTCAGGCTGGCCTAGCACCAGGGATGGATTAGGGTCCCCAGCCCTCCATGCCAGCTGTCAGTCCTGCAGGTAGTGATGCTCTGGCTAAAGCTGAGTGGGTGGAGATGCCACTGGCAGAACCTGGACCCATCCTCAGCAGAAGCTACTCACTAGGATGATCTGCTCTCGGGTAGACTATCTGCATGTCATAGCTGCCACAGGGAATGGGCACATTTATACCATTGCTGGGACCATGCTGAGGGGTGGTGAGGGATGCTCCGGGTGCCCAGGTGCCCAAGGCCCTAGGGGATCAGTTTACTGATACACTGACAACTGGCACAGAGCCTGGGAAGCCCTAGTTCACAGTGCAGCCCCATGTCTGAGGATGAAAGCCTTTGTCCCTCACTGAAGGACAGGGAAGGGCAGGCATCTTCGGGGTGGCCCTGGGTCATGGTGCCAATGTCTCCTCCTGCGGTGGGAAAGCAGAGGTGGTGCGAGGCCTGAAGACGACGACGGTGGTTCTGTGAGTGCCTGGGAATCTCTGGCAGGTGCCTCAGGTGGAAGGGGGCACTCTGATGCCTGCCCTGTGCCAGTGGAGATGTGAAGGGTTGCTCTTAGACCTTTAGCTCCTAAACTCTGCACCTTCCCTCCCCCTGTGAGGGGAGAGGGCCATGGGCAGAGCCTGGATCCTGGAACTGGGATCTGGAAAAAGTGGGTTGGGAGTTTCTGCCTCTCCTGGGGTCCTGCCTACAGCCATTCTCTGCTGATCTCTGAGGACGATGCCCGAGGCGAGGAGCGTGATGGGGTTTGTGTTTGATAAGGAGGAAGTGAAGGAGTATCAGTGGGCCCATCCATAGAGGGAGAACGCAGCAAATGCTTCATAAGGGAGGTTATCTCCTTTCCTAGTGTATGGTTTTCTAAATTAATGAAACATTTTTTTTCTGTGCTCCTGGTTTTCCAATCCTGAACTCTTATTTTGTTTCTCTGGGATCTCACTCTGACTTATGACTAATATGCCATCCATGAGCTAACAGTTTGCAAATGGATGTATTCAGCCAAGTTTCTTCTCCTGAATTTCAGAACTGTACCTAATTCCCTACTGGACATTATGCTTAGATGCTAGTGGGTACCTGAGACTTCCTCTTGTGTAGTTTGGCAAAGAGGAAGTCATTCCATTCACATACTGCAAGTAATCTCCTGTTTACCAAAAGCTTTGGAATTAAGAGCGTTTCGTGCTCATAGCTCAAAGAATCAAGGAACGTGGTTTTCATTTATGATTGTTTTAGTAATTTCTGCCAGACTAAACAACATAATTCTGTCCTTGTTTCCAGAGTTTTACCAATGTGAAGCATAGTTTATTAGACATTTTTAATACTGAGTCTCCAAATAATGGTGTGGGTGGTCATGACCATGTGTCATAGCTGCAGACAGACAACTTAAGCCAGAAGATGGCTTGCAACGTTTTTCTGAGGTCTTCAGAAACATCTTCTTTCCAGTTTGGCTCAGGTGATCTTTTGTTGTTGTTTAGTAGCTAAGCTGCGTCCAGCTCTTTCAAGACCCCATGGATTGTAGCCCATCGGGCTCCTCTGTCCATGGAATTTCCCAAGCAAGAATATTGGAGTGAGTTGCCATTCTGTGATCTTAACATTGGATAATTTTTCTCACCTTCTAACTTTGTCCCTATCATTTATTTTACCTTTTTTTAAAATTGAAATGTAGTTGATTAACAGGTATATATTAACAGGTACCAGGTATATATTAAAATGATTCAGTTTTAGACTCTTTTCCATTATAGGTTCTTTTTAGATTGTCTTTCATTATGGGTTATTAAAATATACTGAATATAGTTCCCTATGCTATACAGTAGGACCTTGTTGGTTTTCTATTTTATATATGGTAATGTATATCTGGAAGAAGCACAAGCTGTAATCAAGATTGCAGGAGAAATATCAATAACCTCAGATATGCAGATGACACCACCCTTATGGCAGAAAGTGAAGAGGAACTAAAAAGCTTCTTGATGAAAGTGAAAGAGGAGAGTGACAAAGTTGGCTTAAAGCTCAACATTCAGAAAACGAAGATCATGGCATCCGGTCCCATCACTTCATGGGAAATAGATGGGGAAACAGTGCCAGACTTTACTCTGGGGGGCTCCAAAATCACTGCAGATGGTGATTGCAGCCGTGAAATTAAAAGATGCTTACTCCTTGGAAGAAAAGTTATGACCAACCTAGATAACATATTGAAAAGCAGAGACATTACTTTGCCAACAAAGGTCCGTCTAGTCAAGGCTATGGCTTTTCCAGTAGTCATGTATGGATGTTATAGCTGGACTGTGACAAAGGCTGAGAGCCGAAGAAGTGATGCTTTTGAACTGTGATGTTGGAGAAGACTCTTGAGAGTCCCTTGGACTGCAAGGAGATCCAACAGATCCATTCTGCAGGAGATCTGCCCTGGGATTTCTTTGGAAGGAATGATGCTGAAGCTGAAACTCCAGTACTTTGGCCACCTCATGAGAAGAGTTGACTCATTGGAAAAGACTCTGATGGTGGGAGGGATTGGGGCAGGAGGAGAAGGGGATGACAGAAGATGAGATGGCTGGATGGCATCACCGTCTCGATGGATGTGAGTCTGAGTGAACTCTGGGAGTTGGTATGGATGGAAGGCCTGGCGTGCTGTGATTCATGGGGTCACAAAGAGTCAGACATGACTGAGTGACTGAGCTGAACTGAATGCATATCTGTTTAATCCCTAACTTCTAATTTATAGATACCTCAAGACCCTGCCCTTTCCCCTTTGGCAACTGTAAGTTTGTTTTCTATGTCTGTGAGTCTATTTTCTATTTTGTAAATAAGTTAATTTGTATCATTTTTTTAGATTCCCCATATAAGTGCTATAATATGTCATTTGCCCCTACCGTTTCTAATAAAACCTGAATTACTTCCAGATTTCATAACCAACAAGACCATACCAGGTTTGGGATGCAGCTGAACAGGGATGACCAGAAAGATCCATTAGTAGAGGTTCAGTCAGCAGATCCTACAGCTCCTAGGATCCAGAGCCACTGGGTACAGGTGGAGACCAGGGCTCCAGGTGGGAGAAGCAGAGCCCAGGAGTCTTGGCATCAGGCCTGGGAAGCAAGATCCCAAGCCCAGGAAGCTGCACAGTGAAGATGCAGCTAAGTAGAAACCAAAGGGCATGAGAGGCGGAGCTGGGAAAAGCCTGGGGTGCCTGCAAATGGGTGGAGCTGAAGACTAAGCTTGTTGCCACTACACCTCTCCCTTTGCAGCTAAATCAAGTCCCACCTTGAAGGCTGGCTGGTCCCAGAGCTCAGCCAGCCCCAGAGCCCGAGCAACAGGTGGATGACACATGTGGCAGTGGTTCGGAGGGAGGCATGAGGCAGTTCTTGGTGAAGGTTGTAAGCATCCTCATTACCCCCCAATGCTTATAACATATAACGTATGACATAGAAGTAGGAACACCCATATCAGATGCAGTGACGTATGACGTAACTGGGGACACCCGTATCACAGACTCAGTGATGTATGAGGTAGATGTAGGGATGCCTGTGTCACAGACGTAGTGACTTCTGATGTAACTGTGGGGACGCCCGTATCACAGATATAGTGACATATGAGGTTGCTGCGGGGACGCCCGTATCCCAGACACAGTGACGTATGAGGTAATGCAGGGATGCCCGTGTCACAGACGTAGTGACGTATACGTAACTGTGCGGACGCCCGTATCCCAGACACAGTGACGTATGAGGTAGATGCAGGGGTGTCCGTGTCACAGACGTAGTGACGTATACGTAACTGTGCGGACGTCCGTATCCCAGACACAGTGACGTATGAGGTAGATGCAGGGGTGCCCGTGTCACAGGTGTAGTGACCTGTGATGTAACTGTGGGGACGCCCATAGCACAGACACAGTGACGCCTGAAGTAGCTGTGCAGACACCCATATCACAGACGTAGTGACACAGCTGTGGGGACGCCCGTATCACAGATGTAGTGACACGTGACGTGGCTGTGGTGACTCCTGTAACACAGACGTAGTGATATATGACGTAGGTGTGGGGACACCCGTAACAGACGTAGCAAGGTAGTGACGTAGACATAAGGACCCCTGTCACCACACACGAAGAATTCTAAGTGAACCAAGATGAAGAAGGAAAGTCACACATAACTGGCACAGGTAAGGAAGAAGTAACACTCCATCAGGTGATGGGGAAGCAGTGGTATAGTGGGTGACCTCTGGGGAGAGATGGAAATAAACTGCAAAGCAGGAAAGCAGGAAGGAATGGTCTTTGGAAGGCATGCCGCGATGAAGAGGTGTTGGTGGCTGAAGGGAACTGGTGCTGGGTGTCAGCCCACAGGACTCACCTGGCGGTCCAAGGGCTGACTGGGGGTGGAGGATGACCACTCTGTCCTCACCCACCACTCCTTCCAGGCTCAGCAGTGAGGAGCTCCAAGTGAGAAGACGGGAAGAAGGATACAGAAACGCAGCACATGACGGGATGGCGGGTGGGTCCATCCACCAAGTGCCACGGTGCCCCTGTGCATCCAGCACTGCGCCAAGTCCAAGGGCCCGACAGGTAAGGATGGGCCTTACCCTCGAGGAGCTGATGGAGACATGGGAGGGGGTGCAGGCAGAGCCGCACCCGTGAGGATGGATGAGCCAGGATCCCAGCGGGCAGCGAGAGGGGGCTTATTCTCGCTGCAGTCTCCCTGTGGAGAATCTGGTGGGTGAAAAACAGGTGCCCGTTACTCTCCCGGTATCATTTAGATATGAGAAATGTCCCAGTCACTTAAATCTCAAAGCATCACTTCATTTTAGTAATTAATGTGGCCAATCTCCTGTGATAATCAAAAGCGTCACACTTCATTTCACCCGGAAAACTTCGCCTGCCTCTCCCCCTTGCATGGACTGCAGGCTGAGATCAGCAGGAGCAAAGAGTACCTACCCACCAGCGCACCCCCAGCTGTGGTTCTGACTCCTTCTTCCAGTGGTGGGTGTCTGCTTGGCCCTCATCTTACCCTCTGGAGACCCTAGCAGCCTTCTGCCCCTCAATGCTGAGGGCTAGCCCAGTCCTCAGGTGGGTGCCTCTTTTGGTTGGCTGTCAGAGTGAGACCCACCAGGCTCTCCCTCCAGACTCCATCAGACTTCAGCCCACTGTGTCCTCCAGCTTCGGGGACATAGCTTAAACCTCCACATGCTTCCTCAAAGCCCCTGCATGTTGTTTTGAGGGAGACATGCCATTTTTCCAGGTGGAACCCACAGGTTAGCTCTCTTCCTCCAAATTCTGTTCACAGCAGTTCTTTTCTTGGCCTTTTAGTTATCTTGTATAGTCTGGAGGTGGGTGGTGGACTGACAGTAGAAAACTGGCTTTCATAAGCATTCCTTGCAAATCTTGCAGTTCATTTTGGATTTTTTTTTTAACAAAGAAAATGGTTTTATTTCTGATATTGCACGTGCAGTTTATTACACAGGACCCTGGTGATAAGTGTGAAACTGAAGAACTCACGTACACAGTTTGGAATATTTTATCTATTACTTGTGGCCTTACTGGAAACTGAGACTCAAAATTCCAACATAACATCCTTAGTGCATCCGTTTCTTCCCCCAGAGCATGGCATGTACATAAAATGGTAGCATTTGTGAGGCACTCTAGGGTCCATATTAAAAAGCAGAGACATTACTTTGCCAACAAAGGTCCGTCTAGTCAAGCTATGGTTTTTCCAGTAGTTATGTATGGATGTGAGAGTTGGACTGTGAAGAAAGCTGAGCACTGAAGAACTGATGGTTTTGAACTGTGGTGTTGGAGAAGACTCTTGAGAGTCCCTTGAACTGCAAGGAGATCCAACCAGTCCATCCTAAAGGAGATCAGTCCTGGGTGTTCTTTGGAAGGAATGATGCTAAAGCTGAAACTCCAGTACTTTGGCCACCTCATGCGAAGAGTTGACTCATTGGAAAAGACTCTGATGCTGGGAGGGATTGGCAGCAGGAGGAGAAGGGGACGACAGAGGATGAGATGGCTGGATGGCATCACCGACTCGATGGATGTGAGTCTGAGTGAACTCCAGGAGTTGGTGATAGATGGAGAGGCCTAGCATGCTGCGATTCATGGGGTCGCAGAGTCGGACACAACTGAGCGACTGAACTGAACTGGTGTCCATGGATGTGCTATTGGTAGCTGAAGGGGACTGGCCAAGGGGCTCCAGCTACTCTAGGCCCAACTGGACAGTTCAAGGGCACACCTAGGATCTATTTGCTCACACAATGTACTACTTCACCTTGGTTGGGAAGCTGTGCACTAGGTTGTGCATGAGGCCGAAAGTGATGCAGAAGAGTAATGATTCATTTGAGCTGTATGGTGGTGGTGATGCCTGAGCTGGGTTTTGAAGAATGAAAAGGAGTTCCCTAGGCAGCCAAGTAGGGTAAGGCATTCTGAGCAACTCAGTAATTGGTGCAGCTGGAGAATTCAAGTGTGTGCTAGGTAGAAAGGGATGTGGTTGATCAAGATTCTGGAGACTTCTATCCTGGGCAGTCCTTTCCCCCAAGACTGAGAGCCATTCTTGCAACAGTTTCTGTCACTAAGCTACATTCTTGGTTCCATTTTTTTTTAAGGTCTTCTTTATAATTCACATCTAATGAATTTCCAGGTTCTGCTGGTTTCACCTTTTAGCTCTTTTTCATGAGATCCCCTCCCCTCCTTCTCCATATTTGCTGCCATGGTCTTCCTTCTCTCACTTGTAAAGCAGGACCTTCATCCCATCTCCCGTGCCCACCTGCCCCTCTCCCAATCCATTTTGTGCACTACTACCAGTGGTGTGAAAACATCAAGGCAAGCTTAATCTCCACCAACCCCCCTGATCATTTTACATCTCATTCTGTGGAAATACCCTGCCTTGCCACAAGTCCATCCAGATCCACACATTCTAGAACCTTCTATCTGTGACACCTCCCTGCCTACCTCTCCCCTCTCCCCTGGGCCCACTCTGCTCCAGCCACACCAGTGTCCTGGCTCATCCTCATCCATGACATGCACATGCTCAGTCACTCAGTTGTGTCTGACTCTTTGTGATGCCATGGACTGCAGCTCACCAGTCTCCTCTGTCCATGGGATTTTCCCAGCAAGAATACTGAAGTGGGTTGCCATTTCCTCCTCCAGGGGATCTTCCTCAGATAGTCAAAGCTTTCTCCTTTGACATCTTCAAAGTCTCAAACACCACTTCATAAGAGACTATCTGTAAACAATAGCAACCCCACCTCAGACACCCCTACCCCCTCTGCCTACTTTATCTTCTTCCAGAGCATCAATTACTATGTGGCTGATGCACATTTCTTTGATTATTAGAATGTCAGTCTGTGAAGGTAGAGCCTGGTCCTCTTCTCTGAAGCATCTCCAGTGCCTGGCTGGCAGGAGGCTCTTGATGGTAGTTCCGAATGATGGGCCAATAAAGAGATGTGGGAGGAGGTGGAGAATGTCTGACTCACTTCACACCCAAGGTTTCTCCAGCCTGGAAAAGTCATCTCCTTTGACACCAATCATTTATTGAAGAATGACTATATGTGGGCCTTTGTGCTAGGCATTTTACATGTATTACTTCAGTTAGTCTCTGCAATGATCTATGAAATATATACTATTTCTAGCCTCCCTTTTTAATATAATGTGGGTTTTACAATCAATTAAAACCCACAACAAACATTATCCTCAATGGTGAAAAATTGAAAGCATTTCCCCTAAAGTCAGGAACAAGACAAGAGTGCCCACTCTCACCACTANCATATATATGGAATTTAGAAAGATGGTAATGATAACCCTGTATGTGAGACAGCAAAAAAGACACAGATGTATAGAACAGTCTTTTGAACTCTGTGGGAGAGGAAGAGGGTGGGATGATTTGGGAGAATGGCATTGAAAGATGTATAATATCATATGTGAAGCGAATTGCCAGTCCAAGTTCAATGCAGGATACAGGATGCTTGGGGCTGGCACACTGTGATGACTCAGAGGGATGGTATGGGGAGGGAGGTGGTGGGGGGTTCGGGATGGGGAACACGTGTACAGCCATGGCGGATTCATGTTGATGTATGGCAAAACCAAGACAATATTGTAAAGTAATTAACCTCCAATTAAAATAATTACATTTATATTAAAAACAAAACAAATATAATAATGCATTCAAATACACAACAACATATACTTTAAATCCCATTCACTCCTGCAATTTGTTTACTTTTCCTGACCTTTTTCTGTGTACACATAAATGCATATGCATAGGACTGGGACTTCATGGTTTTATCTGCTTGTTTTTTCCTTTATAAAAATGAGACCTTGCTACAGATATTATAATGTGTCTCAGAGATTTTTGTCATGAAAATTAACAAGATATATCTCACTTTTTCTCTTGGCTTCTTACAGAGGATACACCAGAATGCATTCAATTCATCCCCTATTGCTTCACATTCACATTGGGTTTTTGTTTTGGTTCTACTATATTGAAAATAATTCTGTTTACAAATAATAAATGCTGGAGAGGGTGTGGAGAAAAGGGAATCCTTCTCACTGTTGGTAGGAACATAAGTTGGTGCAGTCACTATGGAGAATAGTATGGAGGTTCCTCAGAAAACTAAAAATAGAGTTACTATATGATTTAGCAATCCCACTTCTGGGCATATACTGGAGAAAACTATAATTCAAAATGATACATGCACCCCCAATGTTCATAGCAGCACTATTCACAATAACTAAGACATGGAAACAACCTAAATGTCCATTGACAGAGGAATAGATAAAGAAGATGTGGTGATAGACACAATGGAATACTACTCAGCCACAAAAAAGAATAAAACAGTGCCATTTGTGGCATCATTGATGTACTCAGATTATCATAAGTGAAGTAAGTCATAAAGAAAAAGACATACTATATGATATCACTTTTATGTGGAATCTAAAATATTACACAAAGAAACTCTCTATGAAACAGAAACTGACTCAGACATAGTAAATAGACTTGTGGCCAAGGGGGAGGGGGTGGGGGAGGGACGGAGTAGGAGTTTGTGGTCAGAAGATGCAACCTAGTATATATAGAATGGATAAACAACAAAGTCCTACTGAATAGCACAGGGAACTATATTCAGTATCCTGTGATAAACCATAATGGAAGAGAATATTTTAGAAAGAAATAACTGAATCACTTGGCTGTATAGCAGAAATTAACAAAACATTATAAATCAATTTTTTAAAAAATCAAAAACAATTCTATAATAAAAATCTGTCTCCCTATATTTTCAATCAGGCTGAGGTAGGTTACTACACATTAGGAAGGAGATTCTAGACAAAATTCCTAGGTCAGCAAATATGCATATACTAATGATGTACTGGGCTTCCCCAGTGGCTCAGCAGTAAAGAATCTGCCTGCCATTGCAGGAGATGTGGGTTTGATCTCTGGATTGGGAAGATCCCCTGGAGAAGGAAATGGCAACCAGTTCCAGTATTCCTGCCTGGGAAATTCCATGGACAGAGGAGCCTGGACGGTTACATTCCAGGGGTAAAAGAGTCGGACATGATTGAGCGACTGCTGCCGCTGCTGCTGCTAAGTCACTTCAGTCATGTCCGACTCTGTGCGACCCCATAGACGGTAGCCCACCAGGCTCCCCCGTCCTAAGCAACAATAGATTGATGTATTAGGATCTGGTCCTGTGGCTGTGGTCTCTGCAGCAGATGTAACCAGTGCCTCACTCATATCCCTCCACTCACCATCACCAGGCAGGCCGCCCCACCTCTGCCTGAGGCTTCCCAGGGCCACCAGAGCTTCTCTATCCAGGGGTAAAAGAGTCGGACATGATTGAGCGACTGCTGCCGCTGCTGCTGCTAAGTCACTTCAGTCATGTCCGACTCTGTGCGACCCCATAGACGGTAGCCCACCAGGCTCCCCCGTCCTAAGCAACAATAGATTGATGTATTAGGATCTGGTCCTGTGGCTGTGGTCTCTGCAGCAGATGTAACCAGTGCCTCACTCATATCCCTCCACTCACCATCACCAGGCAGGCCGCCCCACCTCTGCCTGAGGCTTCCCAGGGCCACCAGAGCTTCTCTGTCTGTGTAAGTGATGGAACAAATACCCCAAAGTAGATTTCAATCAGTGACCCACAGAAGCTAATGGACATGCACCCATTGAAGGGTTAACTCTGTTTTGAGTTTTTCACGGGATTGCAGCCATTCCTTTGCTCTCAGTGGTAACTTGATTGACAGCACACTCTTGATTGACAGCCTTCCCTTTCCTGGCTCCCTTCCTCCATCCCCTACTCAGGTTTCTCAAGTTCAACTCCCAAATGAACCCTCACACTCAAGTCTTTGTCCTGGTGTCTGTTTCTGGAGAGTCAGAACTAAGACACTTATTTCTGGGCGGTAAAAAAAGTTTATTCTCTAAGTAAAAGTGATGCATGAACCTGGTGTTTTTTAAATATATAGAGATAGAAAATGAAAGGTAAACATCTTTCCTCTTCCAACTTCTAGTCTCTCTACTCAACAGTAATGCCTATTGACAGTACCCTTTATTTCTTTCCAGATAGAAAACATGATTATACAAATATGTACACATATCCTTTTAAATTTACCTAAGTGGAATAATTCTAAACACTATACCTGGCATCTTTTTTCCACTTAATGACATAGTCTTGGAAAACAGTTTTATTTGCATATGCAGATCTTTAAATAACAGTTTAATGGCCTTATATTCCATGGCAATCCCATAGGTTTCTAACCAGTTTCCTATGAGTGAGTGATAGTTGCTGAGTCATGTCTGATTCTTTGTGACCCAATGGACTTGTAGCCTGCCAGGTTCCTCTGCCCATGGGATTTCTCCAGGCAAGAATACTGGAGTGGATTGCCATTTCCTTCTCCAGGGCATCTTCTCGACCCAGGGATCGAATGCAGGTCTCCCTCATTGCAGGCAGATTCTTTACTGTCTAAGTCACCAGAGAAGCCCAAGTCTCCTATTAAAGAACATTTATTGTTTCCAATATTATGAATGTACCACCATGCTGTGAAAAAAATATTTTGTACACAGACCTTAGCTCAATCTTAAAATTTTAAATTAATTAATAATAAAACTGTTGTGTCAAGGGATATATATTTCTATACTTATTTTTCTGTTTTAGATGTTACTGTTTTCCCCTTTTCAAGTTGATTGCATTGATTTACACTCTGATCAACAGTGTGTAAACGTCTGTTTACCATGGCTTCCCCCACACTGGGGTTATCAAACATTTTAAAGTTTACTAATCTGTGAGGTGAAAAGGTTATCTCATCATTTTATTGTGATTTCTACTTGTTCGTTTCCTTGACTCATTTTTTAATTATATTTTTGTCTTCTTTTTGATTTCTAAGAGCTTTTAATTAATTTTCTATTGAGGTAACATTGCTTTACAACATTACATAAGTTTCATGTGTACAACATTATATTTCCTCTTCTGTGTACTTTACAGCAAGCTCATGACCAAAATTTTAGTGTCCAGTCATTACCATATGAATGACCCCATTTATCCATTTCACCATCCTAACCCCCTTACACCACCATTTCCCTGCTGGTAACCACTACTTTGTTCTCTATATCAACCTTTTGTTTTTGTTTGGTTTGATTTCTTTACTTATTTTGTTTTTCAAATTCGACCTATGAGTGAAATCATATGGTATTTGTCTTACTTTGTCTACTTATTTCACTTAGCATAGTACCATCAAGGTCTATCCGTGTTTTTTTGCAAATGTCAGATTTTATCTTTTTTATGGTTGAGTATGCTGTGCATGTGTGTATGCTCACTTAGTGTCTGACTTTTTGCAACCACATGGACTGTAGCCTGCCAGGATCCTCTGTCCATGAAATTTTCCAGGCAAGAATACTGGAGTGGGTTGCCGTTTCCTCCTCCAGAGGATCTTTCTGACCCAGAAACTGAACCCTTGTCTTTTGCATCTCCTGCACTGGCAGGTGGATTCTTTACCACTGACCACCTGGGAAGCGCCACAGTTGACTAGTATTCCATTGTATATGTACACCATATCTTCTGTATCCATTCATTATTTGATGGGCACTTAGGTTGTTTTCATATCTTGGCTATTGTGAATAATGCTTTAATTTACATGGGGGTGCATGTATCTTTTCTAATTAGTTTTTAAGTGCTTTTATATCAGGTATTGCTACTAACCTGCTAGATACAGTACTTACTTTTATTTTCTCCCATTCTATGATTTTCCTTGAACTTTTGAGTAATGATATAGTTTCTTATACAAAGGTCTTAAATTATTAAATCAAGTCTGTTCATCCTTTTTTTTTTTCATAGTTTCTCAATTCTATACCATGCTTAAGATGTCTGTCCTGCCCCCAAGTTTATAAAAACATCCAACTACCTCCTAATTCTTTAAGAGTTACATTTTTGCATTTAGATCACTAATCCAGCTGGAGTTTATTTTTCTGAGTGGTGTTGGTTGTTAGAAGCAACTATAGAGAAATGGAAGTGAGGCCGAGAAGAGAATGCAGGGCAGTGACAGTGGGGAGTCACCATGGATCAGAACCAGCTGACAGCCTTCCTCGGGAGGGTGAACGCCATCCTTTTTAAGGGCTCTTATCAGTGGTGCAAAGGAGCCAGTTTGTTCTGGCTCTAAGGGCCAAATTATTACATTATTATAAGTTAAATCTTATAACATTATAATTATACTTTTTAAAAGGTAAAATTATTCCAAGTTTATCACTTCCTCCTGATTATTTTACTATGTTTTACTATTACCTATGTTCCTGAGGTTATTTCTATCATATGTGTATGGGGAAATATAATGCGGATGCCATGTTGGAAGCTTGACTAGGTCATAGAGGGAGTATTTACATCACGGAAATTGGCAAAGCTACAAGTCACGGTCTTTTTTTTTTTTTCCCTTTGGGGATCCAATTGGTAAGCATTTCCCAGCACACCACTGACTTAGCCCTTTTCCAGATGTCTATTCAGAGAGGAGGCTGGCATGTCAGACAGGAAACTCAAGCATCAGTTATGGAGACAGACTGGAGGACACTGAGATCCATTCCAGTCCTAACATTCTATGATTCTCTGATGCTTGTAATTACTCTCAATGGCTATACTGCTAGAGGGGAATTTAGCTCAGAAAAATCTGCTTTTAGGGGATTTCGCCATAGTTCCCACATTCCAAAACTGGATCTCATTTTAGTGTAATTCAGTCCCTTGATGAATCCTGTATAGGATTCTTCCCTGTGATGCCTCCAATCAGGATTCCAGTGCAGCAACTCAGAGCTCTAGATAGAATTATTAACCATTGTCCATCTGTTTTGCATTTGATATTGTGTTTGTCAAAGACTTGACTCTCTCTTTAAAGTAGTCAAAATGCACTGACCACTTTACTTCCTCCCTGACCACATGGCAGCTTCTATCTAGTAGAAAGCAAAAGAAGGCTGGGGGAAAGAGGAACAAAAGATGAGCTTCGGATCTTACCCCAACTCTTGAAGCAACAAAAGCATTGTTTACCTTGGTTAAAAACAAAGGCCTTTGTCATAAATCAGTTTTTCAAATAAAGATAAGAACATTTAAAAGGTGCATAAAAGTCATAGGAAAAAATGTAACATTCAAGGAGCTCTTATATGATCTTAGGAGAACTTTCTCACTTGGATTAGGAGAAAGTTACTCTTTTCTGTTTCAGTGTTTTCTTTTAAAGATGAGACCTTTTAAAAGTGTTTAGCACACATTTAGAAATCCCTACAGAATCAATGACAACATTAATTTATCCCAAAACAAATCCATCTACCATATTAATAATGTTTAGGGGGCTCCTCCTACCAAAATTTTATTTCTCTTTCACAAATACACCATAGAAGTCATTTTGCTCCCATTTCACAGATAGTCAGACTGGTCTATTGACAGTCCCCCAAGCACTCTAAACTATTTCCAATTTCTCTCCTTTCCTTCTTTCTGCCTAAAATTCTGTCTCTCCTCTTTTCATGTAATCGTCTCAATTCCTTATGATCCCATGCAGTCTTTCTTTAATTATTCCCCAGTTCACCAATGCATTGGTTTCAGGACTCACAACCCCTGCTTTCTGTACCACTCATTTGGTGCCTTATCATACCTTCCCTTGTGACTTACTGTTGTTAACTCCATTTCTACTGAGTATGGTTTTACTCCAGCATTTAGACAAGAGGTTTTTATCCTGGGATGCATAGACCCCTTAAGACTACAGGGAAACTGGGGATGTCATGAAATTATAAGTAAAATTTTGTGTGTATATGCCTTTTTAGGGGCAAAAAATTATCTTTTATTAGATTCTCCAAGGGGTTTTTGATCTGAGAGTTTCATCTCTTGGAGGACAGAAACTAGAGGATATATTTTATTGTATTTGCTATAAATCAATTTCTTCTTTTCCAAACTAAGAAAAAGGAACAACATGGCTTGTCTGTTTCCATCTCACAGTTGAGCACATATGAAGATAATAGATGTTTAAACATTTTGAAAAATACAAAACAATTATGAGAGCTCCCTTGAGACATGGAATATGGGAATTCTGCATTCATGAAAATCTCTCTCATTCATTTACCTTTTATGAAACTTCTTCCAAAGAATCAGAGCTTGGAAAATGTTTTTCCCTTGATACAGAGAGGAGGGTGACATGTCAGAAAGGAAACTCAATATGAAGCAATTCACCAGGTGAAGCATTCATTAATTCACTCTCCATTCATTAATGATTTTTATTTTCTTATTAACTCTCATTGTCTCCAATACTATTCCCATTCTAATTCTGGGTGTGTTCAGTATTCTCTCAGACACTCCTTGCAACAGCCTAACCTCTCATTTCCTGAACCTTCTCTCTCCAATGATGTGACTTTTTCCCCCACTCATGCTCTCACTCCCATGGTCATACCTATACTTTGTCTTTATCTTGTCTACACTCCTCCTGTGAAGGTAGAATAATGACACCGTCCCCACCCCTACACACACACACCACATCTATGTTCTGATTCCTAGAATCTGTGAATAAGG
This sequence comes from Aepyceros melampus, assembly GCA_006408695.1. Taxonomy (NCBI): domain Eukaryota; kingdom Metazoa; phylum Chordata; class Mammalia; order Artiodactyla; family Bovidae; genus Aepyceros; species Aepyceros melampus. The sequence continues at coordinate 118,925 of SJXQ01011982.1, read as the reverse complement.
CGCATTAAATGGCAAAGAGGGATTAAGGTTATTAACCAGCTGACCTCACAGAGAGAGTATCCTGCATTACCCAGATGGGCCTCAGACAACCACAAGAACCCTTTAATGTGGAAAAGGGAAGACGAAGAGGATGTCAGAATGATGCTATGTGAGAGGAATGTGACCCACTATTGCTGGCTTTGAAGATGAAGGAAGAGGACCATGAGCTGAGGAATGTGGGTGATCTCTGTGGGCTGGAAAAGGCCGAGGTGTGGACTCACCCCTGGAGCCTCCAGAAAGGAACACAGCCCAGTTAACACAGTGCCTTCAGCCCATTGAGACCCACTTCAGAATGCTGACCTCTAAGAATGATAAAATAATACATTTGTATTATTGTTTCAAATATTTATTTATCTATTTGGCTGCATCAGTTCTTATTTGCAGTATGTGGGATCTTTGTTACGTGATGTGGGACTCTAGTTGTGGTGTGAGGGCTTAGTTGTCCTGTGGCATGTGGGATGTTAGTTACCTGACCAGGGATCCAACCTATGTCTCCTGCATTGGCAGGTGGATTCTTAATCACTGAAACACCAGGGAAGTCCCTCATTTGTATTGTTTTAAGCAAATAAATCGGAAAGGAAATGGCAACTCACTCCAGTGTTCTTGCCTAGAGAATCCCAGGGACAGGGGAGCCTGGTAGGCTGCAGTCCATGGGGTCGCTAAGAGTCGGGCACGACTGAGCGACTTCACTTTCACTTTTCACTTTCATGCATTGGAGAAGGAAATGGCAACCCACTCCAGTATTCTTGCCTGGAGAATCCCAGGGACAGAAGAGCCTAGTGGGCTGCCATCTATGGGGTTGCACAGAGTCCACACGACTGAAGCGACTTAGCAGCAGCAGCATGACAGCAGCAATAGGAAACCAGCATATCTTCCTTCCATTGGCAAATGAAGTCCAGTTTGCCTCCAGGCAACCTACTCTCCTATCTTTACAGTTTACACCCTCTAGTACTCAATTCTAGCAATGCTTTGACCCCACTAAGACGTACAGTAGTCCATTGATCCTATAACCTATGATCTCACTCCATATGTCCTGCTCCCCTGAGAAAAATCCCAACTCTCATTGAATCCAACCCTCTGCCTATTTTGTACTTGAACCTGGGGACTGAGTGTGGGTGGACAGAAAACATACAACCAACCGTGAGACTCAGGAAGGATCTCTGTGTGCCTGCAAATCCCTAAGAGGATTCCATAATCCTTTCACCCTCTTGCTCTCCTAGGACAAAGTTTCACAACCTCTTTTCTCTCTGAAAGTGAAAGTTGCTCAGTTGTGTTGACTCTTTGCGACCCCATAGACTATACAGTCCATGGAATTCTCCAGGCCAGAATACTGGAGTGGGTAGCTATTCCTTTCTCCAGGGGATCTTCCCAACCCAGGGATCGAACCCAGGGCTCCCACACTGTAGGTGGATTCTTTACCAACTGAGCTATCAGGGAAACCCGCTCTTCTCTGGAAATCATCAGATCCTCTTTCTCCAAATCTCCAAATTCACCCTTTGCTGATTTTGTGTGAATGTGACCTTTCTATTCCAGTGAAAAAGTAGACCGTCAGAAGAGGGCTTCCTCACCCCCTACCATCTCACCTACCCACCCACTCGTCTACACTGCCTTCTCTCTCATATCTGCAAACCATCTCTGAGACTGTCTAAGCCCTGCCCCTTCAGAGGAACAGAGGACCAGCCCCATTACATCTCTCCAGCTTCTGTTTCCTTTTGTTCCCATGAAGTGACTCTTCATGGGATCCTGTCCTCAGCACCCAAAAAGCCTGCTATTCACCACCACCACCCCCCAGTATCCTCTTTTGGCCCCATGTACCCTCTTCTGTTCCTGCCAGTTCCTCTTCTCCCATCTTCTCTTGAACTACTTGGGTCAGCCCTGCATCCTCGCCCCTGAAACTGCCCCTGATTATGTCACCAGGGCTTCCCCATGGCTGAATCCAGTGGTCAGTTCTTGGTTGCATGGGACTTGGCCTGTCAGCAGCATCTGGCATCACCTCTGGCCTGAATTATCAGCAAGTGTTTTGAAAGAGTCTCTCAGCTTTGTTTAGCTGCCCTGGGTCTGTTTTCTATTCAGCAATCAGAGTGCCCCTGTGTTGTTTTGTTTTCAGTAGATAGGGTCCTGTCACCCCTCGGGTAATAACCAGCCAAAGCATCTCAGCTCATTCCAGATACAAGCCAAGGTCCTGACACTGGTCCACAGCATGCCATACAGGGGCCGGCCACCTCCCTGGCCTCACCTGCTGACACTTCTTTCCTGCTCCCTCTGTGCTAGCCTTGGGGCCTTCTTGAGGCTCCTCAGACACACACGATGCCTGTTCCCCTCAGAGACTCTGCCCCTGGAGTGTCTGCCTGGAGAGTTCTTCCCCTAGAGCAGCACAACCCTCCCCTTCTTCCTTGAGGTCTCTGCTCAGATGTCACCTTATCACAGTGGCCTCCCTGACACCATCCACAACTATACAATAATACTCCTGGGTCACCCCTAGCTGCTTTATTCCATGCTATATTTTTTTCATAGCACTTATCACTATCTGAGATTTCACATATATGTGTGTATATAATTTAATATTTATATTAAGTTCAGATGGTGACTGCAGCCATGAAATTAAAAGGTGCTTACTCCTTGGAAGAAAAGTTATGACCAACCTAGATCGCATATTCAAAATCAGAGATATTACTTTGCTGACTAAGGTCCGTCTAGTCAAGGCTATGGTTTTTCCTGTGGTCATGTATGGATGTTAGAGCTGGACTGTGAAGAAGGCTGAGCACCGAAGAATTGATGCTTTCGAACTGTGGTGTTGGAGAAGACTCTTGAGAGTCCCTTGGACTGCAAGGAGATCCAACCAGTCCATTCTGAAGAGATCGGCCCTTGGATTTCTTTGGAAGGAATAATGCTAAAGCTGAAATTCCAGTACTTTGGCCACCTCATGCAAAGAGTTGACTCACTGGAAAAGACTCTGATACTGGGAGGGATTGGGGACAGGAGGAGAAGGGGACGACAGAGGATGAGATGGCTGGATGGCATCACTGACTCGATGGGCGTGAGTCTGAGTGAACTCTGGGAGTTGGTGATGGACAGGGAGGCCTGGCATGCTGCGATTCATGGGGTCGCAAAGAGTCAGACATGACTGAGCGACTGAAAAAAACAGAACAGAAATTTAGATTTGATAGTTACTAATTTTATTATTTACTAAACATTTAATATATCTACTATCATTAAATTATATATAGTATTACAGTATATACTATTATATAATAGATTGAAAGTGTTAGTTGCTCAGTTATGTCTGATTCTTTGCAATCTCATGGAATTCTACAGGCAAGAAGACTGGAGTGGGTAGCCATTCCCTTCTCCAGGGGATCTTCCCAACCCAGGGATCGACTTGGGGTCTTCTGCACTGCAGGCAGATTCTTTACCATCTGAGCCATGCCATATGTATGTGACATATACATGGAAATAGGAGATGGTGATTGCAGCCATGAAATCAAAAGACGCTTACTCCTTGGAAGGAAAGTTATGACCAACCTAGACAGCATATTAGAAAGCAGAGACATTACTTCGGCAACAAAGGTCTGTCTAGTCAAGGCTATGGTTTTTCCAGTGGTCATGTATGGATGTGAGAGTTGGACTGTGAAGAAAGCTGAGTGCCGAAGAATTGATGCTTTTCAACTGTGGTGTTGGAGAAGACTCTTGAGAGTCCCTTGAATTGCAAGGAGATCCAATCAGTCCATCCTAAAGGAGATCACTCCTGAGTGTTCATTGGAAGGACTGATGTTGAAGCTGAAACTCCAATCCTTTGGCCAGCTGATACAAAGAACTGACTCATTTGAAAAGACCCTGATGCTGGGAAAGATTGAGGACAGGAGGAGAAGGGGACAACGAAGATGAGATGGTTGGATGGCATCACCGACTCAGTGGACATGGCTTTGGGTGGACTCTGAGAGTTGGTGATGGACAGGGAGGCCTAGTATGTTGTAGTTCATGGGGTCACAAAGAGTCGGACACAACTGAGCGGCTGAACTGAACTGAACTGATATATATATAAAATATATTATTACAAAACTATAAATACCATCATGATGGGTTTTTGTTTTGTTCCTCGATACGGCTCCAGCACATAGAAGAGCATCTTATGTGCAGCTAAACAAGTCTCTTGACTGAGGGTAAGAATGGATGGATGAGCCCCTGTCTGGGTGTATCCAGTGTGGCCGTGGCCCTCTGCGCTGTTTCGGCAGTGAGCAAGCAAGATGAGCTTTTCGTCGATTTGCACTTCTCAGCTTTAGCTCTTATCAAATATTGATAGGTGTGGTCCTGAGAGTGGGTCTACCTGACTAATGTCTTTTTAACCTCAAGGGGCATCTTCTCCAGGGAGATCCTAGACTCCTGTGATGTCACTACCACTTGGATCTCTGTTTTCTTTGGACAATCTTCCCTTAAAAGCATCCTCCTTGGGGGATGAGGGCGAGGAATAGAAGTTAATTATTGATGCTGTTGGAAAACGTTCTGATTTCTGTGAAAACCACACTCTATTTTTCAGGAGGGTTTTGTACCCAGGGAGAGCAGCACTGCTTCCCCACTGTGGAAGGAACAGCTCAGGTCCAAAACCACCCTTTGAAAGCAGCCCTGACCCAATAACCAATGTATAACAACTGGACTGACCCAATGGCATTCTGTTTGTTACCTGGAACATGGAAATATTGGGCTTCTCTGGTGATTCAGTTGGTAAAGAATCTGCCTGCAGTGCAGGAGACCTGGGTTCATCCCTGAGTTGGGAATATCCCCTGGAGAAGGGAATGGCAACCCACTCCAATATTCTTGCCTGGAGAATCCATGGACAGAGGAGCCTATTGGGCTACCGTCCATGGGATCACAAGAGTCAGACATGACTGAGTGACTAAATAACACATGGAAATTAACACTCCTAGAAAACTCTGTTGTTGTTAACTCAGTAAGTTGTGTCTGACTCTTTTGCAACCCCAAGGACTATAGCCTACCAGGCTTCTCTGTCCATGGGATTTCCGAGGCAAGAATACTGGAGTGGGTTGCCATTTCCTTCTCCAGGGGAGCTTCCCAACCCAAAGATCAAACCCAAGTCTCCTGCTTGGCAGGAGACTTTACCACTGAGCCACTTAGGAAGCCCCTTAGAGAAATAGAGGTGGGTAAATTTTTCTCTTCCATTTTCACCTTTTCTTTAAAAGTGGTAACAGCAGGCCCCTGTGAAGCCCCCTCCTGCACAGTTCCAGAAGCACAGTGCTTCTCAGAAGATCCAAAGGCTAGACCAAGCAAAGGCTCTTTCAAATCCCTGCCAAGCAAACCCTCTGCCTTAAATCATTATCGTCAATAATCTAAATAGGACCTTGTTTATGAACAGGGCGTCGGTTGAACCAGATCCACCTTCACCCTTGACCTTGAGGATGAAAGGAGGCATGTGACTCACTACATCTGCAGCAGAGCAACAAATGTGAGTGGTTAGATATGGCCCTGAGAGTCCAGCTCGCTTTGGTGGCTTGTGTGCTTGGGTGAGTTATTTAGACTCTCTGCCGGTAAAATGGGGGAGAAACAGCACAGAGTCCACTGAACGACTGTGGGTAAACGTATGAGGTCAGTGCCCAGCACCTCACAGTACTCAGGAGAGCATTGGCTCGGGAGTAGCAGGGCCTGGAGGTGTGAGGCCCTGGAGGAGTGCGCCTTGGGGACCCAGGGCATGGTATTTAAGTATGCCTCAGCTTCTTCACTTGTAAATGGTGACAACTGTATTACTCAAACCATAGAGTTGTTCAAAGGATTAATCTGAAAAATGTGCTTATAACTCACTGAATTTTGTGATGGGTGCTTGGTCAGTGATGCTGCTGTTTACCGCTGTCTTCATCATCTTTCCCACCTGGGAATGCCCCTCCAACCTCCCACCCCCACCCTCCCGCACA